>CM060424.1:77225549-77758614 GCA_030545235.1 Helianthus tuberosus | reverse complement strand
ATCTCTGCCAATATAATGAAATGTGAAAACTTAAATTTAATAAAACCGAATTGAATTGCTGTTATATTGTTTTCTAGTTCCTCACAATGTTTTTAGATCGGACAGGTCACCAATCGTAGGGCTGATTGACCTCAAGTTGATGTCAAATAGTTCCCTACAAACAAAAAAAAACATGGGAATATCAATTAATATGACAAAAAGTGCATCCAAATAAAGTCGATTTTTTTATAAACGTTGACACATTTATTGCATACAATGAGGTGACCGAACTTCCTTCACATCGTATGTGTTCCCACGGCGTGGGAGAACACGGATCATCTTCCCATTCAAGATCCAACCCCGTTGACTGTTGAATTACTTGAAGAGCCGAAACTGCAAAACGGCATGGATAAAGGCATGTTATAACAACATTATCACATGCTTTAGAATGTTTTATTGTACAACTCTACGATGTGCTCGAAACATGACTTTATGGGTGTATTTTTTTTTATTTTTATTTTTTTTAACCAAGAATAGAAGCTAAGAAATGTTTCCAAAGTATTGAAAGGTTGTACAGTAACGCTAACCTACGGTTGTAGATGATTCTGGAGGTATGTTAACAACCTCATACACCTCAATCGCATTAACAAGCGGGTAGAAGCTGATATCTTTAAAAGTAATATTCAAACTCTTGATTCCTTTCCTTAAGAAATACAAACTCCCAACTTGCCAGCTTTCTACACTATAGTTTGATTCAACAACTTCCCCATTGATCAATACATCAAATGTAGGAGAAACCGGAAGAATCCCAGCAAAGTATAGAACAAGATAATAATCTCCAATATTCTCAAGGGAAAAATTGTAACTCAACCCTTCTCTCCGAGCCAAAACTCTACCCGTTTGAAGAACGGGTTGAGGAGGACTCTCTTTTAGACCCCAGGTATTAAAAGCACCCAGGGTCTTGAACGGAGTCGATGTATGAAAAGGCGAAAAATCTTGATCAGGATCCCATATTCTATCATATTGATCCAAAGGGTACCTGGAATTAACATGATCACATTTTAGGAAACAATCAAGAATCAAATCTAATAATGATCATAAGTAGAGGTGGAAATTAGTCAATTCGGGTTGTGTTTTATCACAACCGGATTAAATGGGCCAAATCAAAAAGTTAAGCTAAAGGAGGAACAAGTTATAAGCATAGTGTAGAGATCAAACCGAATAGAGCCGTTAGTGTAACCACAATTAATCCGGTAGCGTTTCCTAAGCAACTTAGTTTCAAAACCTTCCATCCCACTGTAGTAGCCTCCTTGTGGGACTGGTCGGATTTCGATGGAAGAAATGACAGGATAGCCACCGTTTGGCACCGAGTTTAGGCACAGCAAAAGTACATCTCTGTTGTCGGGTTGCCATATAAACTCTTCTACCCATGGATCTTTAACCGCTAAGTTAATATTAGCAGCAATGGCTGTTCCTAAAGAAACATAGAACAACGGCGGTTGTTGAAGCCCGTCATAGTTTTCATACACAAAGTTGGCCCGAATAAGGATTAAAGACGATATGGAGCCGTAGTTTATTGGTAGCTTATAACACTTGCGGGTTCCTGAGTCTGGGAAAAACCGAAGAGATGTTGATGACGTGGCGGTGTTGTTGAGGTTAACCGTCGTAGTGTTGCCTTTGGTGATGTAGCTGTTGTCGGGTTCCCATGAAACGTTGGATGAATCGACGAAATGTGTAGTTCCTCCACATGATAAACTCCAAAAACCTGTGTTAAAAGTTGCATGATCATGCACAAATACAATAGTTTTGAACTTAGAAAGTATAAGTGAGCATTAGTATACCATCTTGATCACATGAAGTGAGTTTTGAGTAGCTCATAAACAGGAAAACATAGAATAAACACCAATGAAGATCCATGAGATTCAAAGGTTTGATTTAGTAATTGAAGACAACACCATACAGGTTAATTTAAGATATGAGAAGAGCAGGTGAGTTTCTTTTTTCTTAAAAAAAACTGTGTGTTAAATTACTATTAAATAAATAGAATAACCATATTATGTTGAGTAAAAAAATATTTTATTGATTTAATTTTCCTTTAGGATGAGTAAAGGATGGAGAGTGATAATGAAGGCGTGCTAGTGATTTCACTATTTCAATCATCTAATTTTCACTTTTATGATTACAAGAAAACGTCTCTCTACTTTTTTTATACAATTAATCATCTTTAAACAGATTAACCCGTTATATATGTAAATAAAAATATCATCTAATGATGTAATTAATCATTTACTTGTATAATAAACCGACCCAAAGGTCAAGTTGTTGGTTTGATTGTTCTTCTTTGATTTCCGGTCTGGTTCTGTCCAGAACCAATAACCGTCTGAAACCGGAAACCAGCGGAATTTCCATTTTTTGCATGTAGTTTGGTTTGGATGATCGAGTTGTAATGCCCAACAGGACCGTCGCATGACATAAAATCTTGATGACACTTTCTAAATATTATTTGGGGTCCCTGTATAAGTCATTTTTTAACACAACATATTATTTCCTAGAAGATAACATCTAGTTATCAAACTTATTTTGTGGTTAGTTCTTCAGGTGAAGTACACCATGTGTTGATGTTCAATACAGGGGCAAAGTTGCGGTTTCGTTGCTTGGGCAGAGCCGCCGATGATTCAGACTCCTGCTGTGATGATTCCTGGGCTGTTGGACACCATCAAGAAGCATGATGGGGAAAGTGAGGGTTTTGATCGATACAGGGTCATTAAAGAGGGTTTTTTTTATTTTCTTTAATATAAATTACTTTATAATAATCTAGAATGATAATTTTGCCCTTATGAGAAATGAGGATAAAGACAAAATTCAGTAAAAAAAATTGACAAAATTAGACTTTTTTGAAATTTGGACTAAAATGGCAACAAAATGCAAACCTCAAAAGTTTCTTTTAAATACAATCACTAATAAAGTTATTAGCAGTTGCAGACCTAGAAATTATTTGTTAGGGGTGCGAATGAGGTGTTCAACCGTATTTTCAAGAGGTGCGATCGGATTTTTTGCCTAAAATATACACTAAATTTTTTTTTTCAATAGGTGCGGCCGCCCACTCTGGCCAAAGGGTAGGTCTGCCCCTAGTAATTAGCACTAGTAACTTTTAGTTGCATTAGGGAGTAATCTTTGAAATTGGTCTTTAGAGATAAGATTGACTGGTGATTATCGGGAACCACCAGCAAAATTTCTTATTATATGATTGTAGTTTTACTTTTCCCCATTGACTTTTGGATTAAAGTTCAATTACATAATTTAATTGCCCGTTAAAACTATAAACGTATTTTAAATTAATAAATATCTATGTTTTAAAGGGAATTTGGTGTTAGATTTGTTTCTTTGATTACTAATTAAGCATTTGCATTGCATTCAATATATCCCATCTAGTGTGGGTGACTCACAAAATTATTAGATTCGCGTTGTGACTAATTAAAAATATAAACATGTTAAGACTTTTATTAGATTCGCGTTGTGAATAATTAAAACTATAAACGTGTTAGACTTTATGATTAAGAAAACATTTCTAATGTGTTGGGCTTTAGAATATATCAGTCATATATTTTTAATGGGTTAGAATATATTAGAAAGTTTATTTGGCTAAGAAAGTAATCTTAACCATTCATTTAGTTAATCAAGGGTTAAGATTAAATGAGGGAAATTTAAGGGAAGAAAAGAGGCGCGTGAGTTTGTTTAGGGGCATTCTAGTCAATCCAAGGCAATAGTTTCTCTCTCCTCCAATTCCCCTCATTTTTTAAACGTTAATAACTCTTTCATACGACATTATTTTTTTTTTATAAAAATTGCAACAAAAAACGAGCGTTTTTTTATCTTTAAAACGAGTATACTATTGCTATATTTTCGAAAAAAAAAATTTAAACCCAGTTGCGTAAAACGCAATGGAAAAAACCCAGTTGCGTAAAACGCAATGAAAAAAAAACCTAAAAAATGTCATTTTTCTAAAACGCAATGCACCAAAAACACAAAGAAATGTCTTATTTGTAAAACGCAATGGCCAGAAAACACAAAAAAAATGTCTTATTTGTAAAACGCAATAGCCTAAAAACACAAAAGAAAGTGTACTTTATAAATCGCAATGGACTGAAAACACATAAAAATGTGTTTTACCTAAAACGCAATGCACCAAAAACACAAAGAAATGTCTTATTTCTAAAACGCAATGGCCAGAAAACACTTAAAATGTCTGTTTTCTAAAACGCAATGGACTGAAAAAGCATAAAAATGTGTTTTACCTAAAACGCAATAACTAAAAACACTTCAAAAATGTGTTTATCTAAAACGCAATAGCCACAAAACACAAAAAAAATGTCTTATTTCTAAACGCAATTGCCTAAAAACACAAAAGAAAGTGTATTTTCTAAAACGCATGGACTGAAAACAAAGAAAAATGTGTTTACCTAAAACGCAATGAACTAAAAACACTTCAAAAATGTGTTTTTTTCTAAAACGCAATGGCCAGAAAACACATAAAACTCTCTTATTTCTAAAACGCAATGGACACAAGCTGACCTGTCTGTGAATCTGTCTGAACCAGAGAGTAGCAAGTCAAAAAACTGTCTACGAATTACTGCCTTGGACCCCGCCAGGGGCTGCCGCCCCTGAGATCCTCCTACCAGGGGCGCTGCCCCCGGACCCCCGCCAAGATCGTAAAACGCAATGACTAAATCAAAAACCCAGATAATAAAAATGAAATTAAAGAATTTCTTACATGGATCGAAGTCGGTTTCTTCAACGATTGACGAAATTTGAATGATTGAAACACTTATCAGAGATCGAATCGAACGGATCGAGTGATTATCTTCAAAATCACCGGAAAAAACGAGAGTTTGTATGAAATTAAACTGGGTTTTCTTCAAAAAAAAAGTTGAAGAACAGGTTGATCGGGTGTTTGAATCATTGATTGGTGAGGAAAATCGCACTATAATGTAGTGATTATTGAGATAGAAAGTGAAGAAATGGTTGAAGATGATGGCTTTTGAAAATGGTAAGGAAGAAGAAAAGGATAAGATTGACTAAAATACCCTTACTCTTTATTTTAAATTTTGCCACATGTACTAATCCTATTGTTTCCTATACTTCCTAGCCAAAATAAACTTCCTATTTGATCCTCACCCTATTTTTAATATCAAGATTTTATTACCAAGTTTTTTCACATTCTTACATCAAATTTACTACAAACATATCATTTTTTCTATTTAAACGCATACTACAATAAATTAACACTAATGAACATATATCACGAATACAACTTTAACAATAAATAAAAGCCTTATATATTGTTGGATGTTTCAACTTTCAAATGTCATCTCTTAATTTTCTTAATCACCATATTACATGAATTAGTGAATTACTATTTAATTAGTGCATTTTAAAGTTCATAATAATGAGTACCTTTATCATTTTTTTCTTCTACAAGAAATTCTTGAAATCTAGAAACTGTTTTACTTTTTCATATAACTTGTATCATTTTTGGTTGTTCCATTCTCATAATTACTTGGTCCATACTATAATTATGTTCTTACCTAACATGAACACATGTTATCATCTCAATCGCTTGCTACCATCATGTCTTGCACATACAAAATGTATCCGTTAAAATCTATTAACATAAAAATATCAAGAACAGAAAACATGAGGATATCTAATTATTAGAGTTCTACTAAAGCGACTTTCAATTCTTTATATTTTAACTTTCTTGCCTTAGGGTGGAGGGGGCGTCTTTCGGGTAGGGTTTCCGGTTTGAACCCACTTTAGGGTATAAAGCCGCCGCCCCCTCGGGTACGGTGGGCGGGTTCAGGTTGGGTTTGAGGGTAGATGAAGCTGCGTGTGATGTGTGTAGAGAGGAGATACAGACCTGCAGGTTGGGGTTTTTCTAGGTGGGAACATTGTCGCCGTTGGAGTGGTATGCAAGTTATGGTCTTCGGGTAGTTGACGTGACGCGGTTGTATTGGTTGGTGGAAGGGTATTTTCGGTGAGGGTCCCCTCACCCTTATCTATCAGATTTATCAAATTCAATACTATTTTTTCATATGATTTAATATCTATTTCTAAGTGAGACTTAAGTTAGATAACAGATATTTAGTAACTATTGAAATAGTAAGGGTAAGGGTTTGATTAGTAACTATTGAAATAGTAAGGGTAAGGGTTTAATAAATAAAGAATTTAACAATGAATTTTAACCATTTGAGTCCCTGTGGTCTCTAATTTTAACCATTTGAATCCAAAAACCAAATGTTTCTGATTTGGATGTTGTTTACTTTTGGATTCAAATGGTTAAAATTAGAAACCACAACGACTCAAATCAAGACAGTTTTGGTTTTTGAATTCAAATGGTTAAACTGCACAAACCACAAGGACTCAAATATGACTTTACTCTAAGTATTTAAATAAGATAATAATTAATTTAAATAATATTTGGTTATAAAAATATTAAATAGTAAATGTGGCTCTTTTGTTGTTGTTGTTGTTGAGAATTATATACTTAAGTGTTTAAATAAGATAATATTGAATTTAAATAGTATTTATTTATAAAAATATAAACAGTAAATGTAAACCTAAATGTTGACAAATTCTACAAATATAGTTTTTATTTATAACATTAGGGTGTTAGGAGTGGTTAAACACTTGAGAGTGGCAAACTAAAAAATCGACCAATCAGAGTGCGCCACGTCAATCAGTGAAAAGTGTTTAAACTCTGGTGAAAAGTGTTGGCAATGGTTTAGACATTTGGTGAAGTGGTAAACTTAAAAAAAAAAAAAAATGTGTGATTGGTTGAAATTGGAATGGACCCCACCCCATGGCCCACCCCCCCCCCCCCCTCTCTCTCCTTCCTCCCTTCCCCGCGTCGGCATGCACCCACCGATTCTCCCCCCATTTCGTCAAACACCCACGCGGCAAACTGATCGGCATTGGTTGCCGATTGATGAAAGAGCGGTGCCGGGTGGGTTTGCCGCCCCCACTCCGGACACCCTTATATTTAACATTTATTAATTAGTTGAATTTAATATTTAAATTTTAAATTTATTTTATTCATTTTACTTTTAATAGTATATTTGGTATTTAATAAAACGTATTGCTCGGGTGGTGTCGGGCGGCATGTCGCGTCATATCATATAAAAAAAGTTATTTTGGTTCGAGTCAAAACAATGTTAAAGACAGATGGTGTTAGATTGCGTTCTTCAAAAGAGTTGTATTTACTATTAATATGTTTATAATTAAATATTGTATGAATTATATATTTAGGGTATACTTGTAATTTATAAATTCTAAAACACTTAAAACTTATAATGTATTTGGTACAATACATAAAGAACCTCTCAAAAGTGGTACAATACACAAAGAGCCTCTCAAAAGAGGTCTTTCATGTGATATTCATGAAATATTCAATAAACATAAAGATAACCTGCCCTGCTTTAACCACTTATTATTAATATTATTATCATGTAATTGTTTAGTAATTATATACTTAAGTATTTAAATAAATTATAAATTAGATTATTGTTAATATTTGAGTAAACTGTCAAAATGGTCCCTGAGATTTGGTTACTTTTGTTACTTTAGTCCAAAACTCAAACATTTTAAATCTGGGTCCCTGTAGTTTCAGTTTTGTTGTCATTTTCATCCAAAATCAAAATCTGGTCATATTTTTCAGTTAACATCTAGCTTTTTGTTTTTTATCTTTTCCATCCCTTTTAATGAAGGGCAAAATGGTCTTTTAACATTTTGTTATAACAAATTAAAAAAAAAAATCTGACCATTTTGCCTTTCATTAAAAAGGAGGAAAAATACAAAAAGCTAGATGTTAAGTGAAAAATCTGACCAGATTTTGATTTTGAATGAAAATGGCAACAAAATGAAACCACACGGACCCAGATTTAAAAGCTTTGAGTTTTGGACTAAAGTGACAAAAGTAACCAAACCTCAGGGACCATGTTGACAGTATACTCTTAATATTTTTTATAACTATGTAAATATTTAGTAATTATACACTTAATAAATGTATTTAGTTATAAAAATATAAATAGTAAAGGTAAAATTAAATTTAATTTAAAGTATTATAAATAAGATATTACATAGAGCAACTGTACCATATGCTTCAAACGTTGTTTCAGGCATCTTAAAAGTTTTGTGAAATTACATTTGTATTCCAAGGAGATGCTTTATTAAAGAAAATAAAGTAGAAAAGTGTAAAGAGTAAATACTCTATTTCTTCTTCTTATTATTATAGTGAGACAAAAATATAGCAAATCGAGATATGAGGATTTAGAATAATACAAGATAGAATCATTATAAGTTTATAACATATGTCTCACTAAGTGTTAATTTTGGTTTTTCAGTTGTTCTTTGATGACAATATACAAGCTTCAAAACTCACATGCCTCACCATTATGTTGGTATGTCAATTTTGTTTTCAGTTTAAACAATAAAGTTGATATCGTTATTGAACACCGTGTGTTTTTTAACTGGGGGACCAAACAAGTTGGGTCATCACAGCCTAAACTAAGGCCGTGGGGTATGGGGCGTGGGTTTGGGCGTGGGTTGGGGTAAAACGCCCAAGGCACCACCCCGGGTGGGCTTGGGTTTGGGCGTGGCCCCTTGGGGCTTGGGTTTCAAGCCGGGCGTGGGGCGCCTAGCAAAGTGACATGGTGGGCTCTTAATGGCTATGTGTCAACTCATGCCTCCAACCCAAGCCCCACCATACCCCATGGGCGTGGGTTTTGGTGGTGGAGGGGCCCCCATTCCACGTGTCAACAAATGCCCCAACTCAAGCCCCTCATACCCCACGGTCTAAGGGTGGATTATGCTTTAGAGAGCATTCATATCATAAGGGAAGCACTGCCAGAGCTTTGGGAATCGAAAAGTAAGAAATCCCAAAAGATTGCGATCAAGACTCTTGTGGAAGCTTAGATCCACAACTATGTCTTTCTTCATGTAGTTTCCATTTTAGGTTTCAATAATCCAAGGCAAGTTTTATAGAAACAATCAAATAGTGTAAATTGTGTACTTAAAATAACAGCAACATTACCAAAACACAATTCTTAACATTTCTGGCGACCCTTTTGGACCTTTACACAAAATTTCAAAATATATACAAACACAAGACTTTACGAACTAACAAAACATTGTACAAACTGGGACGGTTGACATTACTTTGCAGATGGTGAACGCTGAAGTGCTGGTTGCTGGGTAAATCAGTGAGTATCCGCTAACGGGATGGAAATTTATCTTGGGGGAAGAGTAAATTAATAAAAAGTTTATGAATGAGTAAATTAACAATATCTTATACACAGGTATATCACAACCCATCAAAAATGACAACCTGATGGTTCAACAAACAACTTTCCCCCTCTCTCTACTTTCTCTTTTTATATTCTCTCACCACCACAAACCATCACTACACCAACAATCACCAGGAGCCGAAAATAGAAAATTAGAGGCAAGAAAATCAGAAAAGAGCATGGCAGCTACTTGTTTCACCCAAGAATAACTTATGCAATCAACTCTGTGTGCATGCTTAATCGTAGCATAACGAATTAGACAACAAACGAATACACAAGGTTTGGACGCCGTTAGTGAAGTGGATGAAAAAGGCAAGATTTGAAAAGCACAAAGACCTAGATGAAACAAACCTTTGGTGAGTTGGTCAAAAGTTGCAAAAGCGGCCAGACGATAGACAAAAATGCATTCTACTCAACATTTAGAGAAACTTGATTGAAGTTAGTTTGACCCACGTTTAAGGTTAAAAATAATTACTCCCGAACCTGTTGGTTAGTCAAAGGTACTACACACAACCAGGATGAAAAAAAAATGGTGAAAAGAAACACAAAAAAGATAATGGAAGAACGTCCTATGATGATTATGCAATCAAGCATCGTGAGTTTGAACAAAAAACACTTGATTCAACATTATATCCGACACAAATAATCCTCATATCGCAAATAAAAATATTAAAAGCCAACATCGTCAAACACAAAAATTCTAGCATGAGGCTAAATTTAAAACCTTTAGTAGGTAACAGGAGCAAGGATCTCCAGTTGTGGGCCGAGTTTCTCTTCTGCCGCCTTTTCTGCCTTGGCGCGCAGTTTGTTAAGCTGCTTCTTTCTCTCGTACACCACTTGGGCCTTCTCTTTCCTCTTCTTCTCAAGATCCTATATTTATAATCAGTCGGTCAAAACTACAAATCAACTTGCAGATGTATGTACACTATGATGGCAATCAGCATTGTATGGCAAAACAAATGAAACTTGCCAACAAGACATTTTGACCATTTAAGATAAAAATAGTTCTAAACTTGTTAAAATAAAAGAACAAGAGTAAAATGCACGGATAGTCCATGTGGTTTGGTGAAATTTCACCTTTAGTCCCCAACTTTTCAAAATTACACTCTTAGTCCCTGTGGTTTGACAAGTTGTTACTCGGATAGTCCCCAAAGCGGATGGAGGTTAATTTTTCTGGTTAAGTGGGTGTGAAATGACAAAGACTATCCGAGTAACAACTTGTCAAACCACATAGACTATCCGAGTAACAACTTGTCAAACCACAGGGACTATCCGAGTAACCTTCATCCGCTTTAGGGACTTTCCGAGTAACAACTTGTCAAACCACAGGGACTAAGAGTGTAATTCTGAAAAGTTGGGGACTAAAAGTGAAATTTCACCAAATCATAGGGACTATCCATGCATTTTACTCAAAGAACAAATTACTAAACTTAAAAGGGCATATAAAATAGAGCAAAACAATAGTAATAAAGTTAACCTATAAACATATAATAAAACAATAGTCATGAAATTTGCCAACAATGACATTTTTTATAAGTATATTATATTAGTTGAACAATGACGCTTTAAATGATATTAGTTGACCCTTTAAAATCTTTATTGTTCTAAAATTGTTTAAAATAATAAAACAAATCACTAAACTTAAGAGTGTATAAAATAAAGACAAACAATGGTAACAATAAACTTGAGCAGTGTATTATGATACAAAAGCATCTAAAAGCTTAAAATGTCTTACACACCAAGTCAACCAATAAGTACTAAACATTCAAAACTATATCTAAAATACAAGATAATAAATTATGAAAGTAATAATTTATTTCATAAGTCATCATTAACAACAAAAGGTTAAAAAAGAACAAATAAATCATGTAAGCAAACACAAATATCAAGTACATCTAACAAATTTGAAGAGAAATTTCATAAAAAATAGTCGGAGAACCAATGTTTATCACTTTATCATAGAATAAAAGTAATGGCGTCAAACATAAGTTTACCTTGATGGTTTCATAGTGATTCCATCCAACCTCAGATGATAATCGGCCCAACAAGCAGTACTTGTGTCCAGCAGTAAGCCTCAAAACCCTGCATTGTAATTACACAAGCAACTGTGATCACAAATCATGTTTACCAAGCATAAAACAACATCCGAATCAACACATAGTTACTATCCCACAAACAGCAGAGAATCAGTACTAACTTGAGAGCATCAGGGATAACCATTCTCTTCTTCCTGTTGTAAGGAGTAGGAACTCCTTCATAAACCTTCAACCTTGCAAGGGCAGCTGCTCCACGCTTAGTCTTGTGTGGAATCATTCTAAACACACAAATAACGGCTCAGAAAAATAAACAACAATATTTCTTAAAAATGAAATAAAAAACTGTTATTAAAACCCCATTAGTGTTAAAAAATTAACTAAGATATTAAAGAAACATATCAAACCTCTACACATTTCATATAATTTTCTTACTCCGTTGGAGTTAGTGTACTTATTCCTTATCCATATAGTGTTACCAACTGCTTAAGTGAATTGGTAAAAATTCCAATCCCAGCCTCATTCCATATAATTAACCAATTGGGATATGGAAGATTTTAGAAAAAAAAACTCTAAATTTATTCGATAAATGTATTTTTTGGTTAAAATATAAGAATCCAATGTGGATGTTCAATAAAGCTAGTTAAAACCCTAAAACAAGTAAAACAAATTCTGTAACAAACACTTGTGCCTGTGGCCAGTAATCCATTTTTAAATTTACATCCTCATAAAAAACTTCTCACAAACAAAACCACATTTATATTAAGATCAAAATGTCACAAATTTAGTGTCACGTTCACTAATTCAAATACATTAACTCATATACCATGACTTGCAATTGCCAAAACATACTTTACACCTTCAAATAATAATACTACTGTATCAAAACACATTTTTTGTAATCAAAAGTTTACAAGAAAACTACATACACAACTAATTTAACTATTCAGTACAAATTAAAAGCCAATAACCACTAACGCATTCATTATGAGTGTATTTACACATAAATAGTACTAGTGAATGCTAAGCATAAGCTAAATATACACACACAAACATATATATATATAAGTGTAACAGTTTTACCCTCTGATCGTACGCCAAAGAATCTTGGAAGGAGCACGGAAATGAATAGGACCATGAGACGGCTTGGTGTTCATACGCTTCCTCAAAAAGCGAAGGTACTTCATTTTCTGACGAACAAGACCGCCAGAAAGGCAGATCTCTTCGCATCTGACGACGGTAACTCTCTGGCCATTGAGCAGTTCTTTGGCCAAAATGGATGATAATCGGCCCAGCATGTGGTGGCGAGCGTCAACCACCACTTCCTTAGCGCAGATTCCGGATCCTGACACCATTTTCTCACCTCTCTTGCCTGCGCCTCCCTCTCTCACTAGAGTTGTTGCAGCAGGATTATTGTTGTATAGAGAGAGAATTAGGGTTTCGGTTAGGGTTTTTGTACTGAGGTTGTTTGGTTTAGTGGGCCTGGTTTGAGCCCACTTAGGAATTTTATGGGCGGGTTATGGAGCATTATGTCATGAAGAAGAATTCGGTTAATTGAGAAAAGTGAGGCCCATTAGAAAAAGTGAATAATAGGTCCAGGGTGAGCACACTTCGGTTAGGTTCGGTTTAGGGGCTGTTTGTTTGAGTGTTTAGTGGTTGAAACCTCTTACTGGTAAAGTATTTAATGGTTTAAACGGTTTGTTTCGCGAGCAGATGTCTAAATGGTTTAGACATTTGCCTATAAATAGTTAAGCATTATACTGAGTCTGAATGGTTAAGACATCTTATATGAATTAGTCAAACATTTGTCTATGAATAGTTAAGTATTATACTGGATCCTAATGATTCAGATCTTTTATCGGTTCAACACTTGTGTGGTGTTTGTTTTCCGAAAAAAGATCTATGCGGGCTCTTCTGTCTGCGTCGCATAGACCACACGCAAACATTGTCATCTGCAGACTGTTTGCTTTTCTGAAGACGTTTCATTGAAAAACGTCTGCACGAACTCTTCTTGGTGCAAACTTGGCCCAACAACTTCTAAGATCTTCTAAGGTCTGCAGAGAGTTAAACACCACCGTCCGCCGCCACCCACGTCCATCGTCCACCACCGCCACCAGTTTATTTTAGAAGTCTACATACGTTAAAAACAAACAGTTTTCTTTTTGCAGACTGCAGATGTTTGGTTTACCTCTTATTCTATAGATTTCTGCAAATGTGGTCCGCAAACTTCAGATATTTTACTTCTTAAAAAACAAAATTCACCTTAATGTTTCAGACCTCTTACTGATTCATCACTTACCCATTCAGAAGTTGTCAAAAAGCCCCTTAGTTTGGTGTTTATAAGTTTTCACCAAAACGGATATTTTTGATTATTAAAGTTTTATAATCTAATCAGTCTTGATTATTTCGATTTTGATTAATCGGTTTTAATACGATCGTGTTAATTATAGCTAATTGGTTTTTATATAAAATTACTATTCATTAGGTTTCATTTTTAATATATAGGTAATGAAAATGTGTGGGCCATACAAAAATAAAAATTAATAATGTGCACATGAAACGGTTGTGGTTAATAGTAAAAAGTAAAGCTTATGCTTTACTATTAACCACATGAAACAGTTGTGCAAAAATAAAAATTGATAATGTGTAACAATTTTTACTGTGAATAATAAAAATTAATCGGTTTTATATAAAATGGAGAAGTTAGTATTTATAAGTTATGGGGGTGTTTGGCCTAGCTTTTTTAACAAAGTTTATAGCTTTTTTAGTTTTTTTTTTTTATAAAATAAGTTTAACTTGGTGTTTGGTAAAAGCTTTTTAAGCTTATGCTTATTAGCTTATATTAATTTGAAGAAGCTTATTTGAAGAATGATAGAAAATAAACTATAAGCTAATCTAAACACTTAAAAAAAGTTTATCAAATAATAAAAAATAAGCTATAAGCTACTTTAAAATATAGGCATAAACCAAAAAATAAAAGCTAGGACAAACACCCCCTATGACTTATGTCATATAAGTTTGAGGGTGTTTGGCTTTCCTTTTTTTGAAGGTAGAAGTCTTTTTTTAGGCCAAAAGGACTTTTGAAAAGTGTTTGCCTTTCCTTTTTTTAGGGCAAAAGTCAGGATTTCCTGACTTTTTTTTTTTTTTTTTTTTGCCAAAAGTCCTTTTGCAAAAGGAGCAAATAAGTTAAGCCAAACATGCCATAAGGGCATGTTTGGGTAAGCTTTTTGAAACAACTTATTGACTTATTGGCTTTTTGAAAAGTCATAAGCTCTAAAATGATGTTTGGCAAAGAGGGTGTATGTGAGGGGAAAAAACCAATTAAGTCAATAAGTCATAAAATCCTGACTTTTCCGAGAAGCCAATAAGTCAATAAGTTGTTTCTAAAAGCTTACCCAAACATGCCCTAAGTTTGTTTTTTAGTAGAATCCAAACACCTCATACATACTCCTGCATCTTCAAAACCCCCAAATCACATTCCTCTTTGTTTATTTGCTCCCAAATATTTGGTCATGAAAACCCGCTTCACAAATATTCCAATTTCGTCCACAAGCTTGCTCTCTGTTTCATCGATCATTTGCCGTTAATGATTCCAACCTAGGGTTTCAGTTTGTTTCTGAGTCATTCTGGTATGTTGTTCCTGACATTAGGATTCAATTTTTTAGGGGATGTATCTAAAGAACAGTTTTTTCTACTTGTTACATTTTACGATTTTTATGCGTTTTGGTTGTTAAGTGAATCTTTAGGTCACACATTCAAGGTTGGGTTTGAGTGTATGGAGGCTTAACAAGATTTCATTCATAGATCTTTTTTATATTGCCTTTTGTCAGTTTAGTAAGCTTTTCTAGCATTCATATGTAAATTATTTAAAGTTTTAAATTGTGTAGGATTTGACGAATTAAATTAAGTTTGATGATTTCAGTTTGCTAAAGTTGATTACTAGATGAAAAGTTGATTACTAGATGAAAAGTTTATACAAGTTTCATTCATAGATCTTTTTTATTGGATTTCAGATATACCGCTGTGACGTGATAACTAAATCGCCGCAACACGCGGGTAGTAAAAGCTAATAAGAAAAGCCGAAGCTGAAATAAACATTCAGCAGTAGCAGGAGAGGAGCACCCAATTCTCGTCTGATGACGATGTGGATTCTGCGATTAAAACCAAGCAGCAAGTATGCCACTCTGCAATATCTGAACTACTCAACTCAACCAATGCACAATCATTTCATGGTGGAGTACCTCGTCAATTCTATAGGTTTCTCCAAAGACCAAGCACTCTCCGCTTTAACAGAGGTAAGCCACCTCAAATCCACCCAAAAACCGGACTCTGTCCTTCACTTCCTCAAACAATGCGGTCTCGACGATACCCAGGTCAGAGACATTGTATGCTATCGCCCTAAAATCTTAACTACCTCTGTCCATAAGACCCTAGCCCCCAAGTTCAGGCTTTTACAACAGTTAGGTTTACCTGCCCCTCATTTAGAGAAGCTCTTTAAACAAAGTTATAATTTCTCTAGCAACCGGTTAAGCGCCAATGTTAACTATCTCAGGGAATTACTGGGCTGTGATGACAAAGTAAACAAGGTTATTCAGAGATCAGCGTGGATGCTAAACTCCAACTATGCTCACAGACTGTCATCCAGTTGGCTGCTACTCAAGAAAAATGGATTGTCAGATGATAAGATCCAAACTATATTGCTAAAGAACCCTAACTGTCTTCTGCAAAACCCTGAATGGTTGGAAGCAACTGTTAGCAAAGTTGAACCTGTGTTGGGGATTCCTCCGGAGTCTCCGAGATTTCTTGA
Organism: Helianthus tuberosus; assembly: GCA_030545235.1. Classification (NCBI taxonomy): domain Eukaryota; kingdom Viridiplantae; phylum Streptophyta; class Magnoliopsida; order Asterales; family Asteraceae; genus Helianthus; species Helianthus tuberosus. Next base: position 77,742,454 of record CM060424.1, on the reverse strand, counting down.
TGGTCTTGAAATTGTTATTTCGTTGAGTAAATCAACGTTGGATATGAAGTTTGGAATCTTTAGAAGCTTTGGGTGGTTGGATTCAGAGATACTTATAATGGCTAAAGCTTTACCTTTCTGTTTGAGACGTTCGGAGGCTAAGCTTCAAGCTTCTTTGAACTTTTTCATGAATGAACTCGGTTATACGCCTGCTTATTTGGCAACTCACCCCAAGTTATTAGTGTACAGCTTGGAGAAGCGGGTTATGCCCAGAAAGCAAGTGTTAAACATTTTGAAAGAGAAGAAAGTGTTGAAGAGCAATTTTTCACTTTGCTCCGTTGCGGCTCTTTCTGAGGAGAAATTTATAAAGGATTTTGTGTTGCCGTATCGTGAGTTTGCACCTCATCTGTTTGAAGCTTACACCAAAGCTACTGGTCATCAAATGATTTGATTTCCAATATCGGGTAATGATCAATCAAACTTAGTCATGTCGTTGCTCCTTGCTCGCTAGTATGATTGTGTATACTTTCTTCAACTTCTTACGAATTTTGGTTTTTTCTTAGTCATGTGTTACTAATTGAACTTGCGAAAATCTAATGCCAGTATTATTTGATATGATGATAAAAGAGCACTTGCGTCTTTTATTTTGTGTTTCACGTAGCTAGAGTAACGATCATGGTATAGTTATTTATGCTCTTTGATGTGGAAGCTGTACACTATTATATGGTTTTTAGTTTGCACCTTTGTGCCATAACCAAAGCTGGAGAAACCATGCTCAGGTGATGTGTTCGTTTAGCAATGAAAGCTGTACATGGCTCTATTGCTCATTTGCCGCCGCTAATGTTGTACATTCCATGTTATCAGTGGCAAAGCTTGAGATTTCCGACCGTGGGGTCGAAAACGTATATACCTAAAAAAAATATAAAACCGGGGGTCGAAAACGTATATACCTAAAAAATTCTATACGAAAACTACACACCGGACACTGCTAGTGCTGGCTATATATTTAATGCCACAAATGGAGTAATGGATACAAAGGTGGTGAAAAAAAATCAAATTATAATGTGTGTATACAGATGCATATATGTTTCAAGTTTGATCTCTTAACAAGTGTGGATTATCAATATAATTTGCGGTAAAGTTATTCTACAAAGTCTCATAAATATGTGAAAGCTACAAAGACATAATTTCCAACATAATACAAACATAAGTTGGAATACGTCGGCAGGAATAGGGAAACCAAATGATTGGGCAAAATGACGTCTAGCTTTATTTATTTATTTATTTTTTGCTGCAATTGGTTCAAATGGGGGGTCGTCTCTCTCATTAGACCAACCAGTTTAATATTTTATACACACTTTAAAATTACATTTTTGTCCTGCAATAGTGTTTTTCTCCCATTGGTCAAATGAGCGGCGACCAATACCTATTGGACCACCCAGTTTATTATTTTATATCCACTTTAAAATTACGTTTTTGCCCCCAGTTAAAAAATACGGTTTTGTCTCAACTTCAAAATACATTTACCCTTCTGCCCCGAGCTAAAAAATACGATTTCGCCATCGGAAAAAAAATTACGCTTTTACCCTCAGCCAAAATTACGTTTTCGCCCCAGTTCAAAATAAAATTTTCTTTTTCCCCCGACTTAAAATTACGAATTTACACCAGTTTATTATTTTATACCTACTTTAACATTACGGTTTTGCCCACAGTTTAAAATTACGTATTTGCCCCCAGTTCAAAATAAATTTATGCTTTCGCCCCCAGCTAAAATTTACGAATTTCCCCTCAGTTCAAAATTACAATATCACCCTTAATTCAAAATTACGTTTTTGCCCCCAGTGCAAAATAAAATTATGGTTTTCCCCTAGCTAAAAATTAGGATTTTACCCTCGAGAAAAATTTTGATTTTTCACCCAAGTAAAAATAAAAATATGACTTTGCTCCCAGCTAAAAATCGTGTCAAAGAGCTGCCTAACACTCTTTTTACCTTTTATTTCTAGCAAAACTATAGTACTGTTTTTTTAATCGGCTGAGAATTATTCGGCCATCGCCCCGCAACGCGGGCGGGGCATCACCTAGTTGATTACAAAATATAATACAATGTCGAGCAAAATATAACACAATGCCGAGAAATATTTTTAACACAATGCCGAGGAAAAAAGACACAATGAGTCGTAAAAAAACACAATGATGCAAATTTAGAAATGACACAATGCTAAATAATTAGACACAATGATCTAAACAATAATTTTAAAATCTACAAGCTAAAAATCTAAAATAAAAATCCTAAAAACTCATATCGTAGGGTTCGGTGAAACAATTCCAATGCCGCTTGAATGAGGTCAATCATAGTACGTTTGATACCTGTCCTACGACTTCCTATTTTTAGAAGACTATGTATTTGATCATATCCCATAATTTGCCACCTTGCAAAGTCTTCCATGGTGTACTCACTTTAGTTTCTTCCCATAAATCAATTCCTTTTTCATTGGGTAAATTAGAGACCTTTGACTATGTGCTGTGAATTATTCATTGCCACATCACAGCCACGTCATCGTCTCATAAGAACTCAATCATTAACTAAATACTTGTTTTTTTTTTGAAAGGAGAACTTCATTAAAAAAGCCGAACCCGAAAACCGGGACCGACAAACAAGACAAGACTTACATATTCACAAATTTACACCAATCCCCCCAATCAAAACTACCTTTCTTCACTCTATATTTGAACCAAAAGAAACTAACTATCATGATTTCACTAAACACTTCTTCAACGCTACTTCTTTTGTCGTTAAACCTCAAGTTGTTTCTAGCCTTCCACAGCACCCAACACGCGGAAAGAACGATACCGTGTATGACATTCCGCTCCGCCGACCTTCTGACCCCAATCTTGTGAATCTCGACTAAGTCTCTAAACGAAAAGATAAAAAACTTCGGGATCCTACACCAAAAACTAATCTTCTCCCACACACCCAAAGCTAGAGGACAAGCCGTGAATATGTGAGCCACCGAATCCAGGCCTTCATTGCAGAATTTACACCCATCGTCTATCAGAACCATGCCTCTTTTTTCAAGAGCCTCCACCGTAGGAATCCTATTCAGATCCGCACGCCACGCGAAAATGTTGCATTTCTTTGGGACCCATTTACTCCACCTCATAACATACCGGTTACTGAAGTCACGGCTGGACACCATAGTGCGTTTCACAACCGCAACAGAGAACCCATTAGAACCGTAACCCAACCATTCCCACCTGTCCGATCCAGCCGAGAGAATGACCGACGCCACTGCCGACCTAAGCGACAACCATTCACCCAACTCTTCGGTGGAATCCGGGTCGTGCCTCCAGAGCCAAAGGCCTTCGCCGCCTAGACGATCCAACACACTACAGTTTTTCACAACCTCCAACTTGAACAGAGCGGGGAATTTTTCTTTTAAAGGAACATCAACAAGCCACGGATCAAGCCAAAAAAGGATTTTGTCTCCTTTCCCCACCACTCCCTTACATAAGTTCCGCAACGGAATATTGTCAAACAACGGGCGTTTTAAGATAGAGACTATGTTGTTCCATACCCCACCATAAGCCTTTTTTACTGGGAGAAAATCCCAATCCGACTTACCGTCATGGAGAGCGTTAATAACCTTAACCCACAAACTACCTTGCTCATTTTTGTACCTCCACCCCCATTTTGATAAAAGAGCCGTGTTAATGTCTTTAAGATGTTGGAGACCCAAACCACCCATGCTAACCGGCGAGGCAACCCTATCCCAAGCAACCCAATGGACCTTCTTCACCTCCGAGGTCCCTCCCCAAAGGAATTTTCTAATAAGGGCTTCCAGATCTTGAATAACCTTGACAGGGGCACGATACAAGGAAAAATAATAGCAAGGGAGGCTTTCAAGCACTGAGCGAATAAGAACGACTCTACCTCCAATCGAAAGGAGCGAAGCCTTCCAAAGCGAAAGACGTTTTTCAAACACATCGACCACCGGTTGCCAATTCGGCGTCCGATTCATGTTCGATCCCACGCAAAGGCCAATAAATTTGAACGGAAATGTATCCACTTTGCAGCCTATAAAATCCGCCATCTCTGCAACCTCAGCCGGCTGCACCCCAACCCCCACCAAATTCGATTTACTCAAATTAATCCTGAGGCCCGAGCACACATGAAAGCATTTGAGAATTCTAACCAGGTTTTGGATGTTTTCATTGCTCCATTCTCCCATTAAAATTGCGTCGTCCGCATAAAATAAATGAGAAACAATCGGACCCCGTTCGGGAGAGAGACTCCCTTGAAAATCCCCAAACTACAGGCTTTATTAATTGTTAACAACGTGTTGTAGATTAACTAAACAGTCAATGCCATTAATAAAAAAAAAAAAAAAAGAAAGAAAGGTGGCATGTGATTGATTGGAATATCCATGGGCCTACCACCAAACCCTCTTCCTCCGTTAACCCATTAACGAGCCCCATTAACCCTTCGGTGCAGTGTTTCCTCCATTAATGACTGAGCAGGCACGTTAATGGCTTAACCACGGACAATACATGGTCTTAAAAATTGGGGTCAAAAGAAAAGTCAGGTTGATAGAACATGATAACATTTGCCTCTTCAAAAAATAGAGAGAATGACTAAGAAGTTATTGGATACGCATCTGACAAGTCCTTTTGCATATCCAGTTGTTCTAACATTACATGGAGACTCAAACAAACAAACAAATCCTAGTAATGAATTTCGTATATTCATATTGTCTAAATATGCATCAGCCGTACAAATTCATATATTTCTTTTACAACAATCTTTAAGGTAGTGTTTGGTATGCAGGAATGGGAGGTGAAATGGAATGAACAATTGCGAGGGAATGGAAAAAAATGTGTTTGGTTGGTCAACGTAATGGAATCACCCATTACATAAGTCATTCAATTCCCTCAAATTCAATCCATTCACTCCCCCTGTTTTTTTTTCCATTCCATTCCCTCTCTCAGTCTACGTCACAAACACTGCCCATCACCTCCACCATCTACCACCACCACCACCACCTGCCGTCATCACCACCCGCCGTCATCACCACCCGCCACCAACCTCCACCGACCACCACCACCGTCCTCCGCTGCCACCGCCATCGACTACCATCGTTGCCACCACCACCCGTCGCCACCACCACCCATCGCCACCACCATCGACCACCATCGATGCCACCCGCCACCACCGACCACCGCCACCCCGACCACTACCGCCACCCTCCGCCGGCCACCACCACCATCCTCCACGGCTACATCCCGCTACCGTCGACCACCACCATCGACCACCATCGCCGCCACCCGCAACCACCGACAACCGCCACCCCGACTACTACCGCTACCCTCCGCCAACCACCACCACCATCCTTCGCGGCCACCACCCGCTACCGTCAACCACTACCACCCACCGTCACCTCCACCACCATCGCCGCCACCTGCCACCGCAGACCACCGCCAACCCCGACCATCGTCGCGGCCACTGCTAACAACCTTCACCCACCGACCACCGCCACCCACCACTACTACCACCGACCACCGCCACCCATCGCTACCACCGCCACCGATCACCGCCACCACCCATCGCCGATTTAATTCATTCCTCTTTTCTTACCTACCAAATAACACAATATAATGAGTTATTCATTTCCTGCATGGTAACCAAACAAGACTATGGAATGTAATGATCTATTTCATTTCTTTGTCCATTCCATTAGCTCGTCCATTCCATTCCCTCATCTATTCCATTATGTCATACCAAACAGACTCTAAGAGACTAGCAATTCCATCAAGGGAGACAGACACTAGGTGGTAGAGATGTACAAAACCGGTTTTAGGACCAAAACCCGAAAAAAAATCAAAACCGGTTGTTTTAAGAACCGGTTTCAACACGAACCGAACCAAATCGGAGGTTTGTAGACGGTTAGTATGCTTGATCTTTAAAACCGGTTTAAAAACGAAACCGGTTTAAACCGGTTTTTTGGTGTCACACCCTGACTTTTGCGGAAGCGTATTTTGTGTGACTTGCTTAATATCATTGCATTCAATTATACCAAACAACTAAATGATTAAAACCACGATGTTCATCCATAAATATGATTCAAAATATTACAACCCACATTGTTTAAGTACCAAACAAGACTTCGAGTTTAAAATACAAACTAACCAAATGTTTTAAGTTCCATAATGGACTTTAACAAAAGACACTAATAAAACGAGGCTTTGAACCATATATCTTATCAAAGATAAAATACACGATTCAAACCCTCCAATACTGGATGACATCGTTTCTTGTGGACACATCTTGAAAACCCTGAACGCCCGCCAGATCCATTATTAGTTTCCTGAAATACATGTAGTTTGAAAACATCAACAAAAGTTGAGCGAGTTCATGTGTTTTGTATGTGTGCACGAATAATCCTTGTAAACATTTGTAAGTATGTATTTGTAAACCGGTATGAAAGCGTCTATGAACAGATCAATTAATGATTTGTAAGGTTATTAATATATGTGCAACGGTGTAGGAAGGCTCAATCCTTTGCGTATTTCGTATCGGGCCACCCGGTTGGAACGACATAGCCACCACATGCGGCCAACTCGCGGACCCATGGGTGGGGCTTACAACACCCAAATAGATCTATCATTCATGCCCCTCGGTCCTTATACAATGATTAATGGTCTCAAGTTAACGCCTACCCATTCACATGATCTAACAGTTCATTCCTTAGCTAACCATACCATTTGTAATCTTTGTAACATGTATTCCACCCCCGAAGTTATAAAACTAAAACCAGTTAAAAGAAAAAGGGGATATGAACTCACAATCTTGCGTCCTGCAAACTGGTGTAACTCAAAGATCCGGTGTTGAAGTCGTGCAACTACCTACACACGTGCTATATTTTATTAGACGGATGGGTCGTGCCACGGCTTTTAGTCTTAATTGTTATGACTTAGCATTCTTTGAGTTACGTTTTTGGTGTAATAAATATTATTCCAAAGTATATAATTATTTGTTAAAATAATAATATTTTAACTTAATTGACTAGCAATCCTTCCATGAATAATTTTCCCCAAGGATGGGTATACTTATATTTGTATTTGTATTTTTAGTCTTGTGTATTTTGCCAAGGATTGGTGGCGTATTCCGGTGTGTATTTGTACGTACAAGAATACGTATTTTTATCGTATTTATAAAGTATTCTTACACTTAATTCTTGTATTTAATTTTTTGGAATATTATTTTTAGCCAATAAAAATCACCAATTTACATTCTTAAAATATATTTATTTTAAGAAAACTTTTATAGAAATTGTCTATAGACTTTTCTTGGCAAAAATAATTATATTTTCATATAAACCTCAAAAATAATATATTTTCAAGATTAACTTAGAAAATATTTATAAATCCATTTTTCACCCAAAAATAATATATTCTAAATTTGTTTAAGAAAATATATATTTTCTTAAAAAATAATATATTTTTCTAAGTGTTTAAGAAAATATATATATCTTTTTTTTCTATTAAAAAATAATGTATTTTCTACTTGACAAAAATATGGTATATTTTTGTAACACTTGTAAAAATTATAATTTCCATTTCTTTGGTTTCCAAAATACCGTTTAACTTATTTGTCAAAATATATGAACTTAATTCCAGAATATATATGTAATCCATATTCCTTGTTCGGTTTGTCCAATATTCGGGTATAAATTATATATTTGTCTCCTTGGAATTTTGGTAATATTTTGTATTATAATTTTTGGTATTTTGGTAAGTTATATTATTTTCAAGTCCTAAAATAATATAACTAATATAATTAATATACAAGTAATCACATAATATACAAGTAATTACATAAATTGTGACATCTAAATATATATTTCCCTAAATATATACTTAGTCACTTTTATTTATCAAAAACAACCTCCAACATTTGAAATTTTTGTAACAAAAATTATGGCAAATTTTATAAGAAAAACCATGGTTAAAATTTACTTGTAAACACTAGTTTAAAAATATTTTTCTAAGTGTTTAAATTCTAGAAAAATTTTGCCATAGTTTCCCCTTAAAAATGGAGGTTTCCATGCTTTTAAAGCATATCATTTTCTTTTAAAATCATCACCAATCAACAACAATTCAATCAACACTTACCATGAGCCAAAATCTTACAATTTACACTACATCATGAACTTGAAATTTTGTAAAAACTTGTAGTAACTTACTATGTTATTTAGTAGACTTAGTTGCCCTTTAAAACATGGTTATTTGTTTATAAATCTCATTCTTGAAGAATTTAGTCTTTCACAACTTATAAGATGCTTTTTCTAAAAATGATTCTTTTGTATTTTTCTTGTTACAAACATGTTTCTAGTCCTGATTTAACACTAAAAATGTGATTAGTTTCTTTAAGAATCATGATTATGTAATTCTTGTATATAAACTTGGTTTCTTGAGAAAACTATTTTTGAAATCATCCTTTTACAAGACTTATAACATGTTTCATACTTCATCATACATAAAATCATCTTCATTTTCAAGTTCATGAGAAACATAAAGGATGATCATCTTGATTTACACAAGATTCAACCTCTCACTTGCTAGATCATGTGTTTAATCACAATCTAGCAAGTTTCTTATGATGATTAACATCATAATCACAAGAAATCAACAATCAAGATATGTACATACACTTAAACCACATAGATTCTTTTGTTAGTGAGCTTTATGTTAAAGTTTAACTTCTTGTTCTTTCATGATTTTTGTGTTTAGTTACTTACATGATCTTTTAACCAATCAAAAGAGAAGTAAAATCAAGTTTCAAGAGTCTTACTACTAGCACAAGGCTAGGGAAGAAACCAAAGATGAAGAAGATGATAAACTAGGTGGTTAATAGCTCTTGAGAAAGGTCCTTCAAGCTCCAATGGCACCAAGATCCTTAATCTTGCTTCTAGCACCTTAGGAACACCTTGGAATGGATGAAGGAAATTTGAAAGTGGTCGTGGTGTGTGTGGTGGTTCACGGCCGAGAGGGGAGAAGAGAGGGAGAGATGGAGTGATGAAGTGTTTTGTGAAATGAGAAGTTATATGGTGTTGTGGTTTATAACAATAACTTTCCAACATTTCTTAATCCTTTGTGTATTATGTTTCTAAAGTCTACAACATATCCAATTAACAATTCAAAGAAATCAAGGGTGGGTCCACCCCCTTGTAACCGTGAAGTGAAGGGGGGGGGGGGGAGGTAAGTTAGGTTATTTAGTTAGAATCTAAGTGTATAATTTAGTGTTTATATGTGTCATGTAATTATAAGATGTGTTATGATGTTCGGTGACCATTACTAGCTCGAAAATGATAAAACAGTGCTTCTAGTGAAAATTTGGTGTTTCAGGTAGTGTCCGGTTGTTCGGTTGGTTACCGGTTCGTTAAGGTGCTAAATTACGCAATTTAGTGTGCTTTATGTTCCCTTTTGTGACAGTTTTGATTCCCGACACCTAGGAAGGTATTCTGAACCATTAAACCATAATTCTGCATGATATAGTGTTGTTAAAATGCTGATTTTTGTTGAAAATTGCAGAATTCTGCAGTTTGTGTGAGTTTTAGGCACTTTCCGGCACTTAAACTATCACTAGGAAGGCAGTTTTATGATCCTTACATTCCTACACACTATACTAGTGTAACTCTTGGTTTCAGGCTCATTTTGTGTCTTATCATCATGTCTATCTGAGTATTGAACTCCCGTCAGTACTTCTAGTTTGTCTGATAAATGTGCTAACTTTGCTTCGTGCATCATTTGAATCATAATGTGTTGCATGCAGTAATGATATGAAATAATGCAATATGTGATGCACTTGTATGTGTATGATATTAATCAGGAAGCACTCATGTTATTAATCCAAATCAAGCACTGTTATTAAAGCATAAATCACTGTTTAACATGTACGGAATTACATGGAAAATTGACAGTTGTCACACTCTCCCCCTGTTAATAAATTTCGTCCTGAAATTTTAAGTCGCGTTATCGGTTGTAGGGGAGTTAGGGAACAAGTGTGGATATTTTGATTTCATTCGTTCTTCACGCTCCAAAGTAAACTCGGGGCCGTGACGAGAGTTCCAACGAACCTTGACAAGCTTAACACTACTCCTCCAAGTCTTGTTGACTTTCTAGTCTGTAACCTCAACGGGTTCTTCAGTAAAGCGGAGAGTGTCGTCTATATGTACTTCATCCGCAGGGATGATAACTGTCTCTTGAGTTGGGCTTTTCTTCAGGTTTGATACATGAAATGTATCGTGCACACCATTAAGTTCTTCTGGTAATTCTAGCTTGTATGCGACGGTACCAACCCTTTCTAAAATCTTGAATGGCCCAATGTAACGTGGTTTTAACTTGCCACTTTTCCCAAATCGTGCTATACCTTTCCAAGATGAGGCTTTCAACAAAACCATGTCTCCTACCTCGAATTCTAAAGGTTTCCGTCTTTGATCCGCGTAACTCTTTTGTCGATCACGAGCCGCCTTGATGCGCTCTCGGATATGTATAATCTTGTCAGTCGTTTCTTGGACCAGTTCGAGGCCAACCATCTGTCTATCTCCAGCATCTGCCCAACACAACGGTGAGCGGCATTTACGGCCATAAAAAGCTTCGAACGGTGCGGATTGTATGCTCGTATGGTAGCTGTTATTATAGGAAAACTCAACCAAAGGTAGATGAGTATCCAACTGTCACCTAAATCCATTACACAAGCGCGGAGCATGTCTTCCAGTGTTTGAATAGTCCTTTCGCTCTGACCGTCTGTCTGCGGGTGAAAAGCCGTACTCAGATTCAACTGAGACCCAAAGGCTTCCAGAAAGGATTGCCAAATCCTAGATACAAACCGTCCATCTCTATCAGATATTATTGAGATAGGCACTCCATGTCGTGCTATTATCTCCTTGAGGTAAAGCTCAGCTAGCTTCCCAGTGCTATCTTTCTCTCGAATAGGTAGGAAGTGTGCGGACTTTGTCAATCGGTCCACTATTACCCATATCATATCGTGTCCTCTAGGAGTCCTGGGTAACTTTGTTATGAAGTCCATCGAAATATGTTCCCACTTCCACATGGATATTTCAGGTTGTTGCAGAAGACCTGAAGGTTTCTGATACTCGGCCTTAACCTTAGCACAGGTTAGGCACTTTCCAACATAAATGGCAACGTCACTCTTGAGTCTTGGCCACCAATAGTAATCTTTCAGATCTTGGTACATCTTGTCCGATCCTGGATGGATCGAGTACCTTGACTTATGAGCCTCATAAAAAATAACCTCTCTAATACCGCCATAAAGCGGAACCCAAATGCCTCCCATGAAATACAAGGTTCCTTCCTCGTTAGGCACCAACTTCTTCTCCATTCCTCGGAGATATTCAGCCTTAAGATTCTCTTTCTTAAGAGCTTCCCCTTTTTTTCTTGCACGTATGCGTGAGGCGAGATCCGTCAGAATAGTCATTTCTAAAGCTCGAACTCTTATGGCTTAACCCTTTCCTTTCGACTTAAGGCGTCTGCTACCACATTAGCCTTTCCAGGATGATACTTGATCTCGCAATCATAATCATTCAGCAACTCAACCCATCGTCGATGTCGCATGTTAAGCTCTTTCTGATCAAATATGTGCTGCGGGCTCTTGTGATCCGTGTAGATAGTACATCGAGTACCATACAAATAATGTCGCCCAATCTTCAAGGAAAATACCACTGCACCTATGTAACACCTCGTAAAATCATGACCAATCTAATAAAGACACGTGTCATGGATTCTAAACATGTTATAAACCCGGATCATGATTAAAAAGGATATATGAAGAAATTAAAAGTGTCAACATGTTAATTATTACCTCTGAGTGACCTTTTAACATTTTTCAACTTTAGTAAAATATAATTACATTCCCATAAAAATCTGATTAAGATTTCATGGGTATCCGGTTAAATCATGTAATGAATAATTCAATATTCAAATCCAAGAATTTGGAATCCCATGTGCAAAATCGACCAATTTCATTCAATAACCTCTTTTTACAAGACTCCAAGGCAACCAATGCCTGGCAATGCATTCTTAGCAATGCAGACCTGATCATATGGGCCTTTACTGCTGATAATGACCAGAGATTCAAGGTATTATAGGTTGCATGGTCAAATGCCAAAAGTTCTCAAAATTTTTGTCTTCTGACCAAGTCTTACGGACCGCAAAGAGACCACCTTACGGACCGTAAGGTGGCTGATCTGGGCGATAAAAATTAAAAAGCGGATACGGACCGTAAGGCCCTAAACTTACGGTCCGTAAGACCTGTAACTGGGCAGAAAAATGGACAGCTGCCTGTCCAGCCAATTCCACTGCCTTAGGAAGCTTGTTTTCGAATTCAGGGACTGAGCCAACAGTATTACATGCATAGGGGACACCTGGGATCATCATAAATCAGTTATAGGCTTGTGTGGAATGATCTTGTGAATTTTGAAATCCTATATAAGACCCCATGTTGCAACACTTGAAATTGCTCACTTTGAAATCATTTCAAAACCCATCCTCTGGAGCTCTCTGGACATCAAGAAGTTTTCTTCAGTTCCATTTTTGTGCTAAGAGCTCTAGTAAGCATTCTTAGCCTCTCTAGTTCATGTTTTATTAGTTTAATGACCGAAAGTCAAAGCCGTCGTAATTAAGCTTTGACTTAGTGATTAATCACTAATGGTCAAGCCATTATTGGAATTTAAAGTGGCTATGAGTTGGTAATTATGTGGGTAATAAGTCCTTAAAAGGGCACCCTCTGATTATCAGTCTAACTTGGTCAATTGTCGGGTCAAACTTCATATTAAAAAGTCAACAGAAAACTATTTTGCAAATAAATTCATAACGAGCAATGCAGAGGTTATGGAACATGTTTTAACATTAAAATGACTTGGTAAATAATGTAAGAACGTGTCTAAGCATGTTCAACCCGACAATTCCGAGTTTAGGCTCGGTTCGGAACCAAAAGTCGCAAAAGAAGACTTTTGCTTTGACTTTCAGTTCTGACCCGATTTAACTTGTTTTAGATATGTCTTAGGGTTCCATTAGGACCATGTTACATGTTAGTATAACCCTCTGAGTTTATACAATGTGGTTCCTTTGTAATCCTAGTTCATTGCATGTTTCCGTTAAGTGCCTAAAATTGACCATTATGCCCTTTTGACATTAAAACGAGACTTTTGAAAATGTGAGAGGAAAAAAACCTTTATTACTGATTTATAAACATGTCCTAAAAATTTGACATCAGTTTGAGGTCTAAATTAGGAGTTATGCTCAATATCGTAATTTGAAAGCTTTTTATTAATTAAACGGCATATTTAGCATGAAGCCTATTTAAACCCAAATTTCGACACCAAAATTTTTACCCACTAATATAATATAATATTTTGGGATTTTTGAATATTTTTATTTATTTTTAAACTGATCGTAACATAGGGTTCTTGTTTTGATTCGGTAATTGACGGTTATACCCTTTTTGATAATAAAATGAGTTTTACATAACATTTTGATACAAAACCTTTTGATACTGATTTTATATGTTAAATAAAATATTTTAAGCCTTCTGGACTGATAAAAATCTCAGCTTTCCTTATATAACTTTAAAATCGCCTAAAACCGACTTTTTACGCGTTATAAACGCATAGTATGGTTTAAAACTATTTTTGACATATAAGACTTAATACCTACCGATGTTTTAAATATATTTTTATTCTTTAACAGCAAGCAAAAGTTTTGAACTAAGATTTCCATTTTTGACCTTTAAACCTTATGTGAAATGACCAAAATGCCCATACGGTGCATAGTTTGGTTAAAAATGATAAATTTCACATATATGCAATACCCTACTGATATGACTTACAAAAATAAATATTTTTACTGATCATTTTAGACCAGAACCTCAGATTATTATTTAATCTCTTTTATAAGCTTTAAAAAGACCAAAATACCCCTACGGGGCATAAATTAATTTTAAATTCATTTTGGGCATAATGGAAGGTATCCTACTGATATCATAACATATTTAAGGCATGTTAACTTGAGAAATCTGCAGATGACTCTTTTGGATACCCGTTATGCACTTTTCGCGTTCGGTACGGTTTATGTGACTAGTTTGCATAAATTGACCGAAACGGGTCAAACCTTATCATTTTTACCTCAAAATCCAGAATGTGTTTAGTTTACCCATATTATACAAGTCTTCATACTTTTCGGGTCTAAACCACATTCAAATCCGGTCTTCGCTTAATCTTGCGTTTTGAACCGTATATCTTCCTTTAAAACTAACCGGTCTTAGTTTAAACTTAAGTAAGACCCGTTAGGAATCTAATGGGTTATTAAAACATTCGTTCCAGATTTAGGGGTCCAGTAAAAGATATTTGCACTTGCTGATTATACACGACTGGGATAAATTTGTATAATTTGCTCAGGTAAATACTTTTAACTTATTTTTCCCTTATACGGGCTTGGGGTACGGTATATAAAATACGGCTTGGTCGGGTATGAAATTTTTAATCATATGAAGGTTAAATCATTGAGATAACCCGTTTAATCTGTTTTGTTTGTTTTAATCCTTTGGGGGGTTAATGACCATGTCCTGGATATCCTCGGCTCATTCATTGAAATGGCCACGACTTAAGCACGGGGTGTAGGCATACACCTGCCGGTGCGTATGTAAAATAATATGCCCGCTTATTCGAGAATAACTCGCCGTGGGTTTATTTATGTGGTGTGTCTATTAATCTTTAACCCGGTGTTCAACCCGGGCTACTGAACGTATAACAAACATATAAATCTGTTACAAGTTTATTTTTAAATAATTACCCCAAGTTATAAAATAATATTTGTGCCTTGTGCATTTAAATCAAATTTTTATAAGCACCTTTCAAAAGAGTCGGTTAACTGTATTTACCAGTGTAAACTGACGTATTTTCCAAAAGGTTAAGTGCAGGTACTAGGCGGAATAGGCTGGTTTCTCCTGAGTGACTAAATAAAGAATTATGCAAAATTTATCACTTGATAATCTGTTGAACATTATCTCTTTTGTTTTGATCCGCCTGTGGATTCTTTACATTCCGTTTGTAATACTTTATTACTTTCAATTCGGTTTGTAATATTTTATTTTTAGACTTCCGTTGTGCATTAAACTGTGATTATTAACTATGATGATATCAACTACGTCACGATACTCCCCGCCGGTAATACGTGGAAATATTGGGGTGAGACAGGTTGGTATCAGAGCCAACATTGAGTGAATTAAACACTAGCCTTTTTGTGTTTAATCTCAATGACACAGTTTGCACATTCCTCGACTTCCGAGTCTAGACAAAGAACTTAGGACTAATCCTAATTTATTTTATTTTGTCCTTTATTGTTTTTCCTTTGTTGTTTCTTTTGTTTGTTTTGACATGATCTACAAAATGCCACCAAGGTTCCGAAGAGTAGGACGAGGAAAGGGGCCATTCAACGCCCCCAACGATCACGAGGCTGGACCTTCCCACCGGCGAACTCCGTCTGTTACAATGAGCACCAGTCCTCAAGAAGACTGGAGGACCTACTTAGAGCCTGCGAGGCGTTCTGTCTCGCTTAGCTCCTCACCTTCCTACCATGATTCCTTCGGACTCCATCAAGGCAACGAGTCCGACCATTCACGCCATTCCTACCTACCACTGTAGCGGTCGGGGTCACACCGCTCGTTACAAGACCCGACCCCGTATTTCCAGAGCCGGTTTAACCCGGCAAATCAGATTGAAGAACCAATGGGTCATAACCCATTGGGCCCCGAAGACCATTTCCCTGAAGCTCAGGACATGGAGATGGATGATGACCCGGATCACGCCGAACCACCATCTGGGACACCTACTCACCCCATCGAGATTTCAGATGGGTCGTCTTTTCATGGATCACCTTATCGTGGTCCAGACAGCTATGAGGCAAGGTTTGCCCAATACGACTGGGTGTTTACTCCCTCTCACAACCCATCGCAGCAGCAACAGCAGGATCCCTCGGAGGATTCACGTTTTGTAGCGGTCACTCCACCGCCACCACCGCCGCCAGAGCAGCAACCGCCTCCGGAGCCACCGAGGCGTAGGATATCAGGAGCACGGATGTCCGTGCGAGGGGATTCCATTTCAGCACCCCTCAGCATTCAAGTGGCAGTCATTACCCGCCACTATATGAAGACCCATAGATGGGTGGGCCTTCAAACCCCATTTCTGAGTTGGACTCTGCGCCAGTCGCACCACCACCAATGGGTTATGATAACCCGATTCCTTCATACGCCGGTACAGCGGCGTATAACCCTTTTGAGCAGCATGCCCATACTAACTACAACTACGCCGAAGTTGACCCATACCTTGTAGCGGCGAACTACAATGCTCTTCATCCCTAGGGGCCCTATGGAGTCCCATATCAGACTGGGTACCCGACCTATGGGTACCAATACCCGCCACCTCCTCAACCTCCGCAGCATTAGCAGCCGCAGCCGCCGTAGATCCAGCCATCGCAGCAACAGGAGATTCTTCAAAGGTTGAGTCAGGTGGAACGGGATGTTCAAGAAGAGCGTAGGAGCCACCGAGGATTTCTCAAAGGTCTGGCGAATCTAATCAAGGGAAAGAAGAAAATGGATTTTTGAAGATTCCTTATTTATTTATTTGTATTGTAATTTCCTTATTTCAATCAAGTTCCTGCGTGGACAACTATTTATGTATTCAGTCCCTGCGAGGACTTGTATTTTCAGTTTAGCCCCTGCGTGGGCAAGTCATTTCTGTTAAAGTCCCGTTTAGGGCAAATATGTACTCTTTTAATTTTAGTGGAATGTTTAATTAAAAATTTCATTTTTGTCATTATATGCATAAATATAAAATATGAAATAAATTAAAATATCATTCCTTTTAAAAAGTAATTCTGCCATTATATATTAAAGAAAATCTTGAAGACAAAACCTAGCCATGTGTCGTATTAAGACAGGCCATGATGGTAATTCCTTGTAAGATTCAAAATCCTTGTTAACATCTGAAAACATGTTAACACTCCTGGCAAATATGATTCGATAAAATCACGTAAGTCATCCTTATATTGGATCCTTCCAATTCCTTTCTTATATTCAACATCCATTAGTGATGTAATGCCTGCGGTCATATTCATCGTCATATAAGACAAAAGACAGTTGTAGTCTATGACTCCCTGTCAAGAAAGGTAATGAACTATGATTCAATGCCTTAATGCCTCGATCCTATAAGATCATGGCTTATAGTTTAAATTGTCCCTGTAACCTGGCCTTTTATGCCATTATAATATATTAATAAATTATGACTAAGGATAATTATGATAAAATCCTGAATGAATATGTTTAATAAATTAACCAATATGGTTTATTTATACCATGGTTAATAAATCATTAAGAGGACAATTCTGTTATAAACTTCTAAATAAATCATTGTCATTACTTTATGTAGCAAACAAGCTACATGGCAGAATCAGAAGAAGTCAACAGTCATCCAAGGGAGAATCATGATACTACCAGGATCAACGTAACTGGTGCGGAACTTCAAGCATTGATTGATAATGTTGTTACCAAGGCCATGGATAGACAGTTTAATGAATCAAGTGGTACTCGGAGCAAGACCCTATCGGTACCTCATTTCAAATCACACCCTAAGACTCACTATGTGGCTCATAGTAAGCCACCATCTAAAACTCACGAGTCAAAGAATGATGATGGCCAACACTCTTCAAACCAGCATAGCGTTCCATCTAAGAAGATTGTATTTGATAAGGAGCCACGAGCAAAAACCTGTTCTTATAAGTATTTCGTCTCCTGCAAGCCCAGGGATTTCACTGGGGAAAAAGGAGCCATTGATTGCATGACGTGGCTAGATGAGATGGATACGGTAGTTGATATTAGTGGATGTGCAGAGCAAGATGTTGTGAAGTATGTTTCACAATCATTCAAGGGAGAAGCTCTAGCTTGGTGGAGGTCCTTAATCCAAGCTACTGGAAAGATTCCATTATATAACTTAACATGGGCTCAGTTTGTTGCTTTGATCAAAGAGAATTTTTGTCCTCAACATGAAGTTGAGAAGATCGAGACCGACTTTCTGACATTGGTTATGAAGAATTTAGACTGTCAGGCGTATCTCACGAGCTTTAATACCATGTCTCGATTGGTTCCATACTTGGTGACATCGGAACCAAAGCGTATAGCCCGTTTCATTGGGGGTTTAGCCCCGGAGATCAAAGCGAGTGTGAAAGCATCAAGACCTACTACCTTTAGGTTAGTAGCTGATTTGTCATTATCTCTTACCCTTGATGCGGTTAGGCTGAGATCGCTTAGGAATTCTGGGAAGAGAAAACGTGAGGATAATAACTCACACCGTTCAGACAAGAAGCACAAAGGGAACTCTGATCACAAGAAGGGTTCAGGGTTCAAGAAAGAGGACCGACAGTCGGGTGAGAAGCCCAAATGCAAGACCTGCAAGAAGTGCCGTTTGGGAAAGTGCAGGTATGAATCAAAGTCCCAATCGCAGCCAAGAGCTTGTGGGATCTGTAAGTCTTCTGAGCATAAGACGTTGGATTGTAAAAAGATTAAGGATGCAACTTGTTACAATTATAACGAGAAAGGGCATATCAAGTCCAACTGCCCAAAGTATGCGAAGAAACCTGAAGAAGGCAAGAAGACCAATGCCCGGGTCTTCCAAATGAATGCCCAAGAAGTAATCCAAAATGACAACGTGATAACAAGTACCTTTCTTATCAATGATGTTTACGCAAGGGTATTGTTTGATTCGGGTACAGATAAATCATTTGTAGATAATAAGTTTTGTAAGTTATTAAATCTACCTGTTAAAACCCTAAGTATAAAGTATGAAGTAGAATTGGCCGATGGTACCATAGAAACTGCTTCAACCGTGTTAGATGGATGTTTCATATCCATTAGGAACCACTCTTTTCCATTGTCTTTGCTTCCTTTGAAACTAGCTGGTTTTGACATAGTGATTGGCATGGGCTGGTTATCTCATAACCAAGCCCAGATTGTTTGTGACAAGAAACAAGTGGTTATCAAGACTCCGTATGGTGAGCCACTTACCATACAAGGAGATACTCAGCATGGGTTTCCTAAGCAAGTGTCTATGCTTAAGGCGTCAAGGTGTTTGAAGAAGGGTTGTGTCATTTACATGGCACAAGTAACTATTGATGAACCAAAGCCCAAAGTTGAAGATATCCCTGTCATTTCTGAATATCCAGAAGTTTTCCCTGAAGAACTACCTGGTTTACCACCAGATAGGCAAGTGGAGTTCAGAATTGACATTATTCCTGGAGCAGGGCTAGTTGCAAGAGCACCTTACAAGTTAGCACCGACTGAGATGAAAGAGTTGAGGACTCAACTGGATGAATTGTTGGCAAAAGGTTTTATCCGACCTAGTTCATCTCCCTGGGGAGCACCGATTCTGTTTGTGAAGAAAAAGGATGGATCAATGCATTTATGCATTGATTATCAAGAGCTTAACAAGGTTACAATCAAGAACAGATATCCATTGCCCAGGATCGACGATCTGTTCGATCAATTGCAAGGGGCAAGCTACTTCTCCAAGATTGATTTAAGGTCAGGTTATCATCAACTGAAGGTAAGAGATGAAGATGTGCATAAGACTACATTCAGGACTCGTTATGGTCACTACGAGTTCTTAGTGATGCCTTTTGGGCTCACTAATGCACCAGCAGCGTTCATGGATCTCATAAATCGCGTTTGCAAACCCTACTTGGACAAGTTTGCCATCGTCTTCATTGATGACATTCTTATTTATTCGAAGAACCAGGCTGATCATGAGAAACACCTTCGTTGTATTCTTAAACTACTTCAGCAGGAAAAGCTCTACGCCAAGTTTTCAAAATGCGAGTTTTGGCTTCGTGAAGTCCAGTTTCTTGGACATGTGGTTAGTGAGCATGGTATCCAGGTGGATCCCGCTAAAATTGAAGCTATCATGAATTGGCAAGAGCCGAAGACACCCACAGAGATTCGTAGCTTCTTGGGTCTGGTAGGATATTATAGGCGTTTTATTGAAAATTTCTCAAGAATTGCAGCGCCCCTAACTTCACTGACTCGCAATAATATCAAATTTGACTGGGGTCCTAAGCAGCAAGAATCCTTTGATATACTTAAGCAGAAACTGAGCAATGCACCTGTGTAGACATTGCCTGAAGGGATTGAGGAATATGTGGTTTACTGCGACGCATCACACACTGGCATGGGATGTGTGCTAATGCAGAAGGGCAAAGTTATTGCCTATGCTTCCCGACAATTAAAGGTGCACAAAAAGAATTACACCACCCACGACTTGGAGTTGGGTGCCGTTGTGTTTGCACTAAAACTTTGGAGGCATTATTTATATGGTACCAAGTGTGTGATCTATTCTGATCATAAGAGCCTTCAGCATCTGTTTAATCAGAAAGACCTAAACATGAGATAGCGTCGATGGATGGAGACACTGAATGATTATGATTATGAAATCCGATACCATCCAGGTAAGGCGAATGTGGTTGCCGATGCTTTGAGCAGAAAGGAAAGGGTTAAGCCTATTAGAATCAATGCCAAGAGCATTGAATTGAAGAACAACTTAAATGAAAGATTGTTAGCCGTTCAGAAGGAAGCTGTATTGGAAGCCAACTATCAGAATGAAAAGTTGGGAGTAACTGCTGAGCAGTTATCATATGGCAAGGATGGAATCCTAAGATTGAATGGATGAATATGGGTTCCAATCTATGGAGGACTTCGGGACGTTATCCTCCAAGAAGCCCATAGTTCCGAGTATTCTGTTCACCCTGGTAGTGACAAGATGTACCAAGATTTAAAGGTAAATTACTGATGGATAGGTTTGAAGAAATCTATAGCCACTTATGTGGCCAAATGTCTGACATGCGCCCAAGTTAAAGCAGAACATCAGAAGCCGTCAGGTTTGCTGCAACAGCCTGAACTTCCCACCTGGAAGTGGGAAATGGTAACTATGGATTTCATTACTAAGTTACCAAAGACGAAGCAAGGAAATGATACTATTTGGGTTATAGTAGACAGATTGACCAAGTCAGCCCACTTCCTACCTATAAAGGAAACACACAGCTCAGATAAGTTAGCTCAGCTGTACGTGGACGAGATTGTATCTCTTCACGGAGTGCTAGTGTCTATCATCTCTGATAAGGATGCGAGATATACATCGCATTTTTGGAAAAGCTTTCAGCAATCCCTAGGCACTCGATTAAACTTCAGCACTGTGTATCATCCTCAGACGGATGGTCAAAGCGAACGTACAATACAAACACTCGAGGATATGCTACGAGCTTGTGTTATTGACTTAGGAGGAAGTTGGGATGATCATCTTCCATTGATAGAATTTTCGTACAATAATAGCTATCATTCGAGTATTCAAGCTGCACCTTTTGAAGCTTTGTATGGAAGAAAGTGCAGGACGCCCGTTTGTTGGGCAGAAGTTGGGGATGTCCAACTAACAGGACCTGATATAGTCCTGGAGACGACAGATAAGATTGTGCAGATACGTGATCGTCTCAAAGCTGCCAGGGATAGGAAGAAAAGCTACGCAGATAAAAGGCGTAAACCTCTGAAATTCAAAGTAGGTGACAAAGTGTTACTTAAGGTATCACCCTGGAAAGGGGTGATGCGTTTTCGCAAGAAAGGCAAGTTAAGCCCAAGATACATAGGACCATTCAAGATCATCGAATGTGTCGGAACAATGGCTTACAAGTTAAACCTGTCTAAAGAGCTCAGTGGAATTCATAATGTGTTCCACATCTGCAATCTAAAGAAGTGTCTAGCCGATGAATCGCTAGCCATGTCACATAAGGATGTGCATATTGATAAGAGCTTAAAGTTTATTGAAAAACCTTTGTCGATTGAGGATCGACAGGTTAAGAAGCTTCGAAAGAAGCATGTATCGATTGTAAAGGTTAAATGGGATGCCCGTAGAGGTCCCGAATACACGTGGGAGGTTGAATCTACAATGAAACAGAAGTACCCTCGTTTATTTCAGTAAATCTCGAGGTCGAGATTTCTTTTAAGTGGGTGAGGATGTAACAGCTCGTAAAATCACGACCAATATAATAAAGACACGTGTCATGAATTCTAAACATGTTATAAACCATGATTAGGATTAAAAAGGATATATGAAGAAATTAAAAGTGTCAACATGTTAATTATTACCTCTGAGTGACCTTTTAACATTTTTCAACTTTAGTAAAATATAATTACATTCCCATAAAAATCTGATTAAGATTTCATGGGTATCCGGTTAAATCATGTAATGAATAATTCAATATTCAAATCCAAGAATTTGGAATCCCATGTGCAAAATCGACCAATTTCATTCAATAACCTCTTTTTACAAGACTCCAAGGCAACCAATGCATGGCAATGCATTCTTAGCAATGCAGACCTGATCATATGGGCCTTTACTGCTGATAATGACCAGAGATTCAAGGTATTATAGGTTGCATGGTCAAATGCCAAAAGTTCTCAAAATTTTTATCTTCTGACCAAGTCTTACGAACCGCAAAGAGACCACCTTACGGACCGTAAGGTGGCTGATCTGGGCGACAAAAATTAAAAAGCGGATACGGATCGTAAGGCCCTAAACTTACGGTCCGTAAGACCTGTAACTGGGCAGAAAAATGGACAGCTGCCTGTCCAGCCAATTCCACCGCCTTAGGAAGCTTGTTTTTGAATTCAGAGACTGAGCCAACAGTATTACATGCATAGGGGACACCTGGGATCATCAGAAATCAGTTATAGGCTTGTGTGGAATGATCTTGTGAATTTTGAAATCCTATATAAGACCCAATGTTGCAACACTTGAAATTGCTCACTTTGAAATCATTTCAAAACCCATCCTCTGGAGCTCTCAGGACGTCAAGAAGTTTTCTTCAGTTCCATTTTCGTGCTAAGAGCTCTAGTAAGCATTCTTAGCCTCTCTAGTTCATGTTTTATTAGTCTAATGACCGAAAGTCAAAGCCATCGTAATTAAGCTTTGACTTAGTGATTAATCACTAATGGTCCAGCCATTATTCAAATTGAAAGTGGATATGAGTTGGTAATTATGTGGGTAATAAGTCCTTAAAAGGGCACCCTCTGATTATCACTCTAACTTGGTCAATTGTCAGGTCAAACTTCATATTAAAAAGTCAACAGAAAACTATTTTGCAAATAAATTCATAACGAGCAATGCAGAGGTTATGGAACATGTTTTAACATTAAAATAACTTGGTAAATAATATAAGAACGTGTCTAAGCATGTTCAACCCGACAATTCCGAGTTTAGGCTCGGTTCGGAACCAAAAGTCGCAAAAGAAGACTTTTGCTTTGACTTTCAGCTCTGACCCGATTTAACTTGTTTTAGATATGCCTTAGGGTTCCATTAGGACCATGTTACATGTTTGTATAACCCTCTGAGTTTATACAATGTGGTTCCTTTGTAATCCTAGTTCATTGCATGTTTCCGTTAAGTGCCTAAAATTGACCATTATGCCTTTTTCACATTAAAATGAGACTTTTGAAAATGTGGGCAGACAAAAACCTTTATTACTAATTTATAAACATGTCCTAAAAGTTGGACATCAGTTTGAGGTCTAAATTAGGAGTTATGTTCAATATCGTAATTTGAAAGCTTTTTATTAATTAAACGGCATATTTAGCATGAAGCCTATTTAAACCCAAATTTAGACACCAAACTTTTTACCCACTAATGTAATATAATATTTTGGGATTTTTTAAGATTTTTATTTATTTTTAAACTGATCATAACATAGGGTTCTTGTTTTGATTCGGTAATTGAAGATTATACCCTTTTTGATTATAAAATGAGTTTTACATAACATTTTGATACCAAACCTTTTGCTACTGATTTTATATGTTAAATAAAATATTTTAAGCCTTCTGGACTGATAAAAATCTCAGCTTTCCTTATATAACCTTAAAATCGCCTAAAACCGACTTTTTACGCGTTATAAACGCATAGTATGGTTTAAAACTATTTTTGACATATAAGACTTAATACCTACTGATGTTTTAAATAAATTTTTATTCTTTAAAAGTAAGCAAAAGTTTTGAACTCAGATTTCCAGTTTTGACCTTTAAACCTTATGTGAAATGACCAAAATGCCCATACGGTGCATAGTTTGGTTAAAAATGATAAATTTCACATATATGCAATACCCTACTGATATGACTTACAAAAATAAATATTTTTACTGATCACCAGAACCTCAGATTATTATTTAATCTCTTTTATAAGCTTTAAAATGACCAAAATACCCCTACGGGGCATAAATTAATTTTAAATTCATTTTGGGCATAATGGAAGGTATCCTACTGATATCACAACATATTTAAGGCATGTTAACTTGAGAAATCTGTAGATGACTCTTTTGGTTACCCGTTATGCACTTTTCACGTTCGGTACGGTTTATGTGACTAGTTTGCATAAATTGACCGAAACGGGTCAAACCTTATCATTTTTACCTCAAAATCCAGAATGTGTTTAGTTTACCCATATTATACAAGTCTTCAAACTTTTCGGGTCTAAACCACATTCAAATCCGGCCTTCGCTTAATCTTGCGTTTTGAACCGTATATCTTCCTTTAAAACTAACTGGTCTAAGTTTAAACTTAAGTAAGACCCGTTAGGAATCTAATGGGTTATTAAAACCTTCGTTCCAGATTTAGGGGCACAGTAAAAGATATTTGCACTTGCTGATTATATACGGCTGGGATAAATTTGTATAATTTGCTCTGGTAAATACTTTTAACTTATTTTTCCCTTATACGGGCTTGGGGTATGGTATATAAAATACCGCTTGGTCGGGTATGGAATTTTTAATCATATGAAGGTTAAATCATTGAGATAACCCGTTTAATCTGTTTTGTTTGTTTTAAGCCTTTGGGGGGTTAATGACCATGTCCTGGATATCCTCGGCTCATTCATTGAAATGGCCACGACTTAAGCACAGGGTGTAGGCATACACCTGCCGGTGCGTATGTAAAATAATATGCCCGCTTGTTTGAGAATATCTCGTCGTGGGTTTATTTATGTGGTGTGTCTATTAATCTTTAACCCGGTGTTCAACCCGGGCTACTGAACGTATAACAAACATATAAATCTGTTACAAGTTTATTTTTAAATAATTACCCCAAGTTATAAAATAATATTTGTGCCTTGTGCATTTAAATCAAATTTTTTTATAAACACCTTTCAAAAGAGTCGGTTAATTGTATTTACCAGTGTAAACTGACGTATTTTCCAAAAGGTTAAGTGCAGGTACTAGGCGGAATAGGCCAGTTTCTCCTGAGTGACTAAATAAAGAATTATGCAAGCTTTATCACTTGATAATCTGTTGAACATTATCTCTTTTGTTTTGATCCACCTGTGGATCCTTTACATTCCGTTTGTAATACTTTATTACTTTCAATTCGGTTTGTAATATTTTTTTTAGACTTCCGCTGTGCATTAAACTGTGATTATTGACTATGATGATATCAACTACGTCACGATACTCCCCACCGGGCCCACCGGTAATACGTGGAAATATTGTGGTGTGACAGGTTGGTATCAGAGCCAACATTGAGTGAATTAAACACTAGCCTTTTGTGTTTAATCTCAATGACACAGTTTGCACATTCCTCGACTTCCGAGTCTAGACAAAGAACTTAGGACTAATCCTAATTTATTTTATTTTGTCCTTTATTGTTTTTCCTTTGTTGTTTCTTTTGTTTGTTTTGACAGGATCTACAAAATGCCACCAAGGTTCCGAAGAGGAGGACGAGGAAAGGGGCCATTCAACGCCCCCAACGTTCACGAGGCCGGACCTTCCCACCGGCAAACTCCGTCTGTTACAATGAGCACCAGTCCTCAAGAAGACTGGAGGACCTACTTAGAGCCTGCGAGGCGTTCTGTCTCGCTTAGCTCCTCACCTTCCTACCATGATTCCTTCGGAGGAAGTTGGGGTGTGACAACCTAGCTGCAGATCGTGAGTGGTATAATTCTTCTCATGGACTTTCAGTTGGAGTGAAGAATAAGCGATAACCTTTTGGCGTTGCATGAGCACACAACCCAATCCCTGACGCGAGGCATCACAATACACCACGAAGTCTTCCGTGCCTTCGGGTAGGGATAATATCGGTGCATCGCATAGCTTGTTCTTGAGCAGTTGAAAGGCTTCTTCTTGCTTGTCTCCCCATTCATACTCTTGTCCTTCTGAGTAAGGGAGGTCAGCGGTTGAGCTATCTTAGAGAAATTCTCGATAAACCTGCGGTAATAACCCGCTAAACCCAAAAATTGCCGAATCTCAGTCGATGTCTTAGGAGTTTCCCAGTTCTTGATTGCCTCAATCTTTGTGGGATCCACATGAATGCCATTCTCGTTTACCACATGACCGAGAAACTGTACCTCTCGAATCCAAAAATTGCACTTCGAGAATTTAGCATAGAGCTTCTCCTTCTTTAGTAGCTCTAGAATGGCTCTGAGATGTCGTTCGTGCTCTTCCTTCGTCTGCGAAAAGATCAGAATATCGTCGATAAATACAATCATGAATTTTACGAGATATGGCTTGCATACATGATTCATTAAATCCATAAACACTGCCAGCGTGTTAGTCAACCCAAACGGCATCACGAGGAACTCATAGTGTCCATAACGAGTTCTGAACGCAGTTTTCGGTATGCTCTCCTGTTGAATCCGCAACTGATGATAACCCGATCAAAGATCAATCTTGGAGTAGTAGCTTGATCCTTGCAGTTGGTCGAATAAATCATCAATCCTCGGTAATGGATACCGATTCTTGATGGTTAACTTGTTCAGCTCCCGATAGTCGATACACATTCGAAAGCTACCATCCTTCTTCTTTACGAACAGCACTGGAGCTCCCCAAGGCGAGAAGCTCGGCCTTATAAATCCCTTGTCCAATAACTCCTGAAGCTACGTGGATAACTCTTGCATCTCTGATGGCGCAAGTCGATAAGGTGCCTTGGCTACAGGCGCGACGCCTGGAACCAAGTCAATGTGGAACTCGACTTGTCGTTGCGGAGGTAATCCTTGCAAGTCTTCGGGGAAGACCTCAGGATAATCCCTCACCACTGGAATATCTTCAAGCTTCGGCTCTTCGGCTTCCTTTTCCACTACATGAGCTAAGAAGGAAACATATCCTTTCCATAGAAACTTCTGCGCTTTCATACAATTGATGATCTGCAAAGGCGTATCATGCTTCTCTCTGTGAATCACAATCGTTTCCTCATTAGTCATCAGAATGCGAATGATTTTTTCATGGCACACTATCTCCGCACGATTGCTCGACAACTAATCCATCCCAACTACGACATCAAAACTTCCCAAATCGACTGGCAAAAGGTCTATCGAAAATTCACGCTCTCCAAGTTCCATAATACAACCTCTAATCACCTCATTCGCCTCTACTAACTTCCCATTAGCCAACTCTATCGAATACGGGATGTCTAACTTGTTCACGACTAAACCAAGTATATTCTTAAATTCTAGGGATACGAAGCTAAGATCGGCACCAGTATCAAACAGCACAGATGCATAACGTTGATTAATAGGGAACGTACCAGTAACCACGTTTGGATCCTGGCATGCTTCCCTAGCTCCAATGGTGAACACCCTTCCACGAGCTTGATTATTTTTAGGGCAGTCCCGCTTAAAGTGCCCCATATCACCGCAACCAAAACAACCTTGGTCGCGTCCATTGTTGTTTCCGTTCCTGCCCTAATTGTTGTTGTTATTGTTTCCTCCATGATTTCCGTTACCAGCTTGGTTCCCATAGCCACCACGATTCCCGTTTCCACCAAAATTACCATTTAATCCCTGATTTTGATTTCCAATCTGATTTCCATATCCACCACGGTTTCCATTACCACCTTGTCCTCCATTACCACGTCCAGCACCATACCAACATGCCTCCCTGGCATGCCCCACTTTGCCACAGTTCTCACATCTCCCATATCTGCACCTTCCCGTATGATGATGCTGACAGATGTCACACTTGGGCAGAGTGCCCATATACCCTCTTCCTTTGGGTTCGGTGGTTGCAGCGCCAGTCCTGACCTCTGCTGGTGGGTTGGTATCTCTGCGCTTGTTGGCATTTTGTTGTTCACTCGAGTGCTCTTCTTAAAGTTAGTTAACTTCCTTTTGTTATCACCTGATGACTCCACATGAGTCTCATTCTTTTTCGTTTCAGAAATCGAGAACTTTCCCAACCGAACTGCTTCCTTAGTAAGCGCCACACTTAAGTCAATAGCCTCATAAATTGTTGGAGGCTTGGACGCTGCCACCATGCTCAGAATCTGAGGTGCCAATCCCCAGATGAAACGTTCTATCCTTTTAAACTCCGGCTCCACCAAATAAGGAACAACTCTCGATAAATCATGAAATCTCTGAATATATTCTACCACCTTCGGACCATCCATTTTCAAGTTCCAGAATTCCGTTTCCAACTTCTGGATTTCTGCTCGAGAACAATACTTTTTGCGCATTAACTCTTTCAGTTCATTCCACGTTAATGCATACGCAGCAGCCTCACCCAAAGTCTGAACCTGAAGGTTCCACCACGACAACGCTCCGTCTAGAAACAACCCAGAAATGTATGTAACTCTTTGCTCTGGAGCACATTTACTCATTCTCAAAACAGAGTCCGTCTTCTCCACCCAGCGTACGAAGGCGACAGCACCCCCAGTGCCATCGAAATTTAGGGGCTTGCAGTCCAAGAACTGTTTATAGGTACAACCTGTAACACAGGCAACATCATTCACAGAAAGCATTAGCAAAACACAATTGGAAATATCCAAACGAGTTGTAATGTGTCATAGGTGACTGAACATTACCGATTAGTGGGTTATTCCCAGAGGTACCCCCGCTATGTTCGGAGCAAAGGGCCTCGTGCTGTGCGATGGCCTGTGAGATGCGCTCTTGTAATTCTGCCTCTGTCGTTGGCAGAGGGTTGTTGGTATCAGTATTTCTTCGTGGCGGCATCTTTCTTCTAGTAAGAAGATCAGATAGGTTAGGCCTTATTTGTTAAATAAATAGTTATCTAGGAGTCGTATGTACATATATATAAGTAATCATCGTAGCCAACAACCATGCAACAACATAATCATAGCATGAACATGTAATCCAACAATGTATGAACGCGACTATTGAGCTTTCACTAATGACCAACCGCCAGTTACATTGTTTTCACACTGTATCATACCAAAAGAGACATAGGGTCACACTACCCTTTTCAGATAAGTCTGTCAATATACAAAAATAATATAGTCAAAAAGTGGTCTTCCATTCTTCACAATCTCGGCTCAATTGTAGTGCTCTCACCAAAAGTAGTGAATCTGCATAAAACCAAAAACCTACGGTGCTGATGGCGGAGGAGGATGAGGGAAGAAAAGCAAACTGCGGACATCTGCAAGCTCCTCCTCGAGATCATAAACACGACGAAGCAAAAAGCTAATCTGCTGCTCGACAGTGAGAAAGCGGGCATCATAACCCGGAATAGGTGCGGGAGCAGCAGGTGAAGGTACGAATGAAGCTGATGATGAATGTGGAGGGATAGAAGCAGAATGACAGGGACAGGGTGACCGTCGGGCACCCTCACCGAGCTCCAGCTCGAGAACTCTACGACTCAAAATCTCAAACTGTAACTGGAGTGACAAAAGCAACTCATCCCAAGTGTAGCCTTCATAATAAGAGGGATGGTAGGGGTCAGAGATAGGCATGGTATATGGAGGGAACCACCGAAATGGCTCATCAAGCGATGCAGATGTAAATGGAGTAAAAGGTGTAATATGTGGGATCGAAGGGAAACCGGCTGAAGCAAACGGATCAAAACTCGGGGGCTGTCCCGAGGTACCTCCCCTGGTCGGGGAGCGGGGATCTCCTGGAGGAAGACAATCGGAAGGTCAGTACGGTGAGCATCGGGCATAACAGGAGGTGGGGGAGCAACGCTGACTGGTGGGGGTTGTGGTACATAGGGATCAACAAGTGGGAGATCGAATGGTGCAGGGACCGGCTTCGGGATAAGAGGTGCAATATCAGGCAGACCAAACGGAACAGGGTCTGGCTCAGGAATGTGCTCTGGGACGTGAGGAGGTGTAGGGACTCGAGCAGGGGATAATGGTGCAGCAGCCATCGCAGTGTCATCATCTGAATCAGTGGCATAAAGCTGCAGTCCTGCTGCCCGCAGGGCTGAGAAAGTCACAGACTCAAAGGAGTCTGCAACTAAGTGCATGCTGGAGTCCGAAGATATCTCGATAACTGGAATGACAGGAGGTGGTATATCTAGCACAGGAACGCCATCATCAACCTCCCCGTCACCCTGAACATCAGCTGGGGGACTATCCAAAAATAAATCGACATCATCGCCAAAAAGATCATCAAAAGGCCAATCCTCATGAGGAATGACCACGAGGGGAACATCGTCGAGGATAGGTGCGACAATATGCTCACCATCGGGGTGACCGATGATGAGGTGATCGTGGATAGGAGTAGGGAAATCAAAAGGATCCTTGACAGGAATGCCATCAGCGATAGGTACGTCGTCTCCAAAGTCCGGTAGGGCGAAAGGCTGAAAGTCATCCTCGTCCTCAGATAACATCTCTGGGTCGCTGTCGGTGTCTGAAGTCAAAACCTCTGGTATAGGCGCCACCTCGTCGTCGGAGACGATCGCCATCAGATCGTGCTCCTCTGATAGACCGCTCTCAGATGAGGACATGTGTACATGTAGCTTAACAATCATAACATCTGCACATATGTTAACCCCTAACACTCAGTGTATGTAAACAAAGACAATCATCACTTGATCATGTATTCACGTTATCCTACATGAGACCTTTTCTATCTTAACTAGTCTACCCCATGTAAACTAAACTAACAACTGTGACCTTGCTCGTGTTCCTTGTCTTTCCTTTTGTAAAACATTTGTTCCATGGATCTTGGCGTTTTGAAAATGCAATGAAAAATATTTTGTGAAAATATATTTGTGAGAGCCCTAATGATTGTAGTCTAGACTCGAGAAGGAATCTTAGTTCGCTACAATCGAAGCTCTGATACCAAACTATCACACCCTGACTTTTGCGGAAGCGTATTATGTGTGACTTGCTTAATATCATTGCATTCAATTATACCAAACAACTAAATGATTAAAACCACGATGTTCATCCATAAATATGATTCAAAATATTACAACCCACATTGTTCAAGTACCAAACAAGACTTCGAGTTTAAAATACAAACCGACCAAATGTTTTAAGTTCCATAATGGACTTTAACAAAAGACACTAATAAAACGAGGCTATGAACCATGTATCTTATCAAAGATAAAATACACGATTCAAACCCTCCAATACTGGATGACATCGTTTCTTGTGGACACATCTTGAAAACCCTGAACGCCCGCCAGATCCATTATCAGTTTCCTGAAATACATGTAGTTTGAAAACATCAACAAAAGTTGAGCGAGTTCATGTGTTTTGAATATGTGCACGAATAATCCTTGTAAACATTTGTAAGCATGTATTTGTAAACCGGTATGAAAGCGTCTATGAACAGAACAATTAATGATTTGCAAGGTCATTAATATGTGTGCAATGGTGTAGGAAGGCTCAATCCTTTGCGTATTTCGTACCGCGCCACCCAGCTGGAACGACATAGCCACCACATGCGGCCAACTCGCGGACCCATGGGTAGGGCTCGCAACACCCAAATAGATCTATCACTCATGCCCCTCGGTCCTTATACAAGGATTAATGGTCTCAAGTTAACGCCTACCCATTCACATGATCTAACAGTTCATTCCTTAGCTAACCATACCATTTGTAATCTTTGTAACATGTATTTCACCCCCGAAGTTATAAAACTAAAGCCAGTTAAAAGAAAAAGGGGACATGAACTCACAATCTTGCGTCCTGCAAACTGGTGTAACTCAAAGATCCGGTGTTGAAGTCGTGCAACTACCTACACACGTGCTATATTTTATTAGACGGATGGGTCGTGCCACGGCTTTTAGTCTTAATTGTTATGACTTAGCATTCTTTGAGTTACTTTTTTGGTGTAATAAATATTATTTCAAAGTATATAATTATTTGTTAAAATAATAATATTTTAACTTAATTGACTTGTAATCCTTCCATGAATAATTTTCCCCAAGTATAGGTATACTTATATTTGTATTTTTAGTCTTGTGTATTTTGCCAAGTATTGGTGGCGTATTCCGGTGTGTATTTGTACGTACACGAATACGTATTTTTATCGTATTTATAAAGTATTCTTACACTTAATTCTTGTATTTAATTTTCCGGAATATAATTTTTAGCCAATAAAAATCACCAATTTACATTCTTAAAATATATTTATTTTAAGAAAACTTTTATAGAAATTGTCTATAGACTTTTCTTGGAAAAAATAATTATATTTTCATATAAACCTCAAAAATAATATATTTTCAAGATTATCTTAGAAAATATTTATAAATCCATTTTTCACCCAAAAATAATATATTCTAAATTTTTTTAAGAAAATATATATTTTCTTCAAAAATAATATATTTTTCTAAGTGTTCAAGAAAATATATATATCTTTTTTTTCTATTAAAATATAATGTATTTTCTACTTGACAAAAATATGGTATATTTTTGTAACACTTGTAAAAATTATAATTTCCATTTCTTTGGTTTCCAAAATACCGTTTAACTTATTTGTCAAAATATATGAACTTGGTTTCTTGAGAAAAGTATTTTTGAAATCATCCTTTTACAAGACTTATAACATGTTTCATACTTCATCATACATAAAATCATCTTCATTTTCAAGTTCATGAGAAACATAAAGGATGATCATCTTGATTTACACAAGATTCATCCTCTCACTTGCTAGATCATGTGTTTAATCACAATCTAGCAAGTTTCTTATGATGATTAACATCATAATCACAAGAAATCAACAATCAAGATATGCACATACACTTAAACAACATAGATTCTTTTGTTAGTGAGCTTTATGTTAAAGTTTAACTTCTTGTTCTTTCATGATCTTTATGTTTAGTTACTTACATGATCTTTTATCCAATCAAAAGAGAAGTAAAATCAAGTTTCAAGAGTCTTACTACTAGCACAAGGCTAGGGAAGAAACCAAAGATGAAGAAGATGATAAACTAGGTGGTTAATAGCTCTTGAGAAAGGTCCTTCAAGCTCCAATGGCACCAAGCTCTTTAAGCTTGCTTCTAGCACCTTAGGAACACCTTGGAATGGATGAAGGAAATTTGAAAGTGGTGGTGGTGTGTGTGGTGGCTCACGGCCGAGAGGGGAGAAGGGGGGGGGGGGGGAGATATGGAGTGATGAAGTGTTTTGTGAAATGAGAAGTTTTGTGGTCTTGTGGTTTATAACAATAACTTTCCAACATTTCTTAATCCTTTGTGTATTATGTTTCTAAAGTCTACAACATATCCAATTAACAATTCAAAGAAATCAAGGGTGGGTCCACCCCCTTGTAATCGTGAAGTGAGGGGGGGGGGGGGATGGTAAGTTAGGTTATTTAGTTAGAATCTAAGTGTATAATTTAGTGTTTATATGTGTCATGTAATTATAAGATGTGTTATGATGTTCGGTGACCATTACTAGCTCGGAAATGATAAAACAATGCTTCTAGTGAAAATTTGGTGTTTCGGGTAGTGTCCGGTTGTTCGGTTGGTTACCGGTTCGTTAAGGTGCTAAATTACACAGTTTAGTGTGCTTTATGTTCCCTTTTGTGACAGTTTTGATTCCTGACACCTAGGAAGATATTCTGGACCATTAAAAAATAATTTTGCATGATATTGTGTTTGTGTGAGTTTTAGGCACTTTCCGGCACTTAAACTATCACTAGGAAGGCAGTTTTATGATCCTTACTTTCCTACACACTATACTAGTGTAACTCTTGGTTTCGGGGTTATTCTGTGTCTTATCATCATGTCTGTCTGAGTACTGAACTCCCGTCAGTACTTCTAGTTTGTCTGATAACTGTGCTAACTTTGCTTCATGCATCATTTGAATCATAATGTGTTGCATGCAGTAACGATATGAAATAATGCAATATGTGATGCACTTGTATGTGTATGATATTAATCAGGAAGCATTCATGTTATTAATCCAAATCAAGCACAGTTATTAAAGCATAAATCACTGTTTAACATGTACGGAATTACATGGAAAATTGACAGTTGTCACATTTGGCACAAACTTGTTTTTAAACCGACCCGAACCGGTTGGGACCAGTTATTGTTTTGGGTTTAACAAACCGGGTAGTAACTGAAACCAGATATAAAAAATTGGTTTTTGTTTGTGATGAAAAAAACCGATTTGTACACCTCTACTAGGTGGGTCTCGTCAGATGACGCGGCTATGACCGGATAGCATTAGTGTGTCTCCTCAAAGTTTTCACACACTCACTAGAAAGACTATCCCATATCCTCACTTTACAATCCATACACCTGGTAGCCACAAACCGGGTCACCCTAGTTAGGGATGGCAATTGGTCGGGTATGGCTAATCCTATATCCATGCCAGATTATTGTAAAATCTTGTCCCTTATCCGGCTCATTACCCGTCGGGTATTTGACGGGCATTTACCTCTCAGGTATCGGGTATGCCTGTTAGGATTTTCATGTATGTATATTTTTTACTTTCCTTAGTAATTTTATTTTCTAAAAATCCATATAATATATTAATTTATGATAAATAACATAAATATCATCATCGTCATAATAATATATGATATATTTAAAAATGTATATACAATATAATATTAATCTCAAAAACTAATTTTGCATTTCATAGCATATAAATATGAATAATGTCATCAAAACAAGTATTCAAATGAAAAGTTTATTTTTCAAATAATAAAGCTACAAGAATTAAACATTACTAACAAATATGAATACTTAATAAAGCTACAAGAATGAAACATTACTAAGAAAGATGAATACTTAAAAGTTTTTGGGTATATATTTCGGGTAAATGGGTATATAGTTTTACGTAATCGGGTCGGGTACTGTCTAATCTCGTACCCGCAATTTTTTTTCGATACCCATACCCGACGGGTATCGGGTATACATATACTCGTCTCAAATTTTTAGGATTTCGAGTATGCTCATTAGGCTCGGGGATTTTTGCCATCCCTACCCCTGGCTATGAGAGACATGTCACACCTTCACAGACAGAACTCATGTTCAAACATACGATAATAGGTCAAAGAGTGTTGTAGATCTCAGATAATAAGTTGGGTAAATTACACTTTTCGTCCTTTATATATGTATGAGATTGCAATGAAAGACCTTTAACTTCAATAATTACAATTACAATACTTTATTTGCAAAACTCATTACACCATA
Source organism: Helianthus tuberosus (assembly GCA_030545235.1). Lineage (NCBI taxonomy): Eukaryota > Viridiplantae > Streptophyta > Magnoliopsida > Asterales > Asteraceae > Helianthus > Helianthus tuberosus. The sequence continues at coordinate 77,707,009 of CM060424.1, read as the reverse complement.
GGTCCTTTAGCACTAACCTAGTTAAGTTTATCAGTTAAGTTTGGTCATGTGCAAGGCACATGAGGGTATTTCGGTCATTTTATGCTACCCTGTCATTTTTTCATTGTTCTTCTTCTCCACTTGCCACCACCACAACTATTACAGCAAATAAATCGCTCAACAATTTGATTCAGATCATAAACTCAAATAACATAAATCATAAGTTTACTCTACAATTTAACTGGACATTGTAGCAACCACCACACGCTTCGCAAAGTCCAAACCCGGAAAAGCCACCGTCGGCACCGGAGGACCCAAAAAAGCCGATCTCAAAATGTGTTGCTTTCATCGCCATCTGACGGACCGGAAACCGTTCAAAATGTCGGTTCATTTGAACCGGACACAACCGCCGCTGCAACGTCTCCGGTGCCGGAAAATCTTGATATGGCAGCTATTCAACCGGTTCCGAAACTCTCAGATTTCTTCGAGTTCTTTTCGTTTTCAAATCTGTCTCCTCTTGTCTTACGTAAGCTTAGATCTAGTTCTCTATTGTTCAGTTATCGTTTTAGATGAACACCGGTTTAATTAATCAATTTTTTTTTGTATTTTGATCTTCAGATCTGAAACGAATTGCACAGGACCGCCAGGATGCACCGGAGCAGCGTGAGATCTAGTTCTTGATTTCCCCAAATTAGTTTTCACCACCCTCTCTTGACAATGAAACACCTTGATTCTGTTTCTTGATTTTTTGTGAGAACGAGGTGGTGAATTTCCTAACACGACGCTGATGACGTAACAGTGGTGGTGTGGTGGCAGGTGGTGGTGGGTTTTGTTGGGGAAGAAAGGGTTGAGAGAGAGAGAGAGAGATAAAGAGAGATCTCAGATCTGATGTGTTATATATATATTTTAGTTTATTGTTTTTTTATTAAACTATTTTTAATTTAATGTAATCGATTAAAAGACTAAACTACCCTTATGTGATATGAGTTAACATAAAGAACGAAAAAAATGTAATTTACCCTAATAAGTATGTAATCCATAAATCAAATCCAAGAATATCGTTTTGACCTATATTTTATTAAAGTGGCCTAAAATTAAATATTTTAAAATATATACATAAGTTTTATTGAAATCTTTCTATACTAATAAACAAAAATCCTTTTTTGGACACGTGTCATCCTCTGGTAATTTCTCACCTTTATTTTTTTATTTATCTCTTTTATTAAATAAATAAATAATATTAATATTAAAAATCAATTTAACTAAATCTATTTATCTCTTTTGTTTTCATAATCTGAAATTGATTTTTTATACTAATAAACAAAAATCCTTTTTGGACACTCTTTCTATACTAATAAACAAAAATCCTTTTTGGACACGTGTCATCCTCTGGTAATTTCTCACCTTTATTTTTTTATTTATCTCTTTTATTAAATAAATAAATAATATTAATATTAAAAATCAATTTAACTAAATCTATTTATCTCTTTTGTTTTCATAATCTGAAATTGATTTTTTATACTAATAAACAAAAATCCTTTTTGGACACTCTTTCTATACTAATAAACAAAAATCCTTTTTGGACACGTGTCATCCTCTGGTAATTTCTCACCTTTATTTTTTTATTTATCTCTTTTATTAAATAAATAAATAATATTAATATTAAAAATCAATTTAACTAAATCTATTTATCTCTTTTGTTTTCATAATCTGAAATTGATTTTTTATACTAATAAACAAAAATCCTTTTTGGACACTCTTTCTATACTAATAAACAAAAATCCTTTTTGGACACGTGTCATCCTCTGGTAATTTCTCACCTTTATTTTTTTATTTATCTCTTTTATTAAATAAATAAATAATATTAATATTAAAAATCAATTTAACTAAATCTATTTATCTCTTTTGTTTTCATAATCTGAAATTGATTTTTTATACTAATAAACAAAAATCCTTTTTGGACACTCTTTCTATACTAATAAACAAAAATCCTTTTTGGACACGTGTCATCCTCTGGTAATTTCTCACCTTTATTTTTTTATTTATCTCTTTTATTAAATAAATAAATAATATTAATATTAAAAATCAATTTAACTAAATCTATTTATCTCTTTTGTTTTCATAATCTGAAATTGATTTTTTATACTAATAAACAAAAATCCTTTTTGGACACTCTTTCTATACTAATAAACAAAAATCCTTTTTGGACACGTGTCATCCTCTGGTAATTTCTCACCTTTATTTTTTTATTTATCTCTTTTATTAAATAAATAAATAATATTAATATTAAAAATCAATTTAACTAAATCTATTTATCTCTTTTGTTTTCATAATCTGAAATTGATTTTTTATACTAATAAACAAAAATCCTTTTTGGACACTCTTTCTATACTAATAAACAAAAATCCTTTTTGGACACGTGTCATCCTCTGGTAATTTCTCACCTTTATTTTTTTATTTATCTCTTTTATTAAATAAATAAATAATATTAATATTAAAAATCAATTTAACTAAATCTATTTATCTCTTTTGTTTTCATAATCTGAAATTGATTTTTTATACTAATAAACAAAAATCCTTTTTGGACACTCTTTCTATACTAATAAACAAAAATCCTTTTTGGACACGTGTCATCCTCTGGTAATTTCTCACCTTTATTTTTTTATTTATCTCTTTTATTAAATAAATAAATAATATTAATATTAAAAATCAATTTAACTAAATCTATTTATCTCTTTTGTTTTCATAATCTGAAATTGATTTTTTATACTAATAAACAAAAATCCTTTTTGGACACTCTTTCTATACTAATAAACAAAAATCCTTTTTGGACACGTGTCATCCTCTGGTAATTTCTCACCTTTATTTTTTTATTTATCTCTTTTATTAAATAAATAAATAATATTAATATTAAAAATCAATTTAACTAAATCTATTTATCTCTTTTGTTTTCATAATCTGAAATTGATTTTTTATACTAATAAACAAAAATCCTTTTTGGACACTCTTTCTATACTAATAAACAAAAATCCTTTTTGGACACGTGTCATCCTCTGGTAATTTCTCACCTTTATTTTTTTATTTATCTCTTTTATTAAATAAATAAATAATATTAATATTAAAAATCAATTTAACTAAATCTATTTATCTCTTTTGTTTTCATAATCTGAAATTGATTTTTTATACTAATAAACAAAAATCCTTTTTGGACACTCTTTCTATACTAATAAACAAAAATCCTTTTTGGACACGTGTCATCCTCTGGTAATTTCTCACCTTTATTTTTTTATTTATCTCTTTTATTAAATAAATAAATAATATTAATATTAAAAATCAATTTAACTAAATCTATTTATCTCTTTTGTTTTCATAATCTGAAATTGATTTTTTATACTAATAAACAAAAATCCTTTTTGGACACTCTTTCTATACTAATAAACAAAAATCCTTTTTGGACACGTGTCATCCTCTGGTAATTTCTCACCTTTATTTTTTTATTTATCTCTTTTATTAAATAAATAAATAATATTAATATTAAAAATCAATTTAACTAAATCTATTTATCTCTTTTGTTTTCATAATCTGAAATTGATTTTTTATACTAATAAACAAAAATCCTTTTTGGACACTCTTTCTATACTAATAAACAAAAATCCTTTTTGGACACGTGTCATCCTCTGGTAATTTCTCACCTTTATTTTTTTATTTATCTCTTTTATTAAATAAATAAATAATATTAATATTAAAAATCAATTTAACTAAATCTATTTATCTCTTTTGTTTTCATAATCTGAAATTGATTTTTTATACTAATAAACAAAAATCCTTTTTGGACACTCTTTCTATACTAATAAACAAAAATCCTTTTTGGACACGTGTCATCCTCTGGTAATTTCTCACCTTTATTTTTTTATTTATCTCTTTTATTAAATAAATAAATAATATTAATATTAAAAATCAATTTAACTAAATCTATTTATCTCTTTTGTTTTCATAATCTGAAATTGATTTTTTATACTAATAAACAAAAATCCTTTTTGGACACTCTTTCTATACTAATAAACAAAAATCCTTTTTGGACACGTGTCATCCTCTGGTAATTTCTCACCTTTATTTTTTTATTTATCTCTTTTATTAAATAAATAAATAATATTAATATTAAAAATCAATTTAACTAAATCTATTTATCTCTTTTGTTTTCATAATCTGAAATTGATTTTTTATACTAATAAACAAAAATCCTTTTTGGACACGTGTCATTCTCTGGTAATTTCTCACCTTTATTTTGTATTTATCTCTTTTATTAAATAAATAATATTAATATTAAAAATCAATTTAACTAAATCTATTTATCTCTTTTGTTTTCATAATCTGAAATTGATTTCTTTTTTAACTCTAAAGTTTCAATCTTTGGCAATTTAAGTCTAAAGTTTCAATCTTTGGTATTTTAACCCCTTTGATTAACTTGATTTTTCACTTCTAATTCAAAAGTTTTCATCTTTAAGTTTTCATCTTTTGCAATTTAACCCCTTTAATATTTTTTACTTTCAATCCAAAGCTTTTCATCTTTCGCAATTTAATCTCAACACTTTTTTTACTTTCAACTTTAGTCTCTTATATACTTTTCATCTTTCATAAGTTCTCCGTTTAACGTGTCGTTCTAAATTTCCGAGTTAACAAGTTGCAACGCGCGCGTGGGGTTCAACGTTTTTTCATCTATTTTTTTCCTGTTTGACATGTCCGTCGCAACGCGTCTATTTTTCCTGTTTAATAGGTCTGTCGCAACGTGCAATTAATTATTTTTTTATCGATTTTACACATAGGCTCGTGGTAATGTGAGAAATATTTGCCTTTCATCTAACATGATATATAACTAATGAATTCCCGCCGCATTGCGGCGGGTGGTAATTCTAGTCTTTAATATAGTAGGTTAATTAAACTTGTACATTTTATAATTTGATTTACGGAATTGTTAAAACTTAAAAAAATAACATCGATCCATCATCCACTCCATTTGTTAGAGCATTTACATCCATTCTACCATATTTTCACTCTAAATTACATTAAAAAACACTACATTTCTCTCTCTTTTTCAATTAAATAATATTTTTATACCTTTATTATTACCTTTTATCTCTCATCCACTCACAACCACTTTCAAAATATATTAAGTGGGTGTTTGGGGTTGAGTTTTGAAAATAAATTATGTGTTTTTAATAATCAGAATCAGATAATTAACTGTAACAAAATGTGATGTTAAAAGATAGTGTTTGGGTTTGATTATGTTGATTGATATCACAATAATCAAATAATCAACTATTTGAGTGTTTGGCAAATATATATCATAAAAAATGAAGTGAAAATCCTTTTCTAAACGCAAATAATCAATTTTTGGAAAACTGCATTTTGTTGCAGTGGGGGGGGGGGGGGGGAGCTGCTTTTGGAAAATTGCGTTTTGTAACTTTCTAAATGTAAATAATCAATTTTTTTAATTTTTTTTTACCCAAACACTCGAAACTGATTATTTACGATTTCAAAACTTAATAACCTAAAATCTCCTTCAAAACTCAACCACAAACACCCTCTAAAAATTATAGATGGTGAACAGTGTCCCCTCAAATATACAGATGAACAATAACATTTTCTCTCTCGTTCACTCACAACCATTTTTTATCTCTTTATATTATAAAAACTCCACTAACACAATTTGGTGGAATAGATAGGGTTGCAAACGAACAAAACGTTCGGCGAACAGTTCGTGAACCGTTCGGCAGGAAGTTCGGTTGTGTTCGTTCGTTTATTAAACAAAAAACACGAACAAGAAATTCGGTTTGTTTAGTTAAATGAACAAACATGAACAGAGGTCGTGTTCATTCGTTTATGTTCGTGAACGTTTGGTAACATGTTCGTTTGTGTTCGATAGTTCATTAGTGTTTTTAGTTTTTATATTTATTTAAATACTTTAAAATTTCGACAAATTAAATATCTAATAAGTATTCTGTTCATAAACGATAGTTTGTGTTCCATGAATATTAGTTTGTGCTCATTTGTATTCGTCAACATCGTTTTTGTTCGTTGCCTAAAATTAACAAATAAACACAAACGAACATGAACAAGTTCATTTTCTTAACAAACAAACACGAACATAAAATCTCGTTCGATAAGTGTTCGTGGACGGATAGCGAACACACATACTTCTTAACAAACGAACACGAACAAAGTTTTATTAGGTTGGTTTGCAACCCAAGATTTGAATACTAAGCGCTACCTGTTTTTTAATTCTCCCATCTCACCAACCCCACACATAGAATTATAAGTCCACTGGCGTCCCTCTCCTCACCAACCCCCTCAAATTTATACACCTAAATCTTCCACAACCCACCACACCACCAATTCTATAAGGGCTTGGTTGTTCACAGATCTCAATTTGTGCTGCTCAGATCAGATCAGATCAGATCTACTCAATGGGTAAAGTCTATAACTTGAAGGAGGTTGCTGAGCACAACACTCCCAAAGATTGCTGGCTCATCGTCCACGGCAAGGTATATCCACATTTCATTATTACTTGCCATCTTTTTTCTTTCACTTTATTTTAAATTTCAATTGTGGTTGGTAGCTGGATTCATTATTCATTCATTTTTGCTTGCTTGCTTCTTTGACTTCATTTTAATCTGTTTAATGCGTTGTATTTATTAATGAGTAATTAATTTATGTGGGTTTGATTCTTGATGGTGAATTTGATTGCTTGACTTTTTAAAGTTAATTATTGGTAGTTGTTCCGTCAGCTTATATGTCTTTATCCAGATAAAGGAGTTTTATTTGTTTATCAGATACATAATAAATTAATCCTCAACAATACAATTTTAATAAAAGTCTTTCTTGGGTCATAATTAAGATCACTAACATGTTCTGATGATGTTAAAGGACCAAACATGTTAAATTTTTAGAGTCTGCAAATAAAAAAGTATAGGTTGTATTATGGTTTGAAACAATCCTAGATATTAAGGGCAAACCCGGTGAACAAGGCTCCTGCATACGCGGGGTTGGGCCTGATATACGCATGCTTACTATGTATTTCTACAAGAGGCTGTTTCCACAACTTGAACACGTGACCTGGCAACCCCCTTTACCGTTGCTCCAAGGCTCGCCCCTTAAATTACAATTCTAGATCATCATCATACTCGGTAAATCTCACCAATAGCAAAGCTAAGGTAGGGTCTGAGGAGGGTAAGATGTAGACAACCTTAGACCGTGGGGTATGGTGGGGCTTGGGTTGGGTTGGTGGGCATGAGTTGACACGTGCCCCCCCCCCCCCCCCCCCCCCCCCCCCCCCCCCCCGCCTAGTGACGTGTCCGTGGGGTATGGCGGGGCGTGGGTGCACCGCTTGGGTTGGCAGGTTATTAAAAAAAAAATTACGAAAAATTTAAAAAATTCACACAACATTTATAAAAAAACCTAAAATTTTATTAAATTTTTAAAAATTACATAATCCTAAAATTACATAATTCCTAAAAATTACAAAATAAAAAAACCTAGAGCGTTAGGTAATTTAAAAAAAGGGTGAGCTTGTCGAACGCCTTTCGCTCCTTGCCTCGAAACTCAATGTTCGCCACCGCCACCCGGTCCTCGTGGCTTAACTCGCCGCTCGGAACAGCTTCGTAGTATGCCTTGAAACGATCGAGCTTGGGCCGTAGCTCGCGCCATTTATGTTGGCACGCGTTGAGGTTGTGCCGGTCGTGTCCGACGTTATGTCGGTAGCTTGGGAATGCTTCCGGCCAAAATCGTGTTTGGCCAAACGGTTGGAATTTAAAATTCAAACCCGCTATGACATGGCGGTGGACAGCGAATAGGAGGCCGCCACATCGGATCTCAAGCCCGCCCCACGCCCGGCTTCAAACCCAAGCCCCAAGGGCCACGCCCCAACCCAAGCCCACCCGGGGTGGTGGCTTGGGCGTTTTCCCCCAACCCAAGCCCCATACCCCATAGTCTTACCTCTACCCTGTAGGAATAGAGATGCTGCTTCCAGCGAGACCCCCGGCTCAAATTACAATTCTAGATATAAACCACAATAATCAGCTTAAACACACACCACCTCAGAAGCATATAAACGAACCCCATCTTGGCTAGAGTTTGATTATGATTATTACTTCATGAATTTAGTTATAAAAGAATATGATGATGCCGATTGGACAACTATGCTGACAGTTTTTCGGCTTTCTCCATTTTTTGTTTCCTGACAGTTTTTCAGCTTTCTCCATATAAACGAACCCCATCTTGGCTAGAGTTTGATGTAATAAAGAAACAAGTGTTCTGATGATAACATTAACCAGGGATGCATACAAGTTAATGAACTGTGTAATTGTTGTGTTAAAAAATTAAAGCCTTTATATATAATAAAGATCATGATGCATTAAGTTGTTTCAATCAGGTTTTGATTTAATGTGTTGGTGCAGGTCTATGATGTGACAAAGTTTTTGGAGGATCATCCTGGAGGCGATGACGTTTTGTTGTCTGCTACAGGTACAACACTCAGATTTTGTGTTTATATTTCAAATTTTACTAGTATAGTATAAGGGTATAACTGAAAATTAGCAATGATGGTTATAACTATAACTAAAGAACAGGGGTAACTTGAATCAGGTGCCTTAGGTTTGTTAGTTTTGCTCTCTACGATCTTATAACTATAGTCTATAGTAGTCAGTTCGTAGTGTGAATTTGTTATCTACCATATGAATGTTTTGAAACTTAGTTTGGAGATTGCATACTATTACTAAATATTATGGTGGAAGCTTTGATAGTATTAGTATATAAAACTAGGGCTACAAATAATTCGATGGAAACTTGTTTTAAGTTATTTTAAACTCTACTGAGTCTTAACATCTTTTTTAAACTGAGTACACAAATGAGCTAGAAACATATAACAAGACGCAAATTGAGTACACAAGCTCGACTGTTGAATTGATGATTGGTATCATGAATTGAAAGAACGTGTACTTGTTGTGAACTTTTGCAGGAAAAGACGCAACTGATGATTTTGAAGATGTAGGCCATAGCTCAACTGCTAAAGCCATGATGGATGAATTTTATGTTGGCGATATAGATACAGCAACAATCCCCTCAAAGGTTGAGTACAAGCCTCCAAACCAGGCTCATTACAACCAAGACAAAACGCCCGAGTTCATCATCAAGATTCTGCAATTCTTGGTTCCATTAGTGATCTTGGGTGCTGCGGTTGGGATCCGATTCTATACAAAAGCACAGTAAGATCATCATGATATAATGATCTGGGTATTTCAAACTTGTGGCTTTTAGTTCTGTTGTTTAAGAATCTGAGTTGTTCTTGTTTCTTATATCTTGAAAATGTTTTTGAGTTAATTGATGAAATGATTGTTGATTATGGTGACTTTAAGTTGGTAATACAAGTACTTCTTTTAAATATCTTTTGTAACCTATATACATATTTTAAAGCTTGTTTTACCTGATATGCTCGAGCTGTTAGAGCTCTGGAATGAAGCTTGTTTTACCTCAAACATTTATTTTATTATATTTCTCGTTTTTATACACACAAGACTTTGATGGAAGATGAATATTAGCTTTTTATATATAAAAAGCTATTTTTCAAATTATAAAAATAGGGTGTAGTGTAGATTTGGTGTTTTTGATGTGGAGTGAAAAAGGATGATTTTTAGACGACAATTTCATATATACCCTTACAAACTTGCAAAGTATCATGTATACCTATGCAAAATTATAAATAATTAAATATCATATATACCCAATTCATTAAAAACATTTAAATAAGTGACAATTTTACACATATTTTTCTAAAACTTTGCAATTATATATGACGTTTAACTTCAAATATTATATTTACTCATTTCTAGCATAATTTACTTAGCTTAAATACATATATGTCGTATAGTATTGTTTATGGATAAAAATAAAAAAAATAAAAAGAAAAATGGGTAAAAACAAATTTAAGCTAAAAATGTGTTATATAAAATATGAAGTTAAAAGATTATATGAAAACTTTGTTTTTTAATGAATTGGATATATTTGATATTTTAAGTACTTTGTAAAGGTACATATGATATTTTTAGTTTTGGTTGGGTATATATGAAATTATTAAAGTTTGTAAGAGTATATGTGAAATTAATCCAATTTAAAAAAATATGGAGAGATATGGTGGAGCTGTTGAGAATGCTCTTAAAGACTCGAAGTCTTTGGTCAAACAAAAGTCAACACCGATACTAGATAGGGAAAAGTCAACACCATATATATACAAAACTTAAGAATGGAAACTGCATTGTAAATATAAAATAAAAGTAAAAAAAAAAAAAACAAAAATACTTGAAAACTTGGTTCATTCTGTCCTCACTGTTACCTTAGAATCAGTTCTTTGAGAATGCCTAGATGGAGAACTTGATCCTCTTGAAGAAGAACTAAGCCCAAACAGATTCAGTTTCGAAATCTTCTTTGAAAAACTACTCATGAAATTATGCGAGCTTGATTTCTCCATACTCCTCTTCATGCACACATGTTCTTTCTCAAAATCATTCAATCTCATTCGTAACCGAGTCAGTTCGAGTTTCAACTCGCGGTTTTCGCGTCTCAATGATGCATAGTTGTCTTTCGGAGACATGGCAGCACTGAGACCGCCGCTGTTGATCCGCCATGATTGGTAGTGCGGTGGCGGTTTGGGGTTGTCATCAAAATTGTTGCAGCATAACGCGTTTCTGAGCCTTAGTTGCTCGATGTAAAGGACTTGAACGATTGATTGGAGAGGAAGGCGTTCGTTTTGTGCAGCGTGGGCCCCGGCTTCTGGTGATAGTTTGTTGAAATCGATCAGTTTGCATAGCTTCTTTTTCTCACATTCTGATAGACCCTGGTGAGCCTGCAGGTTGTTTTATTACTGTATAGTTTGACTTTTGATGTCAAATGGTCAACATTTGACCTTGAAATTGATAAGTTTATTTGACCATGAAAGTCAAACATGCATTTTCAAAGCTTCTTTAAGTCTAATAATTCTGATAAAGCCTTGTATAGTCAGTCATATGAGTCTGAAACACTTAATTTTACGGAAAGTAAAATGCCATTTTCGTCCCTGGGGTTTGGCCAGTTTTGCGACTTTCGTCCAAAGGTCTGTATTTCAGCATCTGGATCCAAAGGGTTTGAAATCTTGCCATTTTCATCTGGCTCGTTAACTCCATCCATTTTCAATGTTAAGTTAAGGGTATTTCCGTCTTTTTTGTTAATTTGAAGGGCAATTCAGTCTTTTTCAGGGGTATTCGGTCTTTTTATATAAAGGGAAAAAGACCGAATTGCCTTTTCAGTTAACAAAAAAGACAGAAATACCGTTGACTTAACGGAGAAAAATGGATGGAGTTAACGAGCCAGATGTAAATGGCAAGATTTCAAACCTTTTTGATTCAGATGCGGAAAAACAAACTTTTGGATGAAAGCCGTAAAACTGGCTAAACCTAAAGGACAAAAATGGCATTTTACTCTTTTATGAAAATGACAGAAAAATGTAAGCTTTGACTTTTTAGTGTCAAACTGATAGCAGCCCCATCTAGGAAAGTACTAGTTTGACCAAAAAAGTCAAGATGCATGTTTTTATGAACTAAGGGAGTATAAACATGAAATATACGTACTTTGAGATAAACATCAATGGATCGATACAGACCATCGTGAACAGTACGAGCATGCGCGGGTAAACTTTCAGCCACAGCAATGAATTTGGAAAGTTTAAGGTTTATTTCCGGGGCGATTTCAGCAAGATAACTGTCAACCAGCTTCGAGACTTTGACTAAAGCCGTTTGCGATGGCGAATCAGGCTCATCGGACTCAAACCCCGAACCATCACCACCATCACCATCTTCCATTTCATCATCGCTATCGTCTTGCTGAGAAAAGTTAACCAAAATTCTATGAACCGCGTCGACATCAAACAACGTGTCATCTGCATGCCGTAAAGAAGGGATCAAAAGATCATCGAGTGTCGCTGAGTCTAACTGAGACCCGATTCGCCTTTCTAAATCAAGCCGACACGTTCCCATGCAGTTAAGCATCACCGCAGCCCGCAAAAGCCCGAAAAGAAAACTTAACGGCACTGCGGGCTTCTCAACTGGAAGTAAACCAACTATTGTCTCGACCACGATCCGCTCGTGTGCCGAAGCCCCACAACCATCGGCTTTTTTACCGTTGAGATTATATAAACCCGTTAACTCCTTTTCGGCATAACTCATAAGTGATTCACCGATACTTTCTGGTCTCACACCTCGACATTTCATCGCACTCATAACTCTCTGATACATATCAACTCGAAGAACCGACAAATCTTTAATCCACCAATCGGTACTCTCCCCCTTCACTTGTCGACTCATGTGAAGTCGACCGGAACTACTATACTCGAGTCTCGAAAAGCTTGAAGCGATTTGCTCAACACAAGCTTTAGAAGCTATGGCATCAATGCATCTACTAATAATCTTCAAATCATCAGCTAAAGGGAGCAGATTTTCTGATTGCTTCAAGACCTCAACTGACATTTCAAGATTCTTGGTGACAACAGTGTCTAGATATTCATTGGCACGGGATCCAAGGTTACGGGACGAGAATTTTTCGGTCATTTCTAGGTAGTCAGCGACACAACATAGTTGAGCAACGTTTAGTGATGTTATTTCAAAGTTGATACCATAGCAGAATTTAGCAGCTAGCTCGAATGTTTCTGCGCCTCCGGGTAGACTAAGAAGTTCTACCTTTGATATAGCGTTGTCCCGGTGGTCTGCTACCAGTTTTCGGATTCGACCACATCGAGAAACAAGAGGGAACTGCGACGAAAAAAAAGAGTTATTTTTTCAACTGGGTATGAAGCAAAAATAAGAGTTGTGCTAAACGTACCCCACCCCTATTCATTTTTACTTGTTGTACCCCTTTTAAGTTGACACTAATATTTTCTTCTTTTCATACTAAACGACAAATTTAATCCCCTCGATTTGACATTTTAAGAGGGAGTACGATGAAAAATATAGAGTGTGAGGTACGTTTAGCAAACCTCAAAAGCAATTGTGTGTGAATTCACTGCAGGGGCGGAACCATAGGGGGGTCAAGAGGGTCCGCTGACCCCCCGGACATAGAAATTTGTAAGATTTTTATATGTACAATATAAGATTTTTCTAGGAAAAAACATGTTTTAGACTCTCTAGTTGTAGCCGGTAGAAAAGAGAGTCTTATGATGACCCCCTGACAAAGAAGTTCTGGTTCCGCCACTGATTCACTGCGAGGATAGATGTTTGACTTTTTGGTCAAACTGATAGTCCCTTCAAATTTCATAGGAAATGTAATTGTTGGAAAAGGTTAGCAGATACAGTAACATGAAGGAGATGAAATTGAAAAGTAAAGTTTTATTTGATGTGAAGCAATTATGTCTGAATTCACATATCGCTTATGCAAGTTTGACTTTTGGGTCAAACTCATGCTCCATTCAAGATTCTTAATAACTGTCTGATGTAACTATAGAAGAATGAAAATGGGTATGATGCAATTGTGTCAAATTCTTATTCCCTTCAAGTTGAATTTAAGTAGATACAAGAAGAGGGATCACATGAACTTCATAACGTAGTTACGCGGAAGTTTGACCGCATGGTCAACTCAAAATCCCTTTAAAACAAAATGCAGGACAACAAAACCGAGCTCTAAGACAAAACTTCAAGTCAAAGAATAATTATAGTAAAAGTGTGTATTAGAAAGGTTCAACTTTTAACATGAGATTTCAAGAAAGTGAGTTCACAACTTCACATGATAAGTTACCTTATGCAATCCAAAAACGGCACCATTCACTTCTATCGTTATGTCGCTTGGAACATCGCGAAATATCCTGCATATGAAGATGATAACAGTTTATATTTTGTAAGCTCGGGTCACGTTCATATTTGCAAATGCACCTATACTGTCTCTATTAAATGATCATATACATACATACAAAAACATTTATTAGTAAACCAAGGTGGAAACATTAACCATCCAAGCACCCTTGATGATATTCGGGTATCAACTAACTATACCGTTATGACGAGAAAAAGAACACAAAGTAGACGTGAAAGAGCGACAAACCATTCGTTGTAGCGTTGGCGGGAACTCTTGGCCGGAGTGAGCTGAGGTTGGGGTGGAGGGTGGTGGTGATGGTGGTAGTGATGGTTGTCCATGAAAAAAGGCAGGGGAGCAAAAAGAATGGTTGAGTGTTAGAAAAATGCAAATGTTTGTGAGATTCTTCGGCCATATTTTTTGGTCAATTATGCAAAATCATAAGATTGCAAATGTCCAAAGCAATGGGCCTCTCTTTCTCTTGTAGGGTCATCAAAACAATTAATAATATTAATAATTGTTTTTTTTTCTTTATGATGTTATCAAAATGAATGTATAATGCATGAAAAAAAAAATCTCATTTCTAAAGATTATTCTGTTGTAGAATACTTTTTGGTAGCCATAAACATGGACACTTTTCTTTGACGCACGATTTTGCAAAAATATTAAAACACTTTTACAAAGTTATTGTTTCACTGCTTGTCAAACAATATACGGGTTGGGTTGGATGATATCAATATTGTAATAGATTAAATTATGAAAACTTTATTAAAAAAATGATTGATCTTATATAAAAGTATTTAAAATGTTATAAACCAGTTTTAAGTTTTTATTTTTAGTTAAACTTTAAATAACTAATTTGATATATCCGATATATGTTAAAACTTTCTTCATGACGTCAACACGTTTCATTAGTTTTTTTTTTAACAACAAATTTGGATAAATGACGGACCACTAGAGTATCATCGTGCCACCAGCGGAACCATTCGATCATATCTATCTCCACTAGGCAATAATTCATATGCACCAATTTAGAAGGGTTCCCAATTATAAGAGTTAATTACGTAGTTAGTCCCTGTGGTTTACACTAAATAACAATCTAAGGTACTAAGAGTTTAAAATAACGTTTTAGGGTACTAACTTTTAATTTTTTAACATATGAGAGTATTAACGTTAAATGGCTGTTAACTTTAACTATGACACCCTCATGTGCAAAAAAAGTGAGGGTATTTTCGTCATTATAAACCCATTCATTTTTCATTTATTTATATTAATATATACTGGATAATAACAAACCAGTCTTCTTCATCAATCTTCTTCAAAATCCCCAATTGCAAACCCTAAGCACAGAGCAGCCATGGACGCCGGTGAAGGTATAGAGAATAAGAACAACAGGATTGAACAAAGCACCAGTAGCAAAGTACTCGAGAAGGTCGGAGACGTCATCGTTCAACTATTCCCACCACTAATTCCCCATCCATCCTTCTTCTTCTTCAAAAGTCAATAAGTTTTCCGAATCATTCATTCATTTCTAGGGTTTCAGTTTCTCCTCTAATCACACAACAAATTGATCATCAATGGATGCAGCTCAGTATATACGAAGACACCACAGGCATAATCCCGGCCATCAACAGTCTCTCTCTGTGTGTATGTATATCTGTAATCTCTGTATGTATGTATATTTGTAATCTGTGTGTGCTATGTATGTGTGTATATATATATCTGTAATCTGTGTGTGTGACTGTGTGTTATGTATTCAGATTCGATCTACATGATGATATATCAGTTTAAAGCTATATATTGATGTTGTTCGATTATAAGTTATGGAGAATATGCACAAAATTTTTATCTGTTTAGCGTGCGATTCTGCTGTATACGTACATGATTTACATAATTTTTGTGTATTCGCTAGTAATTCTAGATTTATCCTCAAAATCATCTGTTTCTCTAGATAATTAATTTGATTATTGTAGTTGAATGAATTTACAGCCAGTAGCAGGTGTAGTTGTCACCAATAATGGAACAAACATTTTTGTATTCTCTCTTTAAATTTATTGATAAATTTCATGCTTGTTATAATGAGACAAAGGTTTATATGCAGGTTGAGATTTATTTGAACCTGTACAGATATTAGTACTTGTAATGGGTTGGCTTAGCAAATTTTTTAAAGGCTCCAACAATGAAGTTTCAGAAGGGGATTATAACTGGAGATATGAAGATAATATTTTATATATCAAAAAATTGATATTTCGGATGTTTGATCTCTGTCAAGTACTCCACTTTGGGATCGTTGTTGTTTTATGCATGATTAATTTGTCAAAATTTGATCTTGAATTGTGCAGTTAAATAGAGTAAAGGTGTAAAGTTTATAAAGAATTAAGTGGAAAGATCAAGGGAATGGAGTTTGTTTACCTTCTGATTGGGGATTCTCAGTGAAGCAATGACCATTATACCCCTCATGTTTTTTGCACATGAGGGTGTCAGAGTTAAAGTTAACAGCCATTTAACGTTAATACCCTCATATGTTAAAAAATTAAAAGTTAGTACCCTAAAACGTTATTTTAAACTCTTAGTACCTTAGATTGTTATTTAGTGTAAACCACAGGGACTAACTACGTAATTAACTCCAATTATAATGTTTTTCACATATATTGAATATAGATAGTTTTTGTCCGTTTAAAAGCTAAAATATAATCTAATTGTTATTTAAATTCAAGTAATGCTACTAACACGAGCCATTGTGTATTTGAATGTACGAGATTGACGTGGGAAATGGACAATTAGTGCTTAATTTAAGGAGTTAAATGGGCGTAAAGAGATTAAGATAAGGGGGGAATTGAAAACTTTCGTTCTTTTCACGAAAAAAGTCAAATATTATGAATAAGTCAAATAATAATTGGAAATCAGTGATCTCTCTACTTTATACAAATAACTTATAAGTTACAATTTTTTTTTTTTTTGAAAGGCAAACTTATAAGTTACATACTTATAAAAGGATATATGCACTTAAATATACTTTTTATATTGGAAATGAAATTCTCATACAAATTTCATGAATATGTTGTTTTTCATGTTAACTTGGAGTTCAGTACAAATAATATGAGTAGAGTTGACTTAGTTCAGTACAAATAATATGTTAACTTGGAGTTCAGTACAAATAATATTTATTTTTACAATATAAATATTACATGCTTAACCATGATTTGTTTGTTTATTCACTTTTTGTCTATATAAACATCAAATTTTTAAGTGTATATTCAATTAGGACCAATTCCATATTCGATAAAATTTTATCAATAAATCTGGGAAAATTTCGCTGAGGCAGGAAGGGTTGCGTTGTAATGTCATCCCACTGACTTAACGTGTACGAAAGAAATATATACAAATCAATATCTTTAGTCTAATTATGTCAAAAGATCAATAATAGTGAGATATTAGAGTGTCTATATATATTATGCAGAAAGAGATTGATTGTGTATATGCACGTAGTAGACCTATGATGCTACTCACAACTCATGGACCACTCGTTCTTGCATAAGTTGGTTAGGAAGGAAACCTTAAAGAGGGGTTGCAAAATTTGATAAGTCTGTAGGGCTTTTTTTAGAGGAATTCATCTTGGATGCGATTGTATATCAAATTAACTTGCTTACCCGAACATCATAGTTAATTTTGTTAAGAGTATGTCGTTCGTTCGATGTGGTTTTACATATCTCATATCTAAGGTTAATCATTGAATCAATACATTATGTTTGTGTAACCATATTAACTTTCTTATCACAACTAAAACTTTGTAATTATGGGTTCAATGATGTTTCTACACGACGATCCATAAGTGGAAGTGAGGGTGTGAATAGGATGGGTTGTGTAGTTGTGTTAGTAATATGTGTGTGTATGTGTATATATGCATATCATGTTATGCATGTGTGTAGTGATATTATTAGATTTTATATTGTTGTTGTTGTTGTTATTATTATTATTATTATTATTATTATTATTTATTGAAATGTAGTATCTTAAAAAATACAAAAACAAAGTGTTTGTTAACATGTATGTTACTTTCATAAAAACAGAGGTTTGTTTTATCCATAGTTACCTAATTCGCTCTAAGAGCCGCGATTTTCGTATTGGTACGTGATGTACCCAATCGCAAATCGCTGGCGTACCGATCGCTGTGAAATCGCGATCCAAATCGGCGGGAATTCGCGAATTATAGGATCCCAATCGTCGATCCGGTTAAGAAAATCAATCGCGAATTCTATGATTCCAATCGCGAATTTTATGATACTGATACGCCGGCTAGATGTTTTTGGGACGTTCCAATCACTGGAAATCGAAATTAAAATGCGTACAAGAACCATTTGATTTCAATTCTTGTGTCGTGAAAGCAACTTCAAAAAAATTAGATGAAGGAATCTGACTGATGAGATGGCATGATGGCATGAAGATGAAGAGTTTAGGGAATTAGGGTTATGGTGTTTTGAGAGAGATGGGAGGTTATAGAACGATTAAAGAGAGAGAAAGAGCAAAATAATATATTATTACAATATGGAGAATTTATGGAAATGAATTAAATGTTTGTCAAAATTTCTAAATTACCTTATATTCTAATTAACCTTCCTTACTTAACTATTTTATAAATTCCATAAATAAGAATATGGAAATTTATATTTTTATTTATGATGGAAAATTATATTTTTATCTAATTTTGATTATAATATTTTATATGTTAAGTAATGATTTTGCTATATTGAACCATATTTCATGGTACACCGTACCGGTTCGTACCGAAATGAACCTACCCCTCTTCGTACCGAATACACCAAATCTAGCGAATCGCGTACCCGGTCCGCGTACCCGTACCGGAGCGTACCGCGATTTAGGTAACTATGGTTTTATCTTTATAATTGATTGTTAAAACTTTGTGATGTAGATATTGATTGGTAGAATTATATATCACTGCCTTTTAAAAAGAAGTAAATGGTCATTTTATATTGAAGAACTTCTATTCCTATAAAAACATGTGTAGTGGTAATGCCCTTATTTTTGGGCGTTTTACGTTATGTGTCAGCCCAGTAAGCAATGGGACATTATGGGGCGTTTTCTAAAATGAGTATAGTGGGGATTTGGGCATTGTGGTGTAATAGAATTAAATTATAAAAAAAAACATAAAAATGTTATTGGACGAAAAAGGCATGGAAACAGGTGATTGGCCCCTTCAACTCTTGATCCGGCGTGGAATAAAGCATGCTCCAAATGATTTTTGCAATAAAAACACCCACGGGGGCGGCTTCCGGGGCGTGCTCCGGCGTTTAAAAAAAAAAAAAAAAAGGCTCAATTTTGAACGAGTACGGATTGTGGGATACAATTTGGCTAAATTTACATGATTGCCTACTACCCTTACCTACCTAAAAAAGTCACATCTATATTATGAAAGCTTACAGCGGTAGCAATTTGATGATGTTCCACCAGATAAGAAAACAAAAGTCATCATCACTTCATAGTAATCTTTTCTTAACCTACTCATCAATTTACACAGCATTGAGGAGATGATGATGTCTGAGATAGCAACGAGGGATGGATATAAACAAACATTCTAGTTGGAATCGGTAAAAAAACTAAAAATCAAATTGGACCAAGCTTGAATTCGAATTTCTGTTTATTTGAAACGGGTCCTTGTTCGAACTGAAACTCTAATCGAATTCAAATTTATATGTCTCCAACCGAACCGATTAGAAGAACCAAAATTGCATTGTATATAACTTAGAAAAAATAGGGTTTCAAGTTTTTAATATCTTTAGATAAAACATTTATTATTTATTAATATAATCAAACGAACACGAATTAACATAGACGAACCAAAATGAAAGAACGTAATCGAACATTCACAAACACAGTCGAACGAACGAGACAGTGTTCGTGTTCGTTCGCTAAGCTAACCAAACAAAAACTTTTGTTCATGTTCGTTAAGCTAATCGAACGAATATAAATGAACTTCCCGCTAAACAGTTCACGAACTGTTCGTTGAACGTTCGGTTCGTTTACAGGCCTATCTACGTGTTCAATGCTAGAATTGGTTTAAAACCGGATAACATTATAAATAATACACACATAGATATATATATATATATATAGGGAGGAGTTCATGCGAGAACCACCCTTATTGCGAGAACCGCGAGAACCAATGTGAACACAACCTAAAATAGCTAAAAAAACCTAACCCCCACCCCCTCCCCCCCCCCAAGCTAAATGCTAAAAAACTAAAACCCCCAAAAAACCTACCCCCCCCCCCCCCCCCCAAGCTAAAATGCTAAAAACTAAACCCCAAAAAAACCTAAAAAAATCTAAAAAAAATCTAAATTTTTTTAATATTTTTTATGCTCAAATCGCTACTTTTAGTGGCAAAAAAAAAAATTTTAAAAAAAAATATTTTTTGTGTGATTTTTAGCTATTTTTAGGCATTTTTGGTTGTGTTCACATTGGTTCTCGCAATAAGAGGTGGTTCTCGCATGATCTTCTCCCTATATATATATATATATAGGGTAAGGATAGTGTAAAAAGGGCCTAAAGTGTGAGAAGTGTATTATAACACTATATATAATATTATATAACACCATATAAATACCGTATAACAATATGTAACACCATATAAATACCGTATAACAATATGTAACACCATATAATACCATATAACACTATGTAACACTATATATCATTATATAACAAATATAACACTATACATCTATCATAGACATGCTATGAGACAACCTATAGTGTTATATTTGTTATATAATGATATATAGTGTTACAAAGTGTTATATGGTATTATATGGTGTTACATATTGTTATACGGTGTTTATATGGTGTTATATAGTATTATATATAGTGTTATAATACACTTCTCACACTTTGAGCACTTTTTACAGGATCATCTACCTATATATATATATATATATAATATAGGGTGAGGATCATTTCAGAATCCTAAATATTTACAGAACTCCTAATAAACAATCTTTTTATTTATATATTTTAATATTTAGGTGAACTTTATCATGTATTATATGTATTTTTATAATTACATACATGTTAAGAGTAATTTTATTATTTTTATACGTAATTTTATGATTACACATTTATATAATTTGGCTATTACACATATGTAAACTACTCTTAACATGTATATAATCATACCCTAAGTATAAAAAATATATAAAAAATGGTTATTTATATTGAGTTCTGAAAGTTCTGCAATTATTTAGAGTTTTGAAACGAACCCAACCCTATATATATAGAGTGGGGGGGGGGGGGGGTTATTGTACAATTGGCCTTAACGTACGATACATATGTTGTGAAATTACGCACATTGTAAAACTCAAAACCCTAATCACACATGTTGTGAAACCATAATCACGCATGAAAAATATAACATGCGGATTTGAGGTTATAACATGCGGGATATGAAAGTACAAACTAGGAAACTTGACAAACTCGGGATACTCACCATGCGACTTAACAAAGCCGGAAGGTTTCCAAACATGCGGACTCACAAACTCGGAAGGTTTCCAACATGCGAACTCACACACTCAAAAACTCGGAAGGTTTACAACGTGCGAAATTCTCATCGTGTACGCTCGTACGTTAAGGTCAATTGTATTTTACACACACACACACACTCTCTCTCTCTATATATATATATATATATATATATATATAGTGTGAGGTTCATTGGGGAACACTAAAAAAGTGGGGAATAGTGGGGAACCGACTCAAACGAGCTCCATTTGGACTCATTCCAGCGGCGTTGGAACTGGCTCGTCGAACCCTAACTAGGATCTGTTAACCCTAAACCCTAAATCATAACCCCTAAATATATTAGGGTTTGGCTTTTAGGGTTTAGCTTTAGGGTTTAGATTTAGGGTTTAGGGTATAGCTTTAGGGTTTACGGTTTAGCTTCAGGGTTTAGCTTTAGGGTTTAGCTTTAGGTTTAGCCTTTAGGGTTTAGCTTTTAGGGTTTATAGTTTAGATTTTACGGTTTAGCTTAGGTTTTAGCCTTATTTTTTAGCTTTAGGGTTTAGAGTTTAGGAGTTAGGATTTAGGGTCTAGGATTAAGAGATCTTAGTTAGGGTTCGACAAGCCGGTTCCAACGCCGCTGGAATGAGTCCAATCGGAGTTCGTTTGAGTCGGTTCTCTGCTGTTCCCCACTTTTTTAGTGTTCCCCAATGAACCTTCCCCTGTATATATATATATATATATATATATATATATATATGGCAAAATATGGATTTGAGGAAGGATCTAGGGATGAGCATTTGGTACCGGTACCGAACCGGTACCGGTACCCATTTTCTCCATTTTTGGTACCGGTACTTACAGGTAAAACACCGGTAAATACCAGTACCGGTACAACTTTTCTCAGTTTTTCGGTACCGGTACTTTCGGTACCGAACGGGTACCATGCTCATCCCTAGAAGGATCCACTAAAATGTTGATTTTGCCTAAGTAGTCTGAGAAAGATTGTGATGATGACATGTGACACTCCTTATAAGATGATGTGTAGTGGGAGGGGGAAGACCCTTGGGCATTTTGCGCCATGTAACGGTACAGTCAGCATGTGTGCATTGTGGGACATTTTGTTAAAAGGGGTGTAGTAGGGCTTGAAATATTGCAATGATTAGTGAAGGGGTATGGTCCCAAAAACCTCGCGAAGATGCATGGGACCATACCACAACTTCACCACAATGAGCCCTCTTTAAGAGAACCCTGCGCGGCTGCGCACCGATTCTAAAAGAGAACTTAAAAAGAAAACAGTTTTTAACATCCGCACGCCAAAAAGGAACTAATAAATCCTTGCGCAAGCTCATATGACAGAAGTTGGGAGTGGAACTCTGAACAACATCTCCGCGCAAATATCACCCAGACATAAACAGAAAGTAACCTTTCTGTTACAACATAAATTGCATAAGGCAGAGCCACATAGGATTACAGCTGTAAACTTCCTAGAAGGCTCTATCGTGCATAGCCATTCGGTTATAACTGAATGGATATGTGGCATCATCCTGAGCATTCCCCAAAGTCACGATGATGGCACTAAATTGAAGAAAGATCTACACTCGCCCACTTTCCACGTGGCATCTCCCTAGCCGTTGATCATGCCCAAGATCCGTGTGCACATACATCACGTTAGTAATTAACGGTGGAGAGGATAACCGCTCACGGAAATTACTTTCCGTTACTTCCTCCGTCAACAAACTTTCCCGCCCAAATCCGGTTATAAATAAGACAACTCAGGTATCATTTCTCAAGTTACATTCACTTCACTTTCAATACTTCTTCTTCTTCTTCATCAAAACCTATACTTATTCTCATGCCGGAGGGTGGTCACGGAGAGAACCCCCATTCTCCCCGTGGCGAGTTTAACGGTTGTTTGTTTTGCAGTTATTGTAGAAGAAGGAGCTTAGCCAGACCCCGAATCAAACGAGAGGAACCACCCTTTTTATGCAGAACTAAACCCCTGGTTCAATTCCGGTCCGTTGAACCAGTGTTTCTTCATTGGCGCCCACCGATTCTCAGTTTTCATTCTCATCTTCTCATTTTGGTTCATTTCTCTTCAAACTCGGTTATCTAATGGCAGAGATCTCATCAAACCGTCCATCAAGTCCTCGATCTGAAAACTGGGTAATTCAGCCCAAGTTACTCAGATCGACGGAATCATGGGCAAACAAGCCAACAACAACAATTGTCACCAGGTAACAAGCTTTGTTACCTCAGAAATGAAATCTGGAACTCGGAATCCTCCGGATCTACGTTCGGAAGAAACTCCAGAGTATTGGTTCAACAAATTCCAGGAAACCATGAATAAAATTCTTGCACCAAATTCCAGATCTGAATTTTTCCACCACAGATCTGGTCATCAGAAGTCCCAAGAGGAGTATACACTAAAGAAGAAATCCGAGAACACAGTGTTGGACCTACAACCAACGCATCAGTTGGACATCCAACCCAGTAGCAAAGAGTATCCAGAAACTTTCAAAATTATGCAACGAAACGTGGAAGACAACAACCAATAAAAGGCCAGTACGGAACAAACATACGTGGTGCAAGGGGAACCCTCACAAAGACCACACAAACAGAGCCATAGTCAACATTGGCGAGAACAACAAGTAGTCTTCCCCGTCGTTCCAGGAGGACCTCAAGAAGAACGCCCGGTAATCATAACTGGCATCTTCGGCCATTACCGTACTGATTATATGTTTATCGATCCCGGTAGTTCCATGGACATAATTTACGAACAATGTTTCAAGCAATTAGACCCAGAGGATAAGGCACGCTTGAAACTAGTAGATTTTCCCCTCACTGGTTTCTGCAATGAAGCTGTCTTCCCGTTGGGCCAAATCGCTTTTCCTGTCACACTCTCAGATGGCGAACACTCGCGCACTGTCACAGTCAATTTCATGGTTATGCCAGCTACATCACGACATGACGTACTGTTGGGGAGACGATCACAAAGGGAGTTCAGTATGATCACCTCTATACCACATGCGGCATGTGGTTTCCCAATAGAAACGAGGGTAGCAATTCTATCTTCCAGCAAAGAGGTGATGTACGTGGACGATGAGCCACCAGTGAAATTCGCCAAGCCATCACCTCCAAATGAGGCAGAAAAATGGGTTCTCAATGGAGAATATCCTGAGCAGACCATTTTGTTAGGTCACACCATCTCACCTACAATTCACGCAAAGTTAAAAGAACTCCTGTCTAACAACATGGATATCTTCGCATGGTCCCCGGAGGACATGACAGGAGTACCAAGAGAGATAACACAGCATTGTTTAAACATCCGAACTTCCGCAGAACCAGTTGCGCAAGGGAAACGCAGCCTCAGTACCTAAAAGACACAAGCAATGAACGAACAAGTAGCCGAATTACTTTAAGCATGAATTCTGCGCGAAGTGCAATATCAAACCTGGGTAGCTAACCTAGTAATGGTGCAGAAATAGAACGGCGGGTGGCGCATGTGCGTCGACTTCAAAGATCTCAACAAAGCATGTCCCAAAGACTGTTACGCCCTTCCCGAAATAGACAAAAAAGTAGATTCCTTGGCATCCTTCCGCTGGAAATGTTTCCTGGATTGCTATAAGGGATATCATCAAGCGCAAATGAAAGAAGAGGATGAAGATAAAACAGCGTTTCGCACAGATAAATGTATTTTTTGCTATACAAAAATGCCTTTCGGCCTTCGTAACGCGGGCGCCACTTATCAACGTCCGATGGATAAAGTCTTCGGGGACGATATTGGAGTAACAGTAGAAGTTTACATGTATGATCTCGTTATCATGGGTTGGGAAGAAGAATCCATGCTAGCAAATATTCAGCGCACATTCGATTCCCTGCGCAAAGTCAACTTAAAGCTAAACCCGGTGAAATGCTCGTTCGGGATGGAAGAAGGCAAATTCCTGGGGTTTATCGTCACCAAAGACGGTTTCAAGGTTAACCTAGAAAAAGTAGAAGCCATCCAGCTCATGTCGTCACCGGCGTCCGTTAAAGAGATGCAACGCCTAGCCGGGCGACTAGCAGCACTCAACAGGTTCTTGGCAAATCATGCTGCCAAATCTTATCCGTTCATTAGGACCTTACACAACTGCATAAAAAAAAGCCAGTTCTAGTGGACACCAGAAGCAGAAAGAGCTTTTCAACAAATGAAAGAGTGTTTAGTTCAACTGCCAACCCTAACGGCCCCGCAAAAGGAAGAACCACTAATCCTATATCTCTCCGCCACAGAAGTAGCAGTTGGCGCAGTACTGATGGTTGAAAGGGACGGAATTCAAACCCCAATCTATTACATCAGTAAAGTGCTAACTGGTCCAGAAACGCACTACTCTATCATGGAGAAACTGGTCCTCGCTCTGGTTCACGCGTCACGTAGGCTGCGATGATATTTTTTTGGCCAAGTTATCACCGTCCTTACAAGCTACCATCTAGGACAAATCTTGTCTAAACCAGATGTCGCGAGACGGTTGGCCAAGTGGGCTATCGATTTAGGAGGATACAACATCCTGTATAAACCTCGATCAGCTATTAAGGGACAAGTCTTAGCAGACTTTGTTACCGAAGTTCCCATCGACAAAATCCAGGAATGCGAGGCAATTCAAAATCCTACCCCAGTCTTCGATGACAGGGTTTGCACATTACATACAGACGACGCCTCAAACGATGACGGTGCAGGCGCAGGCCTTCGCCTAGTTAGCCCTGATAACCATGAACTCACACACCCAATTCGCCCGGATTTTAAAAGTACTAACAACGAAGTAGAGTACGAAGCGTTCCTGGAAGGACTCCATCTGGTACTCAAGATGGGAGCAAAGAACCTCGAAACACACGTCGATTCTAAATTAGTAGCAGAATAAGTCAATGGGCATTACGATGCCAAAGGCGAAGCCATGGCCTTGTATCTTGAACAAGCAAGAATCTTGATCAACCAGTTTCAAACCTTCAAGATAGTTCACATCAACAGAAGCGAAAATAAACACGCAGATGCGCTAAGAAAATTAGCTGCTACAAGCTTCAGACACCTCACGAAAGAGGTTCGCATCGAGGTATTATCTAATCCATCTGTTCCCTTAAGACAAGTAAACATCATAGAATTCGAGAATCCATCTTGGATGTCCCCAATCATTACATGCTTGCAACATGGGATTCTCCCAGAAGGAAAGGCGGAAGCCAAGAAAATTCAGCATAAGGCGTTAAATTACGAAATGGCAGACGGTATCCTGTACCACAAATCATTCATAGGTCCTCTTCTACCTTGCGTAGATAAAACCGACGCACAATATTTGGTCCGCGAAATTCATGAGGGACTATGTGGCATCCACGCAGGCCCGCGCATGGTGGTTGCAAAAATCATGAATGCAGGCTACTACTGGCCATGTATGCATGTGGATGCAGTAGAACTTTTGCGCAAATGCACGGCATGTCAGTGCCATGCCCCAAAAACGCTCCGCCCAAATAACCCTCTAGTCCCGGTCACTTCAGCTTGGCCTTTCCAACAATGGGACATTGACCTAGTCGGTCCCTTTCCTGATGCGCCTGGCGCAGTCAAGTTCATAGTAGTAGCGATAGACTACTTTACTAAACGGGTGGAAGTGAAGGCTCTCGCATCAACTACTGCAATGGTGATCCGTAAATTCATCTGGGAACACATTATTTGCCGATTTGGATTACCATTACGCATCATTTCTGATAATGGGACAAACTTCGCATCAGAAGACTTACAAAAATGGTTCAAAGAAATGAACATAGAACATAGCTTCGCCTCTGTGGCGCACCCACAAGCGAATGGGCAAGTCGAGAGCGTAAACAAGCAGATAGTGGATGGCATAAAGGCTAGGCTTGGAACCGCGCAGAGGGTGGGTAGACGAACTCCCAAGCATTCTATGGGCTCACCGCACAATGCCGAAAACCAGTACAGGCGAAACTCCATTCAGTCTTGTTTATGGCCCAGAGGCGGTAATCCCAGCAGAAATTGGCCTCCCATCACCACGTATGTTAGCAATGGAAAAACAAGATAACGAACGTGAGCGCAGAATTAACATGGACCTCCTTGAAGAAAGGCGCGAGAACGCGGCCATCAGCGAAGCCAGGTACAAATTAAAGCTAGAAAAATATTATAATGCCCGAGTGCGCGTGTGCACCTTTGTTCCTGGTGATTTTGTCCTTCGAGATAATGTGGCCTCCAATGCTGAGAAACCGGGAAAACTAGCACCGAAATGGGAAGGACCATACGTCATTCATGAAGTCCTGGGTAAAGGCACATATACTCTCAAAAGACTCGATGGAACGGCCGTCCCACGCATATGGAATGCACAACAGTTGCGCAGATGCTATATGCAGCAGGCCTATTCATCTCGCACAACAGGCAATGCTCGCGCAGGCAATATAATTATTTTAATTACTTACTTTGTATCAGCTGGCCCTCACGCCTTATTTAATCAATACAAAGTTTTTACTCCCATTACTTTATATTGTTTATTACAAAATGCATGTAATTCCTTTTGGTAAGCGCGAAAACACCATGGTAACATATAACAAGTCTCATGAACAGTCCACGGATACGAGTCCTATCCAGACTAACGTTCACACATGAGCTTCCTACCATCTTTATTCGCTTTACCTAGACAAAGTAATTATACACATGCAAGACATTGTAATACAAACATATTTCATATTCAAAACAGTTACTTGCACGCCACACGCATTAACAAAAGTCTAAATACACAACAGTGCATCAATAAAACAAAAGTTACTTATGCAGTCAGCACAAGAATAAAAAGTTTACAAGTACAGCAGTACAGTAAACAAATATTTACAAAAACATACAAAATAAACTAGACACCCGGGAACATGGCCAACACCTCCAAAGGGGTATGCAGTGCTTCAATGTAACACCTCGTAAAATCATGCCCAATAACATATCGACATGTGTCCCTAATCATCATTGAGTCACACGTTGATCAGGAGGGACTATTATCGCCAATAGTTAAAACTTTGAATATGAGAGGACTGAAAGTGTCAACATGCTTAAACTAAGCCTCTGAGTGACATTATACGGTATTCAAATTCTCATATTAAGCCACATGTTGGATAATCGAAACCGTTTGCGATAAACTCAAAATTTTCGATAACGGAGGGTTAAAAGTGTCAATATGTTAATTCTTACCTCTGAAAGACCTTCTAGTGGACCCAGAGCGTCGTGATGCTCGATTATACTCTCGAGAATGCCTAATACGGATTATGTAAGGCTTTGGTGTCGTTAAACGATATTACGCACAACTTTGTGCGTTAAAAGGGTTAAAAGTGTCAACGAGTGAAACTAGTGTCCTCGGGTGATCTTTTAACCGAACCGGAGTTTAACGATGTTTGATTACGCTCTCAAGAATATGTATAACCTATCTTGAAGTCCCAATGTATCAAATATAAAACTTAAAGTGGCTTAGAGGGGCTTATTATGTCAAAAATGAAAGAAATTTAGAGTTATGGAGGACCAGGGACCAAAATTGACATTTTTGAAACCTGGTATGGGTGCTAGCGTGACACGACAACAAACCCCATATGCTGTCGCGCGACACGACTGCGTGTTTTGTGCAGAATCCTTTGTACAGCTGTAGGTTCTTCACCTTGTTCACCACACAAACCTCTTTAACTCATAAACTTAATACCATGGATCCTTTAATGGTTTTAGAACCTACTAATACACTTGGAATGATCCTAGAGAGCCCCATAACACTGGTCATGATCCAATGTAGATCCCAATATCAATCCAGATCATAGTGGTTGATTGTTTTAGTCCAAAACACCTATTGATTAGGTGTTTCCACTATGAAAAAGTTAAGAAAAATCATAGAATGAAGATGAAGCTAATGGTTTGATGAATACAACAAGTGTTGTATTGAATCCAAATAAGTAAATAAGCAATAGAGCACCTGGAGATCTGATTAAGCCCTATCAATAATGATCAAAGATAAACAACACAAGTTTTCACCAAGAGTAGCCAAAAGCTTGGCTAGGGCAACATTTCATTAGCTTATATAGTGTCTGACTTGCCAGCATAATTATAATTATGCTGGCATCTTAATTACACCAAGTCAGATTTGCTACTTACAAAACATTACAATATTAGTCCCTAGACTTCAATAAAGCTACAAATCTATAACAAAATCAATCTAGTCAAGTATCAACGATCTCACAAGATCCAACATTCAGGAGTTTGATGTTCAAGTATAAATAGGGGCTTTGGGCAGCCCATTTCCTTGCACATTTCACTCTCAAACTCCCTTCTCATTGCTTGAGCATTCTTGAACATCTTCTTGGGATTCCTGATAAAAAAGGAAGCCCTCCTGAGTTTAAAGATCAAGCTAGGACCCTTTGTAAGTGTCCTTAGCCACTAGTTTCCGTTTTATAGGCTTTTAAACCAAGAGTCAAGCGTTATCGTAATAACGCTTTGACTTTTAGTAAGAACTTAAAAGGTCAAGCCATTATTCACAAAGAACATGGCTACGCGATCGTAATTAGGTAGGTGTTAATCCCTCAAAAGGGCACCTCCTAAGAATCACGTTTGCTTGGTCAATTGACGAGTCAAAGTAATATTAATTTAAAAAGTCAACAGGTCAGTTTTTAAAATAATTAAGATATGAGTTTAGAAATGTTCTAAAATATGTTTTATCACTTACAAAACTCGGTAATAATTATTAGAACATGTGTAAACATGTTCGGCTCGTCAATTCCCGTTTTAGGGTCAGTTCGCAACCGAAAGTCGCGTAGTTTGACTTCTACGTTGACTTTCGGTTATAAACCGAATTAGACTAGTATGCTACTGATTTTAGGTTCCGTTATGATCATAATATAATGTAGTATAATCCTATAAGGTTATATTACACGATCGGACTAGGAATCTGAGTTTTATGCAAGTTTCCGTATTTATGCCATACTTTGACCTTTATGCCCTTTTTAGCAAAAATAAGGTTTTAGACACAAATAAGCTTGCAAATGATTTAAGTACTGATATGTTAACATGTTTAACATATTTTGATGTTTATAATCTGGTCATAAACTGAGTTTACGCATATAATCGTAAACTATGCTTTTAAAAGGACTAAAATGCTCTTTTAAGTCTAAAATGAGTTTTAAACATAATTTTAGCATAAAACTCATTACCTACTAATATCATATGATAATTAGGGTTATTTGGGATGCTAAGTTAGGTTGTAAACTAAGTTTAACTTTAGTTTCGTAAATAATGCCGATAAATGACGATAATGCCCTTGTGGCACATAAAATGTGTTTTAAGCATAATATCCAAACCAAACATTTTTTATTACTGATATATTATGAAAAATAAAATAGTTTAACTATTCAAAGCTGGTCATAACATCAGATTTCATAAACCGTCGCATAAATCATCATTTAACGACATTAACGTCGTTTAGGCGCGTATTATGGTTTTAAACCATATTTATGGACCAAGATATGTTACCTACTGATTTTATAAAGTATTTTAAATGTTTTACAGTAGGTATAAGTCATGAACTCAGAATCCCAAATAAATTCTCAAACTATGTGTGAAATGACCAAAATGCCCTATGGTGCGTAGTTTGGTCTTAAAGCATAAACCACACATATATTTGATATCCTACTGATATGATATCATAATTAAACCATTTTTACAGTATGTTTATGACCATGACATCAATTTACTCGCAAGCTCCTTTTATAAGTTGTAAAATTTCCAAAATGCCCTTATAAGGCATAGTTTGATTTTAAAACCTTAACGGGCATACAAGTTGATATCCTACTGATATTATAACTTGTTTAAAGTATATTGGCATATGGAACTTGTTCATGATTCATCTGGTTACCCGATATCGCTCATACGCGTACGGTTAGACTTACGTAACCAGTTTACATAAGTTTACCGAAAAGGGTTTAACCTTATCTTTTTTATCTCAAAATCCAGAATGTATTATGTTTACCCATATCATACAAGTCCTAGTACTTGTTGGGTTTAACCTACATTCTATTCGGTATACGCTTAATCTAGCGAACCTATTCTTAAGTATCGGGTCATGTCTAAAGGAACTACCTTTGGCCCGTATACACTCTAACAGATAATAAATCTGTTCATTCCAGACTGTAGTACCCCCCAGATAATCGGACTTGGGTCAATAATACTTAGACTTGCGGCTTTTGCCAAATATAGTCTTGTTGATTGGAAGCTAGCAAAAAGGTAAATACTCTTGACTTATTTTAGTGTAAACTTGGGATGGCAAATATGCCTCTTGGGACGGTTATTACACAAGTAAGTCGCCTATGATTGCGCGAAAGTGTATGAATACGGTTTAATCCGTTTACTTGATAATTATTGTAATTGGGGGTTATTGATACCATGTCTGGACAACCCAATGGGTTAATCAAGTATATAATCTCGTAACAAGAATAATCCCAATATATATCTAAGGATCACCTATGGGTTTTCCATATGTATAAAACTCTTTTCGAAAAACTATTTTTAAAAGAGTCAGTTGATTGTATTTACCAGCTTTGGCTGACGTATTTTCAAAAGATTGAACAGCAGGTACCAAACCTTATTATAGGCTGGGATTACGGGTCGGCTAGAATGAAGGCTAAGGAATTTGCACTCCTGATGCTTAAGGCCTATGATGTCTAAAGCTCTGTTTATTTGGATCCTGCATGTGGGCTTGTATGTTGTATCGAACACTTGTAATACTTTTATACATTCAAGCTTTATTTTAATAATTTCAATCCAATACTTCCGCTGCATATTATTATACTGTGATAACTGTTTATTCAACCGTCACGACTGTTCCCATCCGGGCCCACCGGAAATATGGGTGTGACAGGTTGGTATCAGAGCTACAGTTTGAGTGAATTAGACACTAGCCCTTAGTGTCTAATCTCAAATATCACAAATGCAGATTCCTTTAAAAACTCCGAGTCTAGACCTAAATATAAGACTACTCTTAATCTATATAGTAGTTATTGATTTTATACCGCCAAGATGTCGCGGACCAGATGAAGAAAACTATAATGGGTCACAGACTCGAGGATCTCTACCATTGAGTAGCTTGAAGTCCCATATGGTGAACTACATATGCTTTGGAGACAATGACTCTGATACGAGGATGATAAACCTGCCATCTGATGATATATCTTTTGATATTCTTGTGATATCCTAATATCATGTATCTGAAGTCTATCATATTTGATAGACATTCCGGTGATATCTCACCAGTTGATTGGAACAGCAACAATTATGGAAAGCCGTATTATGGCAAAGAAATATGTGCATTTTTGCACCAAATTTCTATTCTTTGATCAAATATTCTCTCATTCTAGAGAATAAGCTGAAAAAGGAATCACTTCTACTGATTCATGCTTAAAGCATAAAATTTCGAGTCTTCGAGCTCAATAAATTCAAACCCATCTGGGTATATATATTATATTATATAAATTCGGCAAATCTTGCCAGCAAATTTCTCCAACTGGAATACGACAATGATTTTTATTTCATTGATTTTTAACAAATGCCAAACTTAGTTTGATGGAAGCACCATATGATAATTGGCAGTATCTTAGTGTGTCCCATAGATTGCTTTCATGCCTGGCCAGTATGACGGTTTAATGCATGGAACCAATAAGATCTCCCAACGATCATATTGTACTGATATCGGCTAATAGTAAGCATCTAATATAATTTGGCGATATTACTGCCATAAGAAGAATCATTGATTTTGTGGAGCCCATTTTATGATTTTTCCCTCTAATAATATGAAGATCACATTTATTGCTCCTACCTTATCAAACAGATCTCTTGATTACGCGATAGACAAAGGCCAAAAGCACATGTTCCCACCAATAAGTGGTTGAAAAAGTGCAAAAATGTTCGTCCAAAATATGAGACGACATATCCCCAAATCTCCCGATAAGGAGAGGGGCTTATATATATACAGTGTACTTTATTGAGCTGTATCATATACGTTGTACTTTATTGAGGCGTATCCCCAATTCTCCCGATAAGGAGAGGGGTATATATTTAAACGGTGTACTTTATTGAGCCGTACCATATACAGTGTAATTTATTGAGATGTATCAAATACGCTGTACTTTATTGAGGCGTATCCCCAATTCTCCCGATAAGGAGAGGGGTATATATTTAAATTGTGTACTTTATTGAGCCGTACCATATACAGTGTACTTTATTGAGCTGTATTATATACGCTGTACTTTATTGAGGCGTGTTCCTGAATATCCCATGCGGAGAAAGGGTATATTTATAAACGCTGTACTTTATTGAGCCGTACCATATACAGCGTACTTTATTGAGTTGTATTATAGACGCTGTACTTTATTGAGGCATATTCCCGAATATCCCATATGGAGAAAGGGTATATTTATAAATGGTGTACTTTATTGAGCCGTACCATATACAATGTACTTTATTGAGCTGTATGATATACGCTGTACTTTATTGAGGCGTATTCCCGAATATCTCATGTGGAGAAAGGGTATATGATGTGTGTAAAATGCAACATATAAATTACATCAAATGAGGCATAAAACTAACCCCTTTTTAGTACTAATGTTGGAAAAAGTGTGCTTTTGTCTTCCTTTTGTATTTTCAGGACCAATTGAGCTTAATTGAACAAAAGGAACAAATATACAGCCAAAACCAACATAAATACAAAGAAAAGGAAGAAACGTGGCATGCCCGACCCCTCGACAGCATCTCCCAAAGCAAAAACAAGAAGAAAGCTGAGCATGGGGCTGTGCCCAGCTGAGCATGTGGCTGTGCCCAGCTCGACACGGGGCGTGCCCAGCTGAGCATGGGGCTGTGCCCAGCTCGACACGGGGCGTGCCCAGCTCGACACGGGGCGTGTCCAGCTCAACACGGGGTCGTGCTCAGTGAGCACGGGGCAGTGTCCAGGATGGTCAGCCCAGGCACAAAAGACAAACCTCTAGAAGCTTCTATTGCCCACCACGGGGCCGTGTCCAGTGAACACGGGGGCGTGGCGAAAGTACAGCAGGCGCATTAATTGTAATTGCGAATTACAATTAATGAAGAGAGAGAATGTCAGACAAGCACGGGGGCGTGCCCAGCGGACACGGGGGCGTGTGGAGCTAATAAAGACAAACTGTATTAATGAAGAAAGAGAAAAGGGTGGACACGGGGCCGTGTCCAGCGGACACGGGGCCGTGTCCAGGCTTCTGTACAGGCTATAAATAGGAGTGCTTGGCTCAAGCTCAAACCATCCCTTGGCACACCACCTCTCTCACACTTCATCCACCACCCACCACCATCACAACACCATCATCCACCACCATCATCCATTGTCCATCGTAGAGTGTGTGAGTCGTCTCGGGATCCAAGATTGATCGTAAGAGTTCTTGACAATCAAGGCATGTTTGCCTAAGTCTCTTACATCACTTGGTGAAGACAAAGTGTCTAGTATAATACTTTTTATTTCTAATCTTTTGCACTTTTTATTTGGTTTTGTATTAATGACTTTAATAACTAGTTGCTTATGTTGAAGGTGATCTTTCCTTATCGTTTGTCCGTGGTGTCTTGGCATTATTTTACTGTCTATATAAAATAAAGGATTTTCACCATTCATATCTCCACGGTCTATATGGAGATATGTTGGCTACCTGGTCGGGGGTTAAGGGAACGGTTTGGTAAAGATCTTGCCATTGTTCAGCGTTTAGAGGTCCTGCAATGGACCTGGGTCAAATTTAGTAGGACCTCCTTCAATACTTCACGGTATTGGATGGCGGGGGTCCAAACTCTTTGATCCCTTCATAAGTTAACTACTATTAATACTATAACCCGGCTATTTAGGACTGTATCCCTGCTGACTCAGACTACTTAGCCGAGGGTAACGTCACCGCCAAAAGCGGGGCCTACCACAATACTGCATTAATAACTTAATTCATTATCTTCCAATAATCCACCCTTTTAGGATTGTATCCCTGCTGACTCAAACTACTGGGGTGAGGGTAACGTCACCTTCAAAAGAGGGGCCTACTACAATAACTAAGATAATCTCTTAATTATGTGCAAAAGTGCGGAAATAATCAAAGGTTATACTAGATACGAGTCGGAGCCAAGTGATTCATCTTGTCTATCTGTTTTTTCCTTTATTTTTATTTTCAGCATTTTAGTTAGTTTTTATTTTTCTTAGTTTAAAACATTTTTCTAAACTTTTATTTTGGTTAGACGTTGAGGATAAACCGGTACTAAAAGCTCTTGTGTCCTTGGACGACCTCGGTATCTTACCAACGCTATACTACACTCAACGATGGGTGCACTTGCCCATATGTGTGTTTAGTGTTAGTGAAATATCGTGTTTTATAAATTTAAAACTTGGCTAAAATAAGTGTTAAAAAGGGCTTAAAATACACACCTAAAATAAGTAACACTTCACACGCATCAGTATATTTGTAAAAGGCGTACTATATTGAGCCGTATCGTATACACTGTACTATATTGAGGTGTATACCAAATCTCCAACTAAGGAGAAGTGCATATAAATAAAACGTCAAATAAGACGTGTCCTGGAAACTCCAACTGAGGAGAAGGACTAAAGGTGCCAAATCTATTGGGTGAAGACAAATAGGTAGAAGGACCGCTAGCAATCAAGCAGATAAATCTCTTTTAAATTACTCGGTCTACTAGTTCTTATGAAATTGAGACTAGTAAATAAGACCATGATAAAAGACTCTGTCTCTAATATATACTTTCCCACCATTGGTAGTGGTTGAAAAGAGTGATAGAAGTGGAAAACTGATTCCCTCACACTCATATAATCTTCAAAATCTTAAAGTGATTCTCATCCAACTATAGGACGACACTTATCTAAGATCTCCAACTAATTTCCAAGTAAGTGGAAAGGAGATAGAAATTTCATTTATCTATGCAATGCTAATCATCCCCAAATCTCCCAATGTGGAGAAGGATTTATAAACGGTGTACTTTATTGAGCCGTATCATATACAGTGTATTTTATTGAGCTGTATTATATACGCTGTACTTTATTGAGGCGTATTCCCGAATCTCCTCATAAGGAGAAATGGTATATTTATAAACGGTGTACTTTATTGAGCCGTACCATATATAGTGTACTTTATTGAGCTGTATTATATACGCTGTACTTTATTGAGGTGTATTCCCAAATATCCCAATGTGGATAGGGACTTATATCTAAACGTCAATTGCGACGTATTCCCAAATCTCCCAATGTGGAGAGGGACTTATATTTAAACGTCAATTGCAACGTATTCCCAAATCTCCCAATGTGGAGAGGGACTTATATTTAAACGTCAATTGCGACGTATTCTAAAATATCCCAATGTGGATAGGGACTTATATTTAAACGTCAATTGCGACGTATTCCCAAATCTCCCAATACGGAGAGGGACTTATATTTTTAATGTCAACTGAGATGCATCTCCAAATGAGGAGAAGAATTCATATTCAATACGTTGATTGAAACGTATCATTAAAATCTCCAACTAAATTCCCAACTGTGTGGAAAGGAGAAAATCGTTATCAACTTTGTGATGATACTCGTTCCAAATCTCCAACAATTCCCAACTAGGTGGAAGGAGAGGAATCATAATACTGCTTTGTCAGTCAAAATAAGGACAGTTGTGACCTTATGGTTCCCTGTCCAAGGTGGTGAGCTTTGCTCAAACCTCATAATCTATATGATCAATGCGATCATGACTAATATCATCAATATGATAATCATACTTAACATCCTTGAAGATGTTTGCCTACGGGCAATATTAAAATGTCCATTTATAACAAGGACAATTGTAATCTTTTATGGTTCCCTGTCTAAGGTGGTGGGTTATACCCAAACCTCATAGTCTATATGATCAATGCGATCATGACTAATATCATCTAATACGATGATCATATTATTTAACATCCTTAGTGATGTTTTTGCCTATGGGCTATCGCATAATGTCCAATTGAGACATTGACATTGTGATCTTTATGATCCCCTGTCCAAGGCGGTGAGCTATGCTCAAGCCTAACAGTCTATATGATCAATGCGATCATGACTAAAATCATCAATATGATGATTATATTTAACATCCTTAATGATGTTTTGCCTACGGGCTATATTATGTTGTCCAATTGTGACAAGATAAATTGTAATCTTTTATGATTCCTTGCCCAAGGGGGTGAGCTATGCTCAATCCTCATAATTTATATGATCAATGCGATCATGATTAATATCATCTATATGATGCTCATATTTAACATCCTTTGTGATGATTTGCCTACAAGCTATATTATATCGTCCATTCGAGACAATGACAGTTGTGACCATTATGGTTCCTTGTCCAAAGTGAAGGGCTATGCCCAAGCCTCTTAGTCTATATGATCAAGTGCGATCATGACTGGTATCATCATTGTGATAACCATTAATTTAACATCCTTGTGATGTCAATCGAATTGCGTACGGGCCATATTATATCGTCAATTGCGACGACAGTAGTGGTTTACGACCTCTTATTCAAAGGTAATAAACTATGTTCAAACCTTAAAGCCCTATGATCAAACGAGATCGCGGCTTATATATATCTTAAATGTCCTCTGTAACAAGGCTTCGGTGCCAAATTTTTTTTAATTGTCCTTGTGACAAGGCCTTATGCCATATCTTTCACAACCTTTGTGACAGGCCCTTGTGCCATGTCTTTCACGTTCTTCGTGACAAAGCCAATGTGCTATATTTAAATGTCCTTCGTGACAAGCCAAAGTGCTATATTTAAATGTCCTTCGTGACAAGCCAATGTGTTATATTTAAATGTCCTTCATGACAAGCTAATGTGCTATATTTAAATATCCCTTGTGACAAGCCGATGAGTTATACGGCTAAGTCTATTACCAATTATGGTAAGCAGGGCTAGTGAAATTGATATATAAACATATAGATCTGTAAGATCTAATGCAAATAAATTGATTTGCTATTTAGTTCTCGAAGTATTACTGATGGCTTTATTATCTTTCAGTTAAACTTATGGCAAACCCCAATATTGGCGAAGCAAGTAAGAAAAACGGTGGTGACGATTTAGAGCACCAGAACCGTAATGACGAAGAGAATCGTCTTCGATCCATAGTTGCCGATGAAGTCGGTAAAGCCCTGGCTGGATTTATGGTCACATTTAAAGGGCCAGAGCCATCAGTACAGAAAGAGAACTCCGTTACTAAACCCCGTTCTAATACTCATAAGACTGAAAAGCCTCAATTCTCCTCAACTAAGAGTGAGCAGAGTATTAAGAGTATCAAGAAAGCTAAGTCACATGACTCTAAGAAGGGGTGTACATATAAATACTTTGTTTCTTGTAAACCCCGTGACTTTACGGGAGAGATTGGAGCAATTGATGCTCTAAAATGGCTGGATGAAATGGAAACCGTTGTTAATATAAGCGGTTGTGCCTCAAAGGACACTGTTAAATACGTGTCCCAATCCTTCAAGGAGGATGCTCTGACTTGGTGGATGGCACTAATCCAATCCACTGGCAAGGTTGAAATGTACAACCTTAGTTAATCAAAGTTCGTGGAACTGATCCGCGAGACTTATTGCCCACCTCACGAGGTGGAGAAAGTTGAAACTGACTTTCTAAAGCTGACCATGAAAGGCCTCGAGTGTCGAGCCTATTTGTTTGATTATAACTCCTTATCAAGACTCGTGCCGTACTTAATTACCCCCGAGTCTAAGCGCATTGTGCGATTTATTGGAGGACTCGCTCCAGAAATCAAGGGGATGGTTAAATCCTCCAAACCTGCAACTTATAGATCCACTGTGGATCTGGCTCTTTCTCTCACTGAAGATGAATTAAGAGCAAGGGCGATAAAGGCCGAAGAGGATCACAAGCGAAAGCGTGATGATACCCCAAGTAAAGATTTCAAAAAGGTTAACGCTAGTTCGAATTATAACCAGTCCAAGCCGAATGAGGCAAAACCCAAGTGTAAAACCTGCGAGAAACAACACTTCGGAAAATGTTTCCGTGAGCAGACCAAGGGATGTGGCATCTGTAAGAAGATGGATCATAACTCTCATGAATGCAAAGACTTGAAAGACGCCACTTGCTATGGATGTGGCGAGAAAGGGCATATAAAGACCCGCTGCCCAAAGAGGGTGACTGACGGGAAAAACAAGGTCACTGATGGCCAGAAAGGCAATGCTTGAACCTTCCAATCTGCTGCAGCAAAAGCAGTTCAAGACAAATCTTTACGTATCTGTTTCTCATAAATGTTTTATTTATTAGAAACTTGTTTTAAACTCTGGAGCCAGTTAAAGCTTCATCGATTGTAAATTTAATAAAACTTTAAAATCTGCCTTTTTAAGGCTTGGATATTATTTATAAAAATCAAGTGACCAATCTAGATGGTTTCACATATGATATATCCTTCTTGAAACAATTTGTCTTTGATAATCTTTTTATCTATAAATCCTACGGGATTCGATACGTTCTTAGACATGAATTGGTTAGTCCAAAAACCAAAACCACTTTGTCTGCAGTAAGAAACTTATCAAAATTAAAATCCCCATCTTGTGATATATTCACCATCCGTGGAAGATCAACATCATGGATTGCCTGAGGAAGCTTTTATGCTTAAGGCATCCAAGTGATTGAAAGAAGGATGTGTAATCTACATGACACAAGTAATTCTTGACAAATTTAAGGTCGAAAGCTGAAGACCTTTATGTGGATGGACATGAGAAGTCCGTAGCCACTTAGGAAGCTTAATGTTTAGAATGTTTGCAAGTGATTCGAACATAGTAGACCATTTTTGGAATGATCCTAGAGAGCCCCATAACACTTGTCATGATCCAGGAGTTTGATGTTCAAGTATAAATAGGGGCTTTGGGCAGCCCATTTCCTTGCACATTTCACTCTCAAACTCCCTTCTCATTGCTTGAGCATTCTTGAACATCTTCTTGGGATTCCTAATAAAAAAGGAAGCCCTCCTGAGTTTAAAGATCAAGCTAGGACCCTTTGTAAGTGTCCTTAGCCTCTAGCTTCCGTTTTATAGGCTTTTAAGCCAAGAGTCAAGCGTTATCGTAATAACGCTTTGACTTTTAATAAGACCTTAAAAGGGCAAGCCATTGTTCACAACGAACATGGCTACGTGATCGTAATTAGTAGGTGTTAATCCCTCAAAAGGGCACCTCCTAAGAATCACGTTTGCTTGGTCAATTGACGAGTCAAAGTAATATTAATTTAAAAAGTCAACGGGTAAGTTTTTAAAATAATTAAGATATGAGTTTAGAAATGTTCTAAAATATGTTTTATCACTTAAACAATTCGGTAATAATTATTAGAACATGTGTAAACATGTTCGGCTCGTCATTTCCCGTTTTAGGGTCGGTTCACAACCGAAAGTCACGTAGTTTGACTTCTACGTTGACTTTTGGTTATAAACCGAATTAGACTAGTATGCTACTGATTTTAGGTTCCGTTATGATCATAATATAATGTAGTATAATCCTATAGGGTTATATTACACGATCGGACTAGGAATCTGAGTTTTATCCAAGTTTCCGTATTTATGCCATACTTTGATCTTTATGCCATTTTTAGCAAAAATAAGGTTTTAGACACAAATAAGCTTGCAAATGATTTAAGTACCGATATGTTAACATGTTTAATATAGTTTGATGTTTATAATCTGGTCATAAACTGAGTTTACGCATATAATCGTAAACTATGCTTTTAAACGGACTAAAATGCCCTTTTGGCCACCGACACCCACCTCTTCCCAGAGGTACCGGGTTCGAGTCTTGGGAGTGGCATATGTCGCCCAGGGTAATAACTCGGCATGGGGAAGTCACCGCGGAGCTATCTTGGTCGGGTAGAGGCTCCCGGAGTGAGATCACTCTGGCGGTTGGGAGGACCGTGCACTATCCCCCCCCCCCCCAAAATGCCCTTTTAAGTCTAAAATGAGTTTTAAACATACTTTTAGCATAAAACTCATTACCTAATGATATCATATGATAATTAGGGTTATTTGGGATGCTAAGTTAGGTTGTAAACTAAGTTTAACTTTAGTTTCGTAAATAATGCCGATAAATGACGATAATGCCCTTGTGGCACATAAAATGCGTTTTAAGCATAATATCCAAACCAAACCATTTTTCTTACTGATATGTTATGAAAAATAAAATATTTTAACTATTCAAAGCTGGTCATAACATCAGATTTCATAAACCGTCGCATAAATCGTCATTTAACGACATTAACGTCGTTTAGGCGCGTATTATGGTTTTAAACCATATTTATGGACCAAGATATGTTACCTACTGATTTTATAAACTATTTTAAATGTTTTTATAGTAGGTATAAGTCATGAACTCAGAATCCCAAATAAATTCTCAAACTATGTGTGAAATGACCAAAATGCCCCTATGGTGCGTAGTTTGGTCTTAAAGCATAAACCACCCATATATTTGAAATCCTACTGATATAATATCATAATTAAACCATTTTTACAGTATGTTTATGACCATGACATCAGTTTACTCGCAAGCTCCTTTTATAAGTTGTAAAATTTCCAAAATGTCCTTATAAGGCATAGTTTGATTTTAAAACCTTAACGGGCATACAAGTTGATATCCTACTGGTATTATAACTTGTTTAAAGTATATTGGCATATAGAACTTGTTCATGATTCATCTGGTTACCCGATATCGCTCATATGCGTACGGTTAGACTTACGTAACCAGTTTACATAAGTTTACCGAAAAGAGTTTAACCTTATCTTTTTTATCTCAAAATCCAGAATGTATTATGTTTACCCATATCATAAAAGTCCTAGTACTTGTTGGGTTTAAACTACATTCTATTCGGTATACGCTTAATCTAGCGAACCTATTCTTAAGTATCGGGTCATGTCTAAAGGAACTACCTTTGGCCCGTATACACTCTAACAGATAATAAATCTATTCATTCCAGACTGTAGTACCCCCCAGATAATCGAACTTGGGTCAATAATACTTAGACTTGCGGCTTTTTCCAAATATAGTCTTGTTGATTGGAAGCTAGCAAAAAGGTAAATACTCTTGACTTATTTTAGTGTAAACTTGGGATGGCAAATATGCCTTTTGGGATGGTTATTACACAAGTAAGTCGCCTATGATTGCGCGAAAGTGTATGAATACGGTTTAATCCGTTTACCTAATAATTATTGTAATTGGGGGTTATTGATACTATGTCCGGACAACCCAATGGGTTAATCAAGTATATAATCTCGTAACAAGAATAATCCCAATATATATTTAAAGGATCACCTATGGGTTTTCCATATGTATAAAACTCTTTTCAAAAAACTATTTTTAAAAGAGTCATTTAATTATATTTACCAGCTTTGGCTGACGTATTTTTAAAAGATTGAACAGCAGGTACCGAACCTTATTATAGGCTGGGATTACGGGTTGGCTAGAATGAAGGCTAAGGAATTTGCACCCCTGATGCTTAAGGCCTATGATGTATAAAGCTCTGTTTATTTTGATCCTGCCTGTGGGCTTGTATCGAACGCTTGTAATACTTTTATACATTCAAGCTTTATTTTAATAATTTCAATCCAATACTTCCGCTGCATATTATTATACTATGATAACTGTTTATCCAACCGTCACGACTGTACCCTTCCGGGCCCACCGAAAATCGGGGTGTGACATTCACTATACCACTCGAGAGGGTGAGGGTCAACGATCCATTGGTTCCCACTCTCACCATCAACCACAGAAGAGGTCATCGTTTGAGCCTCGGCCGAAATCACAGAAGGTCGTCCACGTTGATGCCGCTTATACATTACCGAGCACCGACCCCTCCGATCGAATGGAAAAGACTGCATCAAAACATTTGCTGACAGTCGTGTAACACCTACATCATCATCGTCACCAGTAGGAAACAAAATACCATCTCCCCTTTTACAGGGGTGGAGCACGGTACCAGAAATGCCTTCACATCCGACAGCCTCTTCCGGTGTCATACCTCCAAGATGAAGCAACGCGTCAGCAGCATCAAAGGTCTTCAGGATTTCAGAAACCCTCCGTGAACGGTATTTTCGCCTGGTTCTCATATTTTCCAAATCTGGTAGAGTTTTAGTAACATACATATATAAATATATAACTAAAACGAGTTGACGTCAGCATCGTTAAGAGAGATGTAAGAAATCGTAATGATTAATGTCAAATTGCCACTTTCTGAAATGGCGGTGTCACAGTAATCATCGATTCCATTAAATGATATCTGACAGCGTCTACACGCATTCCCAGAAGCTACAGTTTTAATAAGAAGGCGATCGGTCAAAACATCTATTCATCTTCTACTCTATGGCACACAAGGGTCACGTCACCTCAATCAACACATGATTAAAAACGATTCATTCTAACATAATGAACAATTCAACTCGGGAAATATCTTCTCCAAGAAGATTCCCCACACTTCGCGCCAAAAACATCACAAAGCGCAAATCACCCATTC
This sequence comes from Helianthus tuberosus, assembly GCA_030545235.1. Lineage (NCBI taxonomy): Eukaryota > Viridiplantae > Streptophyta > Magnoliopsida > Asterales > Asteraceae > Helianthus > Helianthus tuberosus. Next base: position 77,663,095 of record CM060424.1, on the reverse strand, counting down.
CTTACATAGTCCAGTACTCCACTTATTTGCATAAGAGCAACACTAGACTGTGGGGACTTGAAGGGGTATGGTCCCAAAAACCTCGCGCAGACGCATGGGACCATACCACAACTTCACCACAATGAGCCCTCTTTAAGAGAACCCTGTGTGGCTGCGCACCGATTCTAAAAGAGAACTTAAAAAGAAAACAGTTTTTAACATCTGCGTGCCAAAAAGGAACTAATAAATCCTTGCGCAAGCTCATATGACAGAAGTTGGGAGTGGAACTCTGAACAACATCTCCGCGCAAATATCACCCAAACTTAAACAGAAAGTAACCTTTCTGTTACAACAGAATTTGCATAAGGCAGAGCCACATAGGATTACAGCTGTAAACTTTCTAGAAGGCTCAATCGTGCACAACCATTCGGTTATAACTGAATGGACACGTGGCATCATCCTGAGCATTCCCCAAAGTCACGATGATGGCACTAAATTGAAGAAAGATATAGACTCACCCATTTTCCACGTGGCATCTCCCTAGCCGTTGATCATGCCCACGATCCGTGCGCACATACATCACGTTAGTAATTAACGGTGGAGAGGATAACCACTCACGGAAATTACTTTCCATTACTTCCTTCGTCAACAAACTTTCCCGCCCAAATCCGGTTATAAATAAGACAACTCAGGTATCATTTCTCAAGTTACATTCACTTCACTTTCAATACTTCTTCTTCATCATCAAAACCTGTACTTATTCTCACGCCGGAGGGTGGTCACGGAGAGAATCCACATTCTCCCCGTGGCGAGTCTAACGGGTGTTTGTTTTGCAGTTATTGTAGAAGAAGGAGCTTAGCCAGACCCCGAATCAAACGATAGGAACCACCCTTTTTATGTAGAACTAAACCCCTGGTTCAATTGATTCCGGACTGTTGAACCAGTGTTTCTTCAATTAGTTATACTAATAGAGTTAAATAAAAATAAAAAAAACCATAAAAAAAATGCTATTGGCCAAAGAAACAAGTGAAGGCGTTTAAAAAAGCACGCTCCGCCAATGTTTAAAAAAAAACTCCAGAGGTCGGTTACCGGGAGTTGTTGGGCGGTTTTTGGGAAAAAAAGGTCAAAAACCCCCCACTATAGGTGGTCTAAGTAGAAAGGAAGGATATGTTGGTACTAAAACATTTTGTTCCTTATAAGTTGGAGTGTGAAAATGATATGTGACACCTCTTTTGTTATATAAAAAATACAGTACAAAAAATCTAGCACAAAAAATTCAGTACAAAAAAATATAGCACAAAAAAATACAGTACAAAAAAATATAGCACAAAAAAGTATAGCATGAAAAAATTTAGCACAAAAATATAGTATCAAAAATCCATCACAAAAAATTGAGAAAAAAAATTTAAGACAAAAAAATTCAGCACAATTTAACATAAAAATATAATACAAAAATTTAGCACAAAAATGTTACATAACATAGAAATATAGCACATTTTTGTGGGTTTTTTAAGTTGTCATATTTTATATAGCAATATGGTAATCAAATTAAAGATAAAAAGACGCTCGATTATATGGTGAAATTTTTATGAAAAAAATAATGTCTTATAAAAAAGTTATGAGCGTTTAAAAAATAAGAGTGGAATATGCATGTGCCTTGCATGTGGAGAGAGAAAGTCAATAAATAAGATTTCCCCGAGATACCCATAGGGGGTAGGGGCGCTCCACTAGTGATGGTGTTACATCACTCACAACATCCAATCAAGTTTCGCCACGTCATCGAGATTCATTCCATCACTAGTGATGAATTTTATTAGGGGTGCCCATCACTCACCACATGTGAAGGAGAGAAGGAAGCATGAGTGAAGGAGAAGGAATGAGAGAAATCTTCAACGCGTGATCATGGCAACGCGTTGTGAAGTTCACGCGTTATCGAAACAGGTGGCGGTGGTGTATCACGCACATCCACGCGTGAAGAAGGGTGACAACGGGGCGCCCCGGGTCAACTTACACTCATATTTTTTCCTACATTTTCATCTTAACCATTGATTTGAAAAATGAATGGTTAATATTACTTCTCATCCTACTTAGGCAAAATAAACTTTTTATTTGATCTTACCCCTATGGATTTGTTTTATCTTTTGGTATTGATTTATAATGTTAACAAAATATGAGGCCTGAAGTATTTTGTGAAAGAGTATACCAGATATTGTAAGGGATTTTTTTAATAATTTGGTTCAACTACTAATTCAGTAAACTTGTTAACCCAAATTAACCCATTCCAAGAGTAATCAAGAGTTTCGATTCTAAGAACAATGCTTCGTAAAATAATGTAACATTACGAAAATATTTATTTATAGAGCTGTAACACCCCGAAAACGGGTTTGGTAATCAAACCACGTTAATACTAAAACACGGGTAAAGTACCGTTAGTGGTAAAATTAACCCGGAAAATATTAGGATTTATATAACTAAACCTAATATTAAATAAAAGTTGAATAATAGCTTTTGAGAAAAATAAAGTTTATAAAAGGCCCGAGTTAACGGTACTTAAAATAAACTTAGTCATAAATTTCCCCGAACCCATTAAATTAACTAGGAATATTTAACCTAGTTAATAAAAGGGAATATGGTTGGAAATAAGTAGGTTGTAGCCTACTTAATAACTAACCAAACACAAGGGTCAAATTGGATAAACTTGAAAGTTAAATTATAAAAACAAAGTTTAAAAGAAAACACACACATGAGTGTGTGTTCTGTTCGACCAGAATACTCCCCCAGGAGTTCAAACCCTAAGTTACAACAAAATCATAAAATTGAAGGCTCAAACGAAGTCTAAATTCACAATTGAACGTGAATTAACGATCACCCAAGCTAGGGGATCATAAGGTATGTCCAGTTTTGATGATTTGTGAAGTTGTGAAAATTGGAGAATCATCATAATCGCAAATTATGGATGAATTGAATGATTTGATGAATTACCACACTAGGATAAGTGGGTTTTAATCATAGGATGATATTGATGATTTAGTTGTGTTTATAATCATCATACATGATAGTTATAAGGAAATACTTAAACAAATTGTGTGTTTGAGTATATAATCATACTTACTATGAATTGGGTTTTGTATGATAAAACGAAAAATGAGGTTGATAGCATCATGTGTTAAAAATGTTTTATGTAATGATAATTCAATGAGTTATGAATTTCGATTACATGAACTTGATTGAATAAGTAATTAAACTGGTAGCATAAGAATGATGCTTACCGGATGTTGACAAAGTAATAAAACGAGTAGTTGATCTACATCGTGTAATTACTTTCGTCAATAGGTAGTTTGACTTTTAAAAGTCAAAATGACCAATTACATGATCGAATGATAAATTCGACATAAGAATTGTAGGATGGAATAGTCGTAAATGATTATGACTAATTTAACTATCTTACAAATTACAATGATAGTTTGACGCTTGGCAAGTTAGGTGAAAGCTTGGAAATGAAGCGGGTCAAACGAATCAGGAATGAAGGAAAAGCATAATCTAGATGCTAGGTAAGTAAAACTTACACGTTTTATTTAATACCTATTGGTTTTATAGGTTAGAAATAATATAAAGTCTTATTTGAATTGTGATGTTCCGACACGACATGTACGGTTCAGAACAAAAGACAATGATAATAAACCATGTTTAATGGTTAAAAAGGACTAATATGATTAATTGGTCATACAATGGCTAATAGATAATGAGTTTCGAGTGGTTACCTTATAGGGTAAACCAACATAAATAATAAGGGTAAAACGGTAATTCGATCACATGTTGACGATGATCGTTAGTTTTTGAAAGACACTTTATGGCGTAAGCCATAATGGGTCAAACGAGTTAACAAATGGTTTATAATAAAATGACCGTACGGTGTAAACAGGAGCGAGTCATGTAGACGAGATGATAATAAATACCATCTCACAAAGATACACTGTCACTTAGACCAAACGGGTCAAAAGGTGAAAATATCACCCTTTGACAATATCGACTAATGGTTTGTCGAGTTGTTTGATTATAGGGATAACTATCGAATGGATATTTACATCGCTATTGCTTAGCGGCTATTAAGGCAAGGTATTGAAATGGGTCAATATATTGATCCGAGTCAGGTATGTGTAATAGGTTAACTACTCATTTAGAACGTAAGGTTCAATGAGAGTTAAATGAGGTCAAAATGGACATTTGGTTATCTTTTTAGGTAAACCGAATGATTTAAATTATAGTCATGGTGTTTTGGAAAACATAATGATTATTTAAACAAGATCATAGTTTAATATGTGAGATGTTGGGTCAATATGCCTCTCATAATCATTCATCGTAAATGAAAGGTTTAAATGGACCAAAATGCCCTTGATCGACGAATCAAGCAAATAAACCTTATGGCTTGGTTAGAAATAATTCATTCGATCAAGTAAATACTTAGGACAAGTATAAAAGCGAAAGGTAGGATTCTTGTGAGTCAAATGCCTAAAAAGGCGTCTTGTCGTAAAATAGTAATCCGAGTGGTAAAACTCGGAATATTTAGTTACCACATTATAATTCACCACAATTATAATTGTGGTGGAAGATTATTTGATAAGAATTGTGGTAACATAATGCTAGAAGCGAAAGAAAGGGATGTGTGCTTTAAAAGTACTTAATTACCCTTAACGGGTCAAAATAAGTATTTAAGCAAAACGGGTTAAGAATACGTAAGAAACCCGTGGGTTGGACCTTGAATAATACGAAACTGATATAAAATAAGGTTCATGATACGTTGCATGTAACAATCTAGTTTTAGTTTGATAAAACCATGAACGGGTCAAAACTTGGTAAAAAGATAATAAGCCGAAGGCTTAAAGGTCTCGGATTTTGTTAATCCAGATGTCGGATTTTAATTTCATGTGATAGAAAATCGAATTACGATCACGTAGGAAGAAACGTGACGTAAATCAGATAAAAAATGAGCAAGTCACGCTCGTTTTTGTAAAAACTTGGATTGCTGAAAATATGCAGCATCAGAACCAAAACATTCTGTCGAAACTAAGGCCTCGCGTCACGTGACGGAGGTGGCTATTCATGGTCGCGGCACGCGACACCTGTCACGGCACGCGACAGCCTTAAATCCCTGCAAATTGTTGCTATTGAACAGTCTTGCATTGCGAACTCATTTAAACTCGTTTTCAACGTCATATGACTAACTCATTTCATGTTTTATGAAATGTAGGTATTATTTGATTTACCGGAGGACGATCAAGCTCAACAGGGAACCGAACACATAAAGAATAAAGCTTCCGCGAAAAGTTTCATCGTCTCGTTTAAAACGGCGAATTTATACGCAAGTTGTTGAAATGTTTTAAATTCTTAAAATGTTTTAATAAATTGTATTTTTAAGTGTGTTTGTAATCGATAATACCCAATAATAGTAGATGTTTATATGAAAATCGTATAAATGGACTAAGGGTCTTACAAGAGCATAATAAATAAACTCCTGGCTGGTCTTCCAGTATATATTTTTATTCGTGTGCGTACTTAATATAATAATTATGAACAAAGGTTTAGGTTTCTGTAAAAATGATATTTTTTTTTTGTGAGAAGTGTGAGAAAACATCGGAATTGACATATAGGCATCATGTTTTGGACTTAGGCATAATGTTTTGGGTTGTTTTGTCAAGAAAAACACCAAACATAACAATTTAAAACACAATGCAATGAATTCTAGGCTTAAAACTTGAAACATTATGCCAAGAACGTAAGTAGTGTGTTTTAACTTGTAAGGAACGTGTTTTAGTTGTGTTTTAAATTTCATGCCTTGTGTTTTAGTTGTGTTTTAAATTTCATGCCTATAATGCATTGTGTTTTAAATTGTTTTATTTGGTGTTTTTCTTGCCAAAACAACCCAAAACATAATCCTTAAGTCCAAAATATGATGTCTACATGTTAATTTATATGTCTTCTCACAATTCTTACGAAAAAAGTTTTTTTTTTTTTTTTAACAAGAACTTCACCCTATGACCAAAATACTATTAGTAAATTATAATATATATATATATATATATATATATATATATATATATATATATAGGGTAAGGATTTAGGGAAAATGGTGAAAAGTGTGAGAACGGTGAGAACGCTTATGGATCGTCAAATCAAAACAATCTATGGACTAGATTGGCGCGGTGACGTTTTCGTAAATATGTTGGTGCATACGTCTGTCGATTTCGTCTTGTATCGAGTCTAGTATTAGAAGTGTTAGATCAGGGCGCTTTGTACGAGAAAATAGGAGGTTGTAGGGTGTTATTAAGCTTATTTCGCTTGAAATGACAAGTGACAATTTCAAGCGAAATCAACTTTGTTGATTTCGCTTGAACTGACACCATGTCACTTTCAAGCGAAATCTCATCTTTATAAATAGGCCTGGAGCGAAATCATTTGTAACGCTCTTCATTCCGGTACCGAAGTGCTGCCGACGCATCGTTTGATCTGTATTGCTGTTATAATCAATAAACAAGACATTTTATAGTGAAACAAGCTGTTTTTCACGTCTGTTTCTTAGTTTCCGCCTCTGAAACAGATTAGAGCTCTTCTGAACGACTCGTTTTCAGAGCTCAGGAAAAAGAGTTCTTGCCAAAACAACTTCATTTTCTGACTTCTACACTTTCTTTTTGAAATTGAAACAGTTTTCACGGTCAAAAAGTCTTGATTTTCACATATAGTGTGCGAAACCTTGTATTAACAAACCCTTGAAAGAATCAGATCTAAAATCGACCTAGAACTTGATCAATTTTGCCAAAAACAGATTGAATTGATGATGTCAGCAACATTTCAAGCGAAATTAACAGTTTGATTTCGCTTGAAAACGAGGTTTCGCTTGAATATTCGTTATTTCTCTTGAAATATTTCATCAGATTCCGCTCGAATTTAGGTGTTTTCGCTTCTAAGGGTGACTTCGCTTCAAATTGATATTTCGCTTGAGAGTGTACTGTTTCAAGCGAAATCAGTAATTTTGCTTCCGGGTAATTTCGCTTGAGTGTGATATTTCGCTTCAGGGTAATTTCGCTTGAGTGTGATATTTCGCTTGAACTTGTATTTGTGAAAATATTTGCCGAAACATGGACGAGGATTTCTACAATGCATTTGCTACACCGATTGCACCTGTTACTGCTGCTGAAACCGTGTATAATGAGAATGAGACAGGAACTTATCAGAAACCGCCAAAGCTCATGTACATTGAAGATTTTCAAGGATGGAAAAATCGATTCGAGAACTGGGTGCAAGCTTACAAATTTGATGCATGGTGTTCATTGTTGAAAGATTATGAGAAACCAAAGAATGAACGTGGGATTGAAAAAGCTATTGTTGACTATTCAGAGGGTGACAAGTTGAAATTTACAAGTGAGAAAATGATGATCAGTATTCTTCAACAAGCGATAAAAGAAGATATCTTTGTTTTGCTTCAACATAATGGTACAGCTAGATCAATTTGGGAGGCATTGATTCAGAAATTCAGAGGAAGTGCAGATATGATCAAAAACAAAAAGGCATTATTGAAGAAATCGTTTGATATGTTTTTAGCTTTTGATCATGAAACAACTAAGCAGACTATTGATAGATACTGTCATCTGGTGTTGGAAATGGGAAGATTGGATATTAAGAAAGAGGATGATGAGTGGGTCGATAAACTAGCTGAAGCACTACCACAGCATAAGTGGGGAACTTATTTGATGATATTAAAACACACAAGAAAGTCTGAGAGTATGAATTTGGCACAGTTTATTCAAAAGATTGAAAAGCAGGAGTTGGATATTCAGAAAACTGCAATTATGACGAATCCAAATGCTCAACAAGACGTCAGTTTGTATTACAGAGGAAACAAGTTTGAGGCAACCCCCAACCCTAGTCCAAAGATCCAAACTGGTTTTAGTGCTAATAGTTCATCTGGAACAAAGGGTAGTAATGTGACACAGAGTGGTGGATCTTCATCTTCAGATTCAAGCTTTGATCCAAATCATACAACATCAAGTTCTCAACAACAGAATTCAACAAATCTTCAATGCAATGTCACTTTGAACATTCAAAATAGTCAGAATTTGTCTCCAGAAATAGCCAAGCAACACATGGCATCACTTGTTGCTATGCTAGAATCGTATGAAGGTTTGATTGCTGGCAAGATTGGAAATCCGATGCTTACAAAAGAAGATTATGACCAAATTGATGCAGAAGAACTTGAGTTGATGGATGTGAAATGGTGTATGGCTAGTGCTGTTAGACGTGCAGAAAAATTTCAACAAATTACTGGTAGAGATGAGTTTTGAGGAATGGCTACTTCTCCGTTAGGCTTTGACAAATCAAAAGTTACATGTTTCCGGTGTAAAGGAAAGGGTCATTTTAAGAGAGAATGTAAAATCCAAGAAGCAACCGAGAATCAAGAAAAGAACAATTATTATCAGGAATCAATTTTTCATCAGGTTGCTCAACAACCATAAACTGCACATGCTCGTGCTATTGAAGATAAAAATAAGAAAGCTTTACTTATTCATCAAGATGATGAAAAAGTTGCTGAGGGATTTAGTTGGGACAAATACATACCTGGAACAGCTCTTGTTGCTCAAATCTTGGAAGAAGAATCAGTCAAATCTCAGTAAAAAAGAATCCCAATTTTTCCAGATCTTGGAAGTGATATTGATACTGATGATGAAGAAGAACATCTTAATAAAGCTAGAAAAGGCTTAGATCCTGACAGTTTTAATTTTTTCTTTGCAGATAAAATGGAGATGCTGAATCAGAAAAAGATTGACAGATTGAGGAGAGAACTGGAAACAGCAAGAAGGATAGCTGAAGAAAAGGCAAATACAGAAGCTGGAGAAGCTAGTAGTGATCAAGTAACTGAGAAAGTAGTAGAGAAAATCGTTGAAGTGGAGAAAATAGTAGAAGTTGAAAAACTTGTCGAAGTAGAGAAAATTGTCGAAATAGAAAAAATTGTTGAAGTTAAACTCGTTGAAGTTGAAAAGATTGTCGAGGTTGAAAAGATTGTTGAAAAAGTGGTTGAAGTTGAAAAACCATGTTTGAAGTGTTTAGAGTCTTGTACACAATGTGAGGAGAAAGATAAGAAGATTGCTGATTTGGAAAAGATAAAGGAAGATTTACTGTCTGATGTGAAGTATGTGAAGGAGTCATATGATGTTCTGAACAAAACAGTTGATAGTCTAAAAAGAACGAATTCAGAGATTGAGAACGCAATGACAAAAATGAGCGCAACATTAATGACAAAGCAGAGTGTTATTAATGAGTATATTGAAGATTGTGCTAAGCTGAAACAGGAGTTAGAACTTGAGAAGATTGAGAGTGAAAGGATTAAACGATTGTTGTTGAGTTATACAACATGTGATTATTTGATTGATCGTGTTTATCCTACTGTTGCAGGTCTTGAAGCATTCATGGAGAAAAAGACTGAAGATACTGATACTGGTAAGAAAAAAAGTGTCAAGTATAACAGATGTCCGCCCCCGATCCATGAAAGTTATTCTCCCAGGAATCCTAACGAGGAGCGTCTAAAAAAGGCAGTTAACATCAAGTTAAAGTCTGAAATCATTGATAAATTACCTGACAATATTGATGTTACATTCACAGCGTCTGACACTGATCATGAGTCCGAGTTATTAAAGAAAGTGGTCGATCAGGTGTTAGATATGGATGAAGAGTCAAAACCGGAGTCTAAGTCTGAAAGTTCGAGTTTGTCAGAATAGAGTCCGAGTTCACCGGTTAAAAGGGTTTACAATAAAGAATTCCTGTTATCAAAATCTAATTTGAATGACGGACCAATCAAAGTAGCATATACTTTGAATAATTCAGAAAAATTATATTCTAATGAGGAATTTCCAATAAGAAGTGTGAAAACTGAAATGATCAAACAGGTTTTCAAATTAACAGAAATTAATATTTCTGAAATAAAAGATTTAAATCTTGCTGAAAAACCTAAAAAGTACACTTCAAGAGTCCAACAGAGATTGAACAAGAAAAAGGGTTACGGTTCTGGTTATGGTTCTCAAAAGAAACCAAACCATAATAGTAATTTCAAAAAGAAAGGTCTTGGTTTTAATTTTTCAGAAAATTATAAAAATGAGAAAAATTATAAACCAAAAACAACATTTGTTGCAGGAGGAAGTTCTGAAGATGAGCAGAAGAAACCATTCTGGAAACAGTCAAACCAAGAGTTTCTTGCTGAGGTAAAGAGGAATGTGAAGAAGTTTGCTCAAAGAGTTGACAGAAGAACTTGCTTTAAGTGCCAAAAAGTTGGACATATTGCTTGGAATTGCCAACAGTCCAATAACACAAAACAGGAAGTTACTTCTAACTCAAAACTGAAAGAAAAACTTGTCTTTGAGAAGAAACAATCAACTGAGAAATCGAAAGTGTTTGAAAATTCAACTTCCGAAGAAGGTGAAAGTTTAAAACGTTTTTACAAAAGAAAAGTTGATTTAACCAAACAAAGATGGGTTGTAAAATCTGAGAGTAGTTCTGACAATGAATCTGATTCCATAAAATCAGAGGAGTCATTTGTTGAGAAAAAGGTTGATAATTCCGTTTCTGAGTTGAACGAGGAAAATTTTCCGCCATTGTCGAAAGATAATCTAAAATCAAAAGGTAGATTTGAGATATCAGGTCAATTCTTTGCTGGAGAAAAGGAATTTGATGCTAAAAAAGCTTTCAATGGGAAAGTTAAACATATTTTTGGTAAGATGGTAGACAGGAAAGTGAAGGGTGCTAAAGAATTTTATAAATCAAAATGTTGGTGGGATAGGTGTGTACCAGAATCTCCCAAGGCTGGCCAGGCTTGGGGGAAAGTTTTTCCTAACTGAAAATCCGGACTTGCCGGAGCTCCCAGGTTGGTAAGAGTGGAGCAGGAATCGGCATAATTCTTGAAATTGTTTGGTTGGTAAATCTATAGGTGATATCTTTATATTGTTATATTTTGATTTACAAATGGGATGGTTGGTGAGTGAACCTGCAAGTGGTTGAAGAAGGTTTTCATCTTCAAATGGTTAATCAAGGTCATTAAGTTGAACTTGATTGGACCATACTTACAAGTGGTATTTTGGAGAACAAAATGAGGAGTTTATCCCCTAACCTACAAGTGGTTTGAAAATCAACAAAACTAATTTTCCAGAAAAACCATTTGATTAAAACAAACTTAAGTGTTTTGAAATCACAATGGGAAAATAGTTTGTTGTGAGAGGGAATTCTGATTGTTTATGCCAAGTGGATGGTGATTCGAAGCTTGAAAATCGGTTGTCGCTTTACTTGTTCAGTTTGTTTTCAAATTTCCTAAAATGTGTTTGCATTTTAGGGGGAGTAAAAATTTCAGAAAATCCAAAAACATTTGAAAATTTGAAAAAGACAAAAACATGATAAAATCAAAAATGAGTTTTGTTGTATAAAAGAGGAAATGATAGTACATCAGTGGACGATCACGGCATGCTAAAGAAATGGAAAGTTAAATGTGATAAACGGTCTAACTGATGATATGCCAGTAGGTTTTTGCACATTTAGTAGATTGTGATGAGATATAAACCTAAATTCAAACTTGCTTATATCGTGGGTAACATCTCTCGGATATATGGGTAACCCCCGAAATCTTGTTTGAAAGATCCCTCTTTCTGAGATACTAGGTCTTTATGCTCAGTGATATCTGGGGTATTATCCCGGGACTTCTGATTTTGCGGAAGCAATGGCCTAGTCCCCGGAGAATACTTTACGCTTGCTTGAAATAAAAGCCTGCCCTCAGTACAAAAAATGATGAAACATTGAAAAATGCTAATCATGTGTTGTTGTAAAAAAGATCCTCTAAAGGGGACCCACCAAAAGTCGAAGCCGTCATCTCTCTGCTGAATGGAAGTTCTGACCTGAGCTCTCACGGTTCTTCGCATTTAACCCCTTACAGATATCATCTGTGGTATACTCACCTGTAAGACTGAATATTGGGATCTGGATACGGGAGTATATTCAAGAGGTGGGACACATGAATGAGTTTAAGTCCTTAATACACTTAATTCATATCCTGAATCAGTTGAAATTTGTGTGAGAATTTAAGTGGATCAGTATATTGGCAATCTAAGTGAATTGTTTAATCCTTATTGTGTAACTAAGCTCAACGGTACTTGTGACTTGTCAAAAACTAATATGATCCTCTTTCACAAACTCGCAAAAATATTGTGTGTAAATATTTCTTTACTGCATTTCATTTCTGTTATTTCACAAAATCCAAAAAGATTTTCAGTGTGTTTTAGCATAAATTTTGAAAAACTCAAAAAGATTTTAGACGACTGATGTTGAAAAACTGATTTTCAAAATTCTGAGCGCTAAACATGACGAACAGGTTTGGGAAAGTTTTGTTTTAAAGATGTTTGAAATGAAAATGTTATACATACAAGTGGTTCATCAGTGACTTACATGATAAATATTTTTGTACAGATTGTGTCTATAAGTGGCTAGCAGGGTTTCTAGATTTGTTATATCTTATCTTTTATGAAACTTATGTTTTGGGTAGAGAATTTGCAGGAGAGCCTGGTTGCGATGCTTGAATCTGAAACTAGCCAGACTACGATCCCACCACAAGTTGAGGGGTAGTCTGAATGACAAAGAGCCAGGTTCTGATCCTGAGATTGCTGATGCTGATGAACTTAAGAGATCAAGAGAAGTTGATAGGAGTAGAGCCAGGAATTGTTCTTGGGCAATACTAGAGAAAGAAGAAATTGGAGTAAGGAAAAAGCCAGATCAAGATTCTGGAAGCCCGAAGACTGATAAAGACTGAAGCCGTTGAAGACTCGACACTTAAGACTCGTCAACATCTGAGGGGGAGTCTGTTGGTGCATACGTCTGTTGATTTCGTCTTGTATCGAGTCTAGTATTAGAAGTGTTAGATCAGGGCGCTTTGTACGAGAAAATAGGAGGTTGTAGGGTGTTATTAAGCTTATTTCGTTTGAAATGACAAGTGACAATTTCAAGCGAAATCAACTTTGTTGATTTCGCTTGAACTGACACCATGTCACTTTCAAGCGAAATCTCATCTCTGTAAATAGGCCTGGAGCGAAATCATTTGTAACGCTCTTCATTCCGGTACCGAAGTGCTGCTGACGCGTCGTTTGATCTGTATTGCTGTTATAATCAATAAACAAGACGTTTTATAGTGAAACAAGCTGTTTTTCACGTCTGTTTCTTAGTTTCCGCCTCTGAAACAGATTAGAGCTCTTCTGAACGACTCGTTTGGGTCACAACTCGATCCTTCAAAATAACATCAATTTTATTACTTAAACGTGTTTCATTAATGGTAAAAATGGTAAACATCATTTCTTACATAAAAACGCCATTAAATATAAAACGCCAACTAAATACAAAACGCCAATTTTATTACTGCGTAGTTTTTTCTGTGTTTTAGTGAACGTCTTGGCCTACAAAAGGCCATAAAATATAAACGCCAAACTTGAAAGATGGGACGTGTTACAGAATTAACAGATAAAGCTGAGCAAAACTGGATACTTTATTAATTGCATTTACTACTATAATAATATCCCGCCTAAACTACGCGTCAAAAACATCCTATAAAGAGAAACGTCTCAGCACCTTCCATTGATCACACCAAAAAAAACAAACACCATGGTTCCTAAATACCACTCACTGTAAAACGTCAAAAAGTTAAAAAAATCAACGATGGCAAACGTCGTTTCTTGGATATTCAGTATTTTTCTGCATGAAGTTTCACTAAATGGTTTGTTAGATGAGGGGAGTAAGATTTTGCTGCATGAGATGGACAAATCTTCAAGAAAAAGAGACTGATGACAGTCATATGTCATTTTGTCTTATTTGTTCTTGAAGAAGGCTTAGATGAGGAGAGGAGATCGATCCCAGTGTAAATGCTATTTTGGACTCCATGATGATAATGAAGATGACGGACAAATAGCACCCACCCACACGACATCAATCTATGTCTCCAACATCCACAAAGCCACGTCAACACACGAACAACAAAAAACCACACCAAAACTAAAACGCCATTTATTTGTGACAGTTCTTGTAGTTTCAAAAGAAGAAAGAGACTGATGACAGTGAAGATTTGGAAGATAAATTGCTTCTATTTTTTAATTTTCTTTTTCTGTGGTTTGTTATGTAATTTTCAGCTAAGAACAAATACATTAATTCTCTGAAAAAAAAAAGTTTGTGAAACGCCATCATGCCACAAACGGCAAAACTTCCAAACTATAATAAAATTACTTTGGACAAGTATTATTAAAAACTAAAAAAAAGTATAAAACAATGTGCAAGAGAATAGAACAAAGTGTCATATTTATCGAAACGCCATTAAAAATACAAAACACCAAAATCTCAAAAAGATGGGACGTGTTACAACCATAAACAGATGAAGCTGAACAAAACAGTAACTACAAACAGTAAACTGAAGCGACGGAAACTTTATTACTAACATTTATTATATTAAAAGCCACTTCATAGGTAATTGAATTTATTTATCTTTTCAAAACGCCATAATTACCTGTCACGTTATAGGACTGGATCCTACATGGTGGCAAAAAAAAGTCATTATAAAAGTAGAACAGGTAAACACAACTTAACACTCCACACATTATCTAAAACGCCACACATTGTCCAAAATGCCATACAACTTAAAAATGGCTAAGGTTATTGCATGGAGGTTTGAGAGGTCGGAGAGACGTTTCATCCTAAAGTTCTTTGATAGGAGGAGGGTGAAGGTCAAGACAATGAAGGCCATACTTAGTATTGATGAAGCGGTTCAGAGGGATATTCTGGCCCTTGGGATTCCAAGGGCCGACAATTGTGAAAGGACTCGAAAGGTAATAAGAAGATTAAATAGAAAATTTCCAGCAGATGATGATGATGATATTGACGATACTCCTCTACCAACATTTAGCAGTTGGATGGTGGATGAAGAAGCAAGAACGGTTAAAGTGACTTATCGACACGGGGTGGAATATTCATTGCCGATGGACGAAATGTTGAAGACATAGAGACTACATCTTCTTGAACAACTCTGTGATTTACAACATTCGAACGATGCAAGATCCAGGGTTGTAATGATATTTAAGTATAGGTTGCAGCAAAGAAGAGACGGGATGATGGCCTTATATGTCAATGCAAAATATGATGATGATGAATCTGAAGAAAGTGATGAACAAAGCGATGGGTACATCTCTGATATAATCCCATACACAGAAGACTATTAGTTTGTTCTGATTTCGTCTTATTGTAATCTTATGAAATATTAATAATGATAATGAATTATTAACAACGCCATGAACGCCAACAAATTTACATTTATAACATAGATGGGATTAATTCACCTGGGAACACCATAACGACAAAAAAAAAATCTATGTGACACAAAAACAATTAATTCAACGAGACAGACAAAAAAAAAAAAAACAGTAAAACGCCAGGAAGTTATTAAATCTAACTAAACGCCAAAAAATCTTAGACGCCAAAAATGAAGCAGTATTGTGACACACGAATTAGGAAAAAAAGAAGATTAAAAAGACAAAAAAGCGCATCCCACCCTGATTATATCCCGCGTCACGTGTTCCATCAGAATGTTTTCTCACTATTCTCACACTTTAGGGCGTTTTCTTCTGATCTCGTTTCTCTCTATCTCTCTCTCTCTCTATATATATATATATGGTGGAGATCATTTTAGAACTTACAGAACTAATCAGGACCCTTCAATTTGTGATTTGTGGCTAAAAAACACAATGGCATAAAAGTAAATAAATAGAAGATTGAGGAGATTAAATTCAAAGAATTTGGGTAGTATTGTAAATTGAGTTTTTTTCCCATAATAGTGTTGGTGGAAAAACTATTTACCAAAATGGTTATGTTAGAAAAGTATTTACCAAAATAGTGTTTTTTAAGATTTTTTTTTGTTTCTCACTCCTATTCTAATTGGATAAATCCAATTCATTAAATAACTATTGATCTAATCATTTTTTTTAAATCTAAAAAAGAAATTACTTTTTTTTTCTTAAACCTACTTTGAAACAAAAACATATTTTATAGGCGGAAAAATCTGTATTTGATTAAAAAAATAGAAAAGAATCTCCATTGTGATTTTTATAACTTTAGTTACCCCTCATATTCATGTTTAAGTTATTCAATAAAGTTACCCCCTCATATTCAAGATTAACTTATTCAACAAAAAAAAGAGTGAAAATTCACTCAATGTTGTCATTGATGTATTTCCGTTGACTAATATTTTATTTATGTAAACAAAACAGTACAATATAATTTTTAAAACTAGACAACATTACTTAAAGATATTTTCAACTGATCTTAGAATTATTTTATATATTGTTATATTGAATAAAACATAATATATTAAATAAACTTGTAAAACTGTTTAAGTTTAACCAGTAAATAAAAAAAAGCTTTTCTTTATTATTATTATTATTTTTTTTTACAAAAACAAAGTTTGTAGATTTAATTACAACTGATAAAAGTTTAAAAGTCTAAATTGTGTTTAAGTAAAGTATTCTCTAAGAAAAACCCACATAGAATTTATGTATTTCGTGTTCGAACACACGAAATAGATAGTAGGTTCGAATAGTATTTCGTGTTAATGGATTGAATAAAAATGGTCAAACTCAGAGCTTGAAAACTTGATTTTTGAAAAAAAAAATAATTAAGGTCAACGGAATAGGTGACTAAAAATCCCTTTTTTTATCAAATACAGTTTTTTAAAATATGTTTTTGTTTCAAAGTAGGTTTCATAAAAAAGTTGTTTTTTTATGATTAGCTCAATAGTTATTTAATAAATTGGATTTATCCAATTAGAATAGGAGTGAGAAACAAAAAAAATCTTCAAAAACACTATTTTGGTAAATATTTTTCTAACAACACTATTTTGGTAAATAGTTTTTCCACCGACACTATTATGGGAAAAAACTCATTGTAAATTTAACCTGTCTATAACCTCCTTCCCTAATATTTCTCTCAAACTCTCTCTCTTCGTAAACATACATCCATTTTTCATACAAAACTTAAAAATTCATAAGAATCCAAAACTGAGGACGGAGCTCTTTGGAGAAAATGAAAAGATATCTGTGTTCCTCAAAATTAGTTCAAAATTAACAATATGAGATTTTATATGTAAATAATGATTTTCATTTCATGCTTTCACAAAAAGCTTGCACAACACCCTTAGTTGGAATTTTGTAAGTTTTCTTTTCCTCCAATTTTTTTTTGTATATACGTCTCACTTTTAATTAACTACTAACTATTTAATTTAATTTGTTTAGAAATCATTTAATCGTTTTATTTTGTTTGCCTGGTGTTTTATTTCTGTATATACTTATTTAAATAAGCTAGATTTATTACTGAGATTTGTAACTTAGGTGTTTGATTAAATGTTAACATATATGTAAATACTTTAGTGACATATATGCAAGTTGTCGACATAAACATATGTTAAACATGGTTTACAAGTAATCATTGTTCCAGATTAACTTTTTATTAGTTTAGCATTTAGAACTATCTTTAGATTTTTTTTTCATGTATTATTTACCATTCTAAGATACAAATTTTTAAATACTGAAGTTATTTAAATTAATCAGCAAGTTCTTTAGCTTTTGATTCTATTGTTATTTACCTAGTTTTTGTTATTACGTTTTATGATAGTTTTTGTGATTGTAGGTTTCTAATCCATTTGAGGCGTTCATATTGCTTCCGAAACACTTGGGAAAATCAATGGAAAAAGAAAGGGGCGAGTGAAAATGCTTATGTTGTTAAAAAGTTTTGAATACTTTGAATGTACACATATGTGTAAATGTAAATGTAGAGTTGAAGTATGTTTGAATTATTAATATAGATTTATTACATATATATTTTTGTTATATACTCATGTTAAATAAACGTGTGATAAATTAATGATTAAATATATGTATATAGATTAATGACTCAAATAAATCGACGATCAGCTAGAAGATTTACAATATAAGATTTACATATATGTAAAATATTTATTTACACATATGTAGAGTCCAAACAATGGTGATGACACGTATGTAAACAAATTAATCGTGACTGAAATTGTTGATCAATCTGAAAATGTGTAAACATAAATATCTTGGATTAATTTGATTTGTAAAATTAGAGATAGAAGAAAGAATAAATAATTAAGTAATAAGAGTGATATATTTAACAAATTACTATTATGCCCTTTTTATTTAGTTTTAAAATCTTAAACTAAAAAATAATGATTGGTCTAAATTGGTTCTGCAAGTTCTGCTTAAAAGTGGGTTCTGAAAAGAACCCAACCCTATATATATATATATATATAGGGGAAGGTTAAAATGAGAACCACCTCGAGTTGTAAGAACCACGAGAACCACCCCCGCGGGGGGCCGTCGGCGACGAAATTTTTTTTACACCTAGATCCGTATATTTTATCGGGGGGTTTAAATTTTCGGTTCAAACGGCGCGCCCGAGGGGGTAGTTTTTTACGCCCAAAGTTTGAAAAAGTTTGGGTTTTTTTAATTTTTTTAATTTTTCTTTTACCAAACTTTGGGCGTAAAAAACTACCCCTCGGGCGCGCCGTTTGAACCGAAAATTTAAACCCCCCGATAAAATATACGGATCTAGGTGTAAAAAAAATTTCGTCGCCGGCGGCGCCCCGCGGGGGTGGTTCTCGTGGTTCTTACAACTCGAGGTGGTTCTCATTTTAACCTTTCCCTATATATATATATATATATATATATATATATATATATATATATATATATATATAGGGGAAGGTTAAAATGAGAACCACCTCGAGTTGTAAGAACCAGTGAGAACCACCCCCGCGGGGGGCCGTTGACCACGAAATTTTTTTTACACCTAGATCCGTATATTTTAACACGGGGGGTAAATTTTGGGTTCAAACGGCGCGCCCGAGGGGGTAGTTTTTTACGCCCAAAGTTTGGGTTTTTTTAATTTTTTTAATTTTTCTTTTTTTTTTTACCAAACTTTGGGCGTAAAAAACTACCCCCTCGGGCGCGCCGTTTGAACCGAAAATTTAAACCCCCCGATAAAATATACGGATCTAGGTGTAAAAAAAATTTCGTCGCCGACGGCCCCCCGCGGGGGTGGTTCTCGTGGTTCTTACAACTCGAGGTGGTTCTCATTTTAACCTTTCCCTATATATATATATATATATATATAGGGCCAGGATAATTTCAGAACCATAAATATTTACAGAACTTGCATAACTCCTAATAAACAATCTTTCTATTTATATATTTTTATGTTTAGGATAATTTTATTATTTATTATGTATTTTTACGATTACATACATGTTAAGAGTAATTATATCATTTTTATATGTAATTTTATAATTACACATATGTAAACTAGTTTTTTTTACATATATGTAATTAGTTATGACACATATATATAATTTTGGCAATTAAACATATGTAAACTACTTTTAACATGTATGTAATCAAAGAAATGCATATAATAGATGATAAAAAGATCCTAAATACAAAAACCTATATATAAATTGATTGTTTATTAGGAGTTCTGAAAGTTCTGCAGTTATTTAGAGTTCTGAAATGAACTCATATTAAACTATAATGATTCAAAATGTTATAATTTGAACCATTTTGAAAAATGTGCAATTTATGTAGGGGAAGAATTTACAAAAATTACAAGAGGATTCACAATAGAAATCATGGTATTTGTTCTTTCTTTAAAAGATGTCGTCCCCAAAGGGGACCTTTTGATGGGCATATAACTTTTTAGGAAAAGAAAATGATTTTAGAGCATTTGCACGCCAATGCTTTTCTAGAGGTGTAATAATATTAAAGCATCCTATGGTAATATGTAGAATTTAGTTTTAGTTGTCTTATTATATTAAGTCAATAATACGGAAAGATATAAAGCTGTTTCACATAGAAAAGTAATTAAAACCCATAGTTATGAGAATTTTGACTATGAATATATATGGTATATATGTTTTTTTTTTTAATAACGGACGTGTCGCTAATGGTGATAGTGGTGATGATGCATGCTAGTTTGTCAGGGGAGATCGAGAGAATGGTGTATGTGAAAAAGGCATAGAGGTGAAAATTAGTATAAAACCACTATTAATACTTAATAGAATTACTGACTACAAGTGAATAAGATTTTATAGTAAAAGGTTACTGACTAGAAGTGAATAAGATTTTATAGTAAAAGGTATGATTATTTCCAACTTAATAAGCCCAAAGTTAAATAAAATACCCATACTTAGAGCATTCATATCCATCCCTCGTCTCATCTCTGATTCTTAAATTTGAGAGGAAAAAAAACCATTGAAAACACCTCTACATCCTATCTGCAACCCCCCCCCCCCCCCCCCCCCCCCCCCATATGTTTATGAAAAATAAATCAATCTTTCAAATATGTTTCTTACTATTCATCGTCCATAACAATTTTTAATATAAAGAAGCATATTTAATTAAATAGAGATAAAGATGAGAAATGATATGTAGGAGGTTTTTTTAAAAATGATAAACAAATTTAGGAAAATGTGAATTATAGTTAAATTACATGGTTAGTGATGGGAGATGGGATGTGAATGCTCTAAAAACAAAACTAAATTGAATAGGTACATAAATAAAATCCAATTACACGTTTACCCTAAAATTCTAAAATGAATTGTTGCTTGATTTTTTTGAAAGACCACCAAAAGCCTGATCACCTGGGTAAATCTAATGGCAAGAGGCTATCCATGCCTGCGAACACAGACGACGTTGGTGACCTGCCCCACCACAATTCCAAAGGAAACCCATCGCCCGAATGCCCACTGTGGTAGCTCAACCCAGTGCAATTTTGCTCTAGGTGAGACTCGAATATATGACCTCCATGTTGGAAATTCATGCGGCTGGCAATGCATCAGAAGATCATTGGCTAGTTCTGCAATTTTGAGTTTTGTCCAGTCGTTTTGCTTGTAAGCTTGTTTGCGCTGTTTTGCGAGCTTACCTAGAGATTTTCTTGATCACATCAGCTCACACGTTAGGTTATCTGGTTGCTTTTGATGAACATTTATTTGGGTTTCTACCTAAGTGTAAGACTTGTGTTTCTTGATTAGTTTGGTAAGTTTCGAAGCATTCATATCCGAGTTCTTATCTATATCCATATAATTTAACTAAAAAAACACATTTACCTTATGAATTTAAAGATTTTCTATAAAAAAAATCCACATTCGATTCCTTATATTTTATCTCTAGTCAATTAAATAATGTCTTTTTAATCAATCTTTACCGTCCTTTCTCTCTTTTACAAAAATATATATAATTATATGGACATGGTTTTGTTTTAAGGAATGGGTTGTAGAGCCTATTTTAATGGTTCTCTGAGTTTTACCATATAATATAAGGACATGGGAGCTTTTACCAAATCTAATGTGGATGCACGTATTAGCACTTTGATGGCATATAATAAGGTTTGTCCACTTCAAATTTAGGGTTTAGATATACGCAGTGCAAGTTAACATTCACGTATATTTCTGTTTAGGAATTCTTATAGGGTTAACAAGTGGAAAACGATATGTTGACATCAACTCTAAACTGTAATATCTTGTGAGAGTCGAAAAGGGGCTATATAAAAAATGCTTTTATCAAACTAATTAGGGTAAGAAACCATAGATAGAGCAATCAATCGTTAAGTTTGCATTCCATTCCACATATTGTTTATTGTTTTGTTTCATGTTTCATCATCAAATGTTGATGTTGAGTGGTCAGTTGAATTCGATAATTTTTTTTCGATTTGGGGATAATTAGGTTGCTTTTTTGCAAACCTTGGAATTTCCTATTAACACCCTTCACATAGTTGTAAAATGAGGATGTAATTATGTTGAAATCACCTTTAAATTCATTTGAACAAAACTAGAATACCTTTAAAACTCAAAATATTTCGAAACAAAACTAGAATACCTTTAAAACTCAAAATATTTCGACGATCAAAATTAGCTACAGCCTGTGAATACTCTTATTTTGACCCCGACAATTACTCCTTGAATGGAGCTTTCTATTTTTCTCCATATTCTAACACTCACCCCCCCCCCCCCCCCCTCAAGTTGTGTAATGGGATCTCCAATACCCAACTTGGATAAAACTGATTCGAACGCTCTTGTCGCAACAGCCTTTGTAAGAATATCAGCTAGTTGATCTTCAGACCTAACGAATGGGAGTTCGATGGTACCGTCTTCAATTTTTTTCTTTTATGAAGTGACTATTTGTTTCAACGTGCTTGGTTCTGTCATGTTGCACCGGGTTCTCTGAGATTTTAATAGCAGCTTTATTATCACATATTAACTGAGTTGGACGTTTAAAGGAGCCTCGATTTCTTTCACTATCTTTTTCAACTACAGGATTTCGGTAATCCCTTTAGCTATACCCCTGAACTTAGATTCTGCACTTGATAAGGACACTACCTTCTGCTTCTTACTCCTCCACGTCACCAGGTTACCGCCAAGGAGAGTTAGATACCCGGCGGTTGATCGTTTGCCACTAGGATTCCCTCCCTAATCTGTGAACACTTAAGGATCAAGGTGACCATTTCTCTTAAACACTATACCTCTCCCTACTGTGCCTTTTAGATATCCAATGATCCTCATAACAACTGTAACGCCTCGCTTTTCGCAGCTTTCCTTAATTAGAAAGCTTGTCTTGTATTCCTATTTTTGGAAATTTGTAATCCTTGTAATCGTATTTCGTTGTATCGTTAAAATCCGAGACTTGGATCGTAATAAAATTCGTTATTTCTTACAATTATCCTATACATATTCGTACATGCTTGAACGTCTTAATTCTTATTACATTGATACATTATCCGTAATTCTTGTGAATATGTGTTAAACTTACAATTACGTCTCATGCATTCACGATTTATACACTTATCACCCATGATTATACATCATTTGAACATTACGATACTTATACATGACTTACATACTTGGTTATACTCTTAGGTTACATAAAACACCTTATAACACACTTATTACCTTTAAATTATAACATATATAAACTCTAGGGGCTAAAGGTGACAAAAAATAACAAAGTTTCACGGAGGCAAGCCGTCGCGCCCCGCGACCGGCTTCCCCTTCCCTTGTCGCGGCCCGCCACGAGGTCCAATCCTCAGATTATTAGTTCCAGCTTGTGGATTGGGCGAAAGTGTGTTAGTTTGGTTGTGTTTTTCTCATCAATTACACTTAACTCCTAACCCTAAACCTCACCTATAAAACCCACACTTCCTCCACTCATTTCACACTTTACAAACACAAATCTCCCACTCAAAGCACTCTCAAAATACATCAAACTCTCAGTTTATAATCAGAAAGTTCAAGGCTTTCTAGGTGAGTTCTAGCTCACTTTTACTTCACTTGTCTACTCTTTTCTGTCTTCTTAACACTTGGAACACCTCTATGAGTGTTTCCATAGGTTTTCCATAGAAAACCAAGATGGAACATCACCATATTTGAGGTCAAAAGTGTAAGAAACTTTCTGTTTTGGAATAAACTTTCTTTAAACTTGAGTTTTCTTCAAACCAACTTGCGCTCCTGTGCCACTAATCAAATCCATGATTAGTGAGCCTACACAAGGTCGTTTCATACAATTCGGAGGTGTTAATTGCCTCCAAACTTTCTGTTTTGTAAGAGTTTCAACCAACAAGTGTTGTAACCTTCCAAGCTTGTTCTTGTAACAAGACTTGTGTTTGGTATGAGTGTGATTACTTGGAAGCTTTGGCTATCCGACTTTCAATCCACCACCTCACTTGATGATTTGCCCCTTGAATAGTATGTGCATTTCATTTCCATTTCGTTTCATTCATGACCAAACCAACCGAGTTGTCCTTGTGACAACTTGTGCATTGGTGAATCTTACAAAAATGGTTAAAGGAAGGTTATCCTCCTACCTCCATGCATGACTTCTATGAAACTCCATGATAAACATGTTGGACTTAATACATAACTATATAATATATATTAAATATATAAACATAACCGAACCCTTGATAATAATCAAGTGATTATTTGTCATGGTAATAAGTTATATCATCTAAGACTTAAATCTCTCGTTACGATTCTAATGGGTATCTTAACCCATGAAATCACATCAACCCATACGAGATTCATACTGTCAAGAACGAGTGTTTAAGCCTAGATGATTACTTTCTCATATACATACTTTTGTGTACTTTAAATTCCGAATCCAAATCCTCCATTATCATCCGAATACTCACACACCTATGTTTCCTCGTGTAGGAGAACTCGGTGTTCCACCCTCAAATAACCAAATCTTCACAGAATTACCAAGTGGAAGCTTGCAAAACCGTGAGTACACTTGACCCATTTTCCCTATTACGCACTTTGGGTTATAACATGTTAACCTACAAAATACACAAACTCACACAGAAACATACTTTATATTCTCAATCTCTTATACATGCTACTTGCTATACTTAGGTTCATGCTAGATTCATACTTTGCTACTTGTCATTAACTTAGCTAGCCCAAACTTAACATATATAGCACTGCGTCGGGGTAATGTTAATATGGCATGCTAGATAACCTTGTATACAATTTGCCATGTGGATTCGAGTAAATTCTTTTCATACTTATACTATGTATATACAAACTTGTGTACTCGCCAATGTTTTTGCATTGAACTTTTATTTTTAACATGTTACAGGTTGATGATGATGCTATGACGAATCTAGTAGGGACGACTTAGAAACACGCTTAATAGACTAGATTTGATTATTATGTTATGTTAAACTTTGTCATATTTGTCTTTTCGTTGTTGTAATTTGAATTTCTTGTATTGTACTTGACACTTTTGATTATCTCCGCTACTTTCCTGTTGTTCCTTTCCGATTGGCTTACCTCCCCTGCCTGCTGCCGAAGCCTCTTTGTCGTCAGCCCTAGAACGTTGGCTGCTTTTTTGCTTCTGACCATCTCCCCACCACTCTGGAAAACCGATAAGTCTGAAACATTGCTCCTTAGTGTGCTTCTTCATATGGAAACGAGTGCAATAAAGCTTCGATTTATCTTCCTTTTCTCTAGGTCGAACCTTTGTTCTCTATGATAAGTCTTTACAGCTAAACCCAATCTGATCTCTGTTGAATCGTTATTGGAGGGTCCATATTTTAGAATGTTAACTCTTGCAACTTCCTCCGTATAGTGGCATATGCCATCTCAACAGTTGGAAGAGAGTCTTTCTTCAGAATATCTCTTTTGATCGGTTCCATTTTGTCATCGACCGCTGTGAGTAACTGGTAGAGTCTTTGTTCTTGGGTCTTCTTGTCGCAACCCCCGACCCCCTGCCCCGGGAGGCGGGTGCCGCGAGCAGTGCTCAGAGCTGGTGGTATCGGTGTTTATGAATTTGGCAGCGAAAATGAGACATCAGGACCGTAGTTAGGAAATATTTTTATCAAAGTTAAACACCAACTTTTTATAACAAATCATTGGGATAAAATTCAAGTTCATTTGACAATATATTTGTAAGGATAAACCCTAATTTATTGAAAACAAAAACTCCTTTTTATTTAGGTAACTTTTATAGCCACTTTTCCAAGCCTTCAGTGCTCTTCAGCTGGCTTCTATTGGCTTTCACATTTTGTTATCTGAAACGCGTTTTAAAAACATTTTATCAGCAAGAAATACTGGCAAGTACATTCTATTTTGTAAAGCATCAGTTGTTACACATTACAGTATTAAGGGCGATTACAATGTTTATATCTACACAATTACTCGTTCAGTACGTGTCACTCGACGGATCTGTGACTATGGTCATATCACATATTGGATACCCGTGCCCAATTGTGAAGGTTATCAAGTACTGTATACAAACCCCATAATACTGGCAGCAATTGTAGAATTACAAAGATTTAATCATTATAATTGTATTTGAAAACATTTGAGGTTTTGGTAAAGCATTTTGACTCACAAAAAGTGTTTATAAAAGAAAATGTACTCACAAACAGTGAGAAAAAAAAGAATGTACTCACATTGTAGACTTAGGTGATACTACTATAGCTTCCTGGTGATTCTCCTGGTTATTATCTATTAAAATTTAAACAATGCACAAGTGTTAGTAAAATAACCCAAATCACATTAACCGTACAACTCGTGACAGAACTCCAATGACTGAGTCAGGCAGAGCCTTGACATGCATTACAGAGTCCTAGATCAATCGAGTGTAACACGAGACAGAACTCCAACGACTGAGTTAGGCAGAGCCTTGACATGGGTTATGGAGCCCTAGATGATCGTGTAGGGTAATAAGTAGGGTTATAATACTTACAACGAGGCAGAGCTTTAATTATAGGGGTATAATACCCGAGTATAATAATTGCCTACAGAAAGTTTGAGAGAGATTTTGGAAATGAACGGTGACCAAATGAGGCTGAAGCCTCTATTTATAGGGCTGGTCGAGGGGTCTCTCGCGCCCCGCGAGAGCCACCTCTATCTCTTTCGCGGCCCATGAGAGCCATAAAGGCGGCTATAGGCTTGTTGAGTCAAGGGGTAGGCTCCACACGTAACTGGGCACGTGACAGCCGGAGGGCTCGCCTGGTGTTACTCTGTCGCGCCCCGCGACAGACCCGGGAGACTGGGTCGCGGCCTGCGAGCGACACATATTTTTGTTTGTATTTGATTTTTATAAATATTAAGGTATTCTGGGTCCGTTTCTCGCGTACGAGGTACGTTTTAGGACATTTAGGGTCACGTTAAGGGTTCTAGGAGGGTTGTTATACTTCTTATTATAGATTTGAATGTCTTTTGAGTCCTTCATTGGATTTGGGTCTCTTCTATCAATAGACATCCAAATGCCTTGTAGTTTGCTCCACAAATCTTCCAGAGTATCAGATCCTTGTTTGAGGGAGTTTGCCATTTTGTGAAGGTCAAACACTTGCAGTGAATCTGTTCCAGATCCGTATGTCGTGGCCAACCCATCCCACAGGGCTTTTGCAGTTGGATATTGTGACACGTTATTCACCAAGTTGGATTCAAGATTCTGGATAATCCAGGTAAAGACACACTGATCATCTTGTTCCTAACGTAAATAACTCGTGTCAGTTTTCAAGGGAGGCAAAGGATTTCCTGTGATATGGGAGCTTCTCCCCTACCTCCAGTGGCTTTCTTCATCAGGGTTGCCTATAAGGCATAGTTGTCACCACCGAGTTTAATCCCTAAGGATAAATTTTCAGAGTTGGTTGTTGTTTGTTGTGTTTCGAGACTATTTCTCAGAAGTGCAGCGATCTGCATCGTCAAACACTTGCAGTGAGTCTGTTCCAGATCCATATGTCGTGGCCAACCCATCCTACAGGGTTTTTGCAGTTGGATATTGTGACACATTATTCACCAAGTTGGATTCAAGATTCTGGATAATCCAGGTAAAGACACACTGATCATCTTGTTCCTAACGTAAATAACTCGTGTCAGTTTTCAAGGGAGGCAAAGGATCTCCTGTCATATGAGAGCTTCTCCCCTACCTCCAATGGCTTTCTTCATCAGGGTTACCCATAAGGCATAACTGTCACCACCGATTTTAATCCCTAAGGATAAATTTTCAGAGTTGGTTGTTGTTTGTTGTGTTTCGAGACTATTTCTCAAAAGTGCAGCGATCTGCATCGTCAATTCATTGGGAATTTGACTGGTTTCAGGCATCTTGTTGAAGATTGACCGGAATTCCTAGGGTCAAACATGCTCTGATACCATCTTCGATTGATACTCAGATACTTAGAGACTTTTTGTATTATATTTCAATAGGTTATCTTACAAAGAGAGGAAACACCTCAAATACAAAGAAAGCAAATGAGCCAATACAAGGAAACAGAAAAATTAAGAACAACCTGTGAATACTTTTATTATGAGCCCGACAATTACTCCTTGAATGGAGCTTTCTATTTTTCTCTATATTCTAACAAATTGGCTATTTTATTTTGATGGGTTATTTTGTTAATTGTGAGCAACTGTACTAATTTAACTACCTATTTACTTTGTTTTTTTATAATCATTATTAGTAGGTTAAATGTCATTAAACAATTATGCACTCGTACCATTTTAGTAATCATTATTTACTAGTGGGAAACCCGCGCGTTGCGGCGGAGCAAGCAATTTACAACGTTGTACTCGGAAATGTTTTTCGTTTGTTCATTAACTGTTTTGGTTTTTGTTGGGTTCCGAAGACAACCCGCGCTTTGCGACGGGCAAAAATTTTTCTACTGAAGTTCCTGCACTCCGCAGCGGCGCCGGGAGACCATTCATAACTAAAAATAAGTACTTAAAAACAGAATACCATGTATTTGTAATATACTCCACACTTGTAGATGTCACTATACTCCGCACCAAACATATATAAAATCCCACTACTAAAATTAAGACAAAAAACATTAAAACTAACAACACACCCAAACAAGCGGTCCTTAAGATTGGGCTAAGAACAAACTATCACACCCTGGCTTTGCGGAAGCGTGGTTATTTTGGTGTGACTTCTTAATACCATAGCTTAATCATAACAAGCTATATGAAATAAAAACCATGCAAGATCATCCATTAAAATAAGTTTGAAGAGTAAAGAACCACAACATTGTCTTAACGGATATCACATCCTAACAAACATAAACAGTGTTCAAAAGACACAACACCAACAAGAAATAAACACAGTTTAAGAACTGTGACTCGTCCAGGAAAAAGTCACATCCCTTAAACTCGGATGACCTCGAGACTAATGCAGCGGGAAAACGTGTCATACCGCGCCAGATCCTTTAATTCCCTGAAATACATGTAAGTTGAAAAATCAACAATAATGTTGAGCGAGTTCATGTGTAAGTGAGTAAATAAACCTTTGTATGTATAAAAACCCTGGTATGTAGCAAATAAGGAAAAAGAGATCACCAATGGTTTGCAAGGCCATTGATATGTGTGAAGTGCAAGTAGGAAGACTCAAACCTAGCAGATTTATGCGTTGGGTACAAAGTCACCCCGAGGTCCGTTCTGTTTGGGCCTTGGGCTGGGCTCGCTACACCCAGATAGATCTACCGCTCCTGCCCCTCGGTCCTACCCTGAGGATTAATGGCCTCAAGTTTCCGCCTACCCACTCACATGATCTGAATAATAACCCTCCTTACGCTAACCATACCATGTAAGAATTATTCGTAATCATAGTAACATGTATTTCACCCCCGCAGTTTAGAAAACTGAAAACAGTTAGAGAAAAGGGGGACATGAACTCACAGTGGTGCGTCTCTACCAAGTATATCTCCTGATCAAGCAGCTGTGCGACGACCTACACGTACTAAATCTATTAGACGGACGGCCGTGCCTTAGCTTAAGGTTTAAGTTTTTGGGAAATAGTTAGACAACTATTTCGTGTTTATATTTTTGTAAATACTTGGTAATTATTCTCCTTCCCAAGGATGGGGGATTTAATACATGCGTGTTCGTAAAATTCGAAATACATTATTAAGTCTCACTTAATATATTTTATTTCTTACTTCAAAATATAAATATTCTTCCCAAAATAATACTTTGACAAAAATACGCGCTCATAAATATTTTCTTAAAATGCGTAAGTTACGTTTTAAAGATCAGGTGGTAATAATTATACCGTTGTAACTTATTATTTATTATGAAGGTGTTTGTATTATTTTTGGAATCGTTAACATTCGGTAATATTATTTTTACCCTAAAAATAATATTTGTATAGTTCACAAAATAATCATAGAAATTCACAAGTGTTGTTATGAAAAACATATATTCTAAATATATATATTTCAGGTTTTATTTTGTGAAAATCCCACCTCCGACACTTAGAAATTTTGTAAACAGAATCATGGCGAAATTTGCGTCTTTGAAAACAAGTTAAAAATGTATTTCTAACACTTGTGATGAAAATATTTTCAAGTGTTAGGTTTTTGGAAAAATTTCGCCAGAGTTTCCCCTGTAACTGGAGGTGGCCACGCTTTCAAGCGTATCATTTTCTTTTAAAATCCAAATCAACAATTTCCTCAATCAACAATAAACAATATTCAACTAGTTAAAATAGATATAATCGCAGAAATACATGAACTTGTGGTTTTTCCAAAATATGTAGTATCTTTCCATTATTTTTAGTGGATCTTTGTATAGATCAATTCGGTTACTTGAAAGTCTCGTTTTTAAAGAAGTTACATCTTTACAACTTCTTGTCAACATTTACAAAAATAGTTCCTTTGTCAAATTTTTTTGTGTTACACAAGTGTCTACACACTTGTGTGTTTACAAAAATCACTCTTGTTTAAGTAAAATCCGGTTTTAGAAAATAAGATTTCCTTGACACTTGGTCCTTTGAAAATACCGCTTGTAGATCCGTAGATCTACTGGTTTACCACTCTACTTCATAAGAAATATTGATTTTACACAAGTTCATGCTTAATGTGTAGTAGTGTTCATCATTTAACCCCTTTTACACTTAAACATACTCTAGGTCATGTTTCATGGACATGACTTAGCCGGGTTAGATGACGATCCGAGCTACTACAATCATAGATCAACACTAAATAATCACAACAAAACAAGTCTTACAAGTTTTACACAACTCTATAGCTTTTATCCAACTTATTTCTCATTCTTGTAAACTTTTAGTATGTGATTTAGTATGTTCATGATTTTCACCCGACAAAGTTCATATTAACCACTTTAGAATAGATCAAGAGTGTGTTTGAAGTCACTTACTACTAGCTCGAGGCTAGGGAAGAAACTAGTCGAAGATTGGGTGGATAAAAGCAATGAGGTGAGGTCCTTCGCGTTCCGAATGCACCGAGCTCCTTTGTATGAGATCCTTAACACTTGTATGCACTTGGAATGGGTTGAAGGAATTCGAAAATGGATGGATGGTTGTGGGTGGTGTTCGGCCGAGAACCAAGAGAGAGGGAGAGAGTGTTTTGTGGTTAAGTGTTGTGATGAAATGAACATGATGGTTTAAGATGGTTACTTATAGACAAAACATTTCACAATTAACCAATTGTTTTAGTGTCTACTAGATATTAAACACATATGATTATTATAATCAACAAAGGACAAGGGTGTCCCCCTAGGGGACGAGTTCGGTTGAGGGGGGGGGGGGGATTATCCAGTTCCATTTCAACCATTAGTTAGCCATTTAGTTAAGTAATTAGAAGGTGTAACCATTTACTAGCATATTTTGCATTGTAACGGGTGTTAGGGTATCCGGGGACCCTAACTGGTTTAGAAAAAGAAAAACAATGTGAATGGCAATATTTTTATGTTCCGGGTAAAGTCCGGTTGTTCGGTTGGATAATAATCCGTTAAAGCGCTTAACAAAGCTTTAAAGTGTCGTTAATACTATTTCTAGTGACCCAACTTATTCCCGACACTTTGGAAAGTGTCTAGTAATGTTTTTCTCATGTTTTGGCACTTATTAGTTAGCTAGATGCTGAATTTTAATTAAAGTGTTGAATTTTGTACTTAAAGTACGTTTTAGGCACATCCGGTCACTGTAATCTCATTCCTAGTGACGCAGTTCTACAACCCTTATATCCCTACACTCACCACTAGTGTAGCAAACTATCTCAGGCTCTTACAGGCCTTAGAGGCAGTACCTGCCTGGTGCTAGTTATGACAGCACGTTTAATAGGTTATCCGTTCATTGTGCTACTGTGCTTTTGGTGCATCAAGGTTGTCACAAAGGTGCTGTAAGCAAAACATGGAGTGACAGCAAGTAAAGTATGATGCAAGTAAGTACATGTATCAGCATTCAAGTAGCAGTTTATCCACAAGTTCAAGTAAGCACAGTAATTAAGCAGTAATTAATTATTAATTAAGTCGTACGGATACCTGGTTTAGTGAGGGTTGTCACATTCTCCCCCCGTTAGAAAAATTTCGTCCCGAAATTTTAAGTTCTGCTTCTAGAAGCAGGGTTTTTGGGAAATAGGAGGGGGTATTTCTCTTTCATCCGGTCCTCACGCTCCCAGGTGTATTCAGGACCATGTCTGGCATTCCAACGAACCTTGACGAGCTTGACACTGCTCCGGCGGGTCTTGTTTACTTTCCATTCCGTAACCTCAACAGGTTCTTCAACGAAATGGAGCGTGTCGTCAACATGAATCTCGTCGGTGGGAATGAAAACGGTATCTTGAGTTAGACTTTTCTTCAGGTTGGATACATGAAATGTATCGTGAACTCCATTCAGTTCAGCAGGTAAGTCCAGCTTGTATGCTACTAGCCCTATTCTTTCCAAAATTCTGAAAGGGCCAATGTAATGCGGATTCAACTTCCCACGCTTTCCGAAGCGTGCCACACCCTTCCAGGGTGAAACTTTCAATAAAACCATATCTCCAACTTGGAATTCCAAATGTTTCCGGTTTGGATCTGCATAGGCTTTCTGTCTGTCGCGAGCCGCTTCGATGCGTTTTCGAATCTGCGCAATCTTGTCTGTCGTCTCTTGGACGATTTCGGGACCAACAAGCTGCCTATCACCTGAGTCAGCCCAGCATAGGGGTGATCGACACTTGCGTCCGTAAAGAGCTTCAAATGGCGCGGCTCCAATACTGGTGTGGTAGCTGTTGTTGTATGAAAATTCGACCAGTGGCAAATGCTTATCCCAGCTACCGCCCAAATCCATAACACATGCTCTCAGCATATCTTCCAAGGTCTGATTAGTCCGCTCGCTTTGACCGTCGGTCTGAGGGTGAAATGCAGTGCTCAGATTTAATTGTGAGCCAAAAGCTTCTTGGAAGGATTGCCAAATCCTTGATATGAAACGTCCATCTCTATCAGAGATGATCGAGAGAGGTACACCATGGCGCGTGACGATTTCTCTCATGTAAATTTCAGCCAACTCGCTCGTATTATCCTTCTCCCTGATAGGTAAGAAGTGCGCTGACTTCGTTAATCGGTCCACTATTACCCAGATAGTGTCATGGCCTCTTGGCGTTCTTGGCAACTTTGTAATAAAATAAATGGAGATTTGTTCCCATTTCCACTTGGGAATCTCAGGTTGTTGCAGAAGTCCTGAAGGCTTCTGGTATTCCGCTTTCACCTTAACACACGTTAGACACTTGATCACATAAACAGCAACATCGCCCTTCATCCTAGGCCACCAATAGTAATCCTTGAGATCTTGGTACATCTTATCTGCTCCTGGATGGATAGAGTACCGCGATTTGTGAGCTTCATCAAAAACAACTTTCCTTAAACCACCAAACAGAGGAACCCAAATCCTTTTCTCAAAACATAACGTTCCTTCCTCGTTTGGCACCAATAGCTTCTCCATCCCACGGAGATATTCTTCTTCAAGATTTCTTTCCTTAAGAGCTTCTTTCTGCGCAGCACGAATGCGCAAGGAAAGATCGGTTTGGATAATCATTTCTAAAGCCCTAACCCTTATGGGCTTGATCCTCTCTTTTCGACTTAGGGCGTCGGCAACCACATTCGCCTTCCCTGGATGATACTTTATCTCGCAATCGTAATCATTTAACAACTCAACCCATCGTCTTTGTCTCATATTCAACTCCTTCTGGTTGAATATGTGTTGTAGGCTCTTATGATCTGTAAAAATTATACATTTCGTACCATACAGGTAGTGTCTCCAGATCTTTAAAGCAAATATCACTGCGCCTAGCTCCAAATCGTGCGTGGTATAGTTCTTCTCATGTACCTTCAACTGACGTGATGCGTAAGCAATAACCTTCTGGCGTTGCGTCAACACGCAACCCAATCCTTGACGCGAGGCGTCACAGTATACCACGAAATCGTCAGTACCTTCCGGTAGTGCTAGGATTGGCGCATTGCAGAGCTTATCCTTCAACAGCTGAAACGCTTCTTCCTGTTTGATTCCCCAATCAAACTTCTTATCTTTCTGGGTGAGGAGCGTCAATGGTTGAGCGATCTTCGAAAAATCCTCAATGAACCTTCGATAGTAGCCAGCCAAACCCAAGAATTGTCGAATCTCGGTTGGCGTCTTTGGCGTTTCCCAATTCTTGATCGCTTCGATCTTGGTTGGATCCACATGGATTCCATCTCCATTTACCACATGTCCAAGAAATTGGACTTCACTTAGCCAAAATTCGCACTTAGAGAATTTGGCATACAGCTGTTCTTTCTTCAGCAGCTCCAAAATAGCTCTTAGATGCTGTTCGTGCTCAGCCTTTGTCCTTGAATAAATCAAGATGTCGTCGATAAACACAATCACGAACTTGTCCAAGTACGGCTTGCAAACTCTATTCATCAAATCCATAAAGACTGCAGGTGAGTTTGTCAACCCAAACGACATAACAAGGAACTCGTAGTGTCCATAACGAGTTCTGAAGGCTGTCTTCGGGATACTCTCCTCTTGTATCCTTAATTGATGGTATCCAGATCGCAAATCGATCTTTGAGTAAAAGCTTGAACCTTGCAGTTGATCAAACAGATCATCAATTCTTGGCAGAGGATATCTATTCTTGATCGTCAGCTTGTTCAGCTCCCGGTAGTCTATGCACATTCGAAAACTATCGTCCTTCTTTTTGACAAACAGGACCGGAGCTCCCCAAGGCGAGAAGCTTGGTCGGATAAATCCCTTGTCTAACAACTCTTGAAGTTGTGTCGAAAATTCTTGCATCTCAGACGGGGCAAGTCTATAAGGTGCCTTAGCCACAGGTGCGGCGCCTGGGACTAAATCGATGTGAAACTCCACTTGCCTCTGAGGTGGCAGTCCAGGCAAGTCCTCCGGGAAGACTTCCGGATACTCCCTCACGACAGGGATGTCTTCGATCTTCGGTTCTGCAGCTTTCTTGTCTACAATGTGTGCCAGGAAGGCAGCACATCCCTTCTGTAAACACTTTCGCACTTTCAGGCAGCTGATGATTCTTAAAGGCGTATCACGCTTTTCACCATGAACCACAATTGTTTCACCATCTTCGGTTGGGATACGAATGATCTTCTCGTGGCAGACAATTTCTGCCTTGTTACTTGATAACCAATCCATTCCTACTACCACGTCGAAGCTTCCCAACTTGACTGGTAGTAGATCCAAAGCAAACTCACGTTCTCCCAACTCGATTGCACAACCTCTGATCACTTCATTGGCTTCTACTAACTTCCCATTAGCCAATTCGATTGAGTAGGGAATATCTAACTTACTAGCGGCTAAACCAAGCATATTCTTAAATTCTAACGATACGAAGCTATAGTCGGCACCAGTATCAAATAAAACGGATGCATAGCGTTGGTTTACAGGGAACGTACCAGTAACGACATTGGGATCCTGGCGCGCTTCCCTCGCTTCGATATTGAACACTCTTCCACGGGCTTGGTTCAACTCTGGGCAGTTCCTCTTAAAGTGCCCGATATCACCACAGTTAAAGCATCCAGGTCTTTGCCCGTTTCCACCTCCATTTCCAGCTTGGTTATTCCTTTGGTTATGATTCACAGCGCCCGCTTGATTCACATTGTTGCCTCGATTCCCATTACCTCCATTGTTTCCTTGTGGGCGATTTCCAATTCCACCCCGGTTATTGTTTCTGTTTCCAAATCCTCCTTGGCCTCCCTGGCCAACAGTGGCCCAACAAGAATCCTTCAAGTGGCCAGGTTTCCCACACGCTTCACATACCTTCAAACCACATCGGCCAGAATGGTGACGCTGGCAGGTGTTGCACTTGGGCTGGGTGCCCATATATCCCTTTCCTTTCTTTCCACCACCAGCTGTAACCTGAGCTGGCGCGTTTGGCTCTCCTTTCTTAACAACACCACTAGTGCCTTGTTTGAAGTTTGAGAACTTTCGTTTGTTACCTCTGGATGACTCGACGTGAGTCTCTTTCTTCTTTGTCTCGATCTCATCGAACTTGTTCAGGCGGATAGCCTCCTCAGTGAGAGCTACGCTCAAATCGATTGCCTCAGTAATTGTTGCAGGCTTGGAGGAGGTCACCATGCTTATGATTTGAGGAGCTAATCCCCAAATGAAGCGTACAATCCGCTTGAATTCTGGAGTGACCATATAGGGTACCACATGCGACAGGTCGTGAAACCTCTGAACATATTCCGCGATCTTCGGACCTTCCATCTTCAAATGCCAGAACTCAGTTTCCAATCTTTGGATTTCAGCGCAAGAACAATACTTTTTGCGCATTAGTTCCTTCAGTTCAGTCCATGTTAGTGCGTAGGCAGCAGCTTCACCAAGTGTCTGCACTTGCAAATTCCACCAAGATAGGGCTCCATCCAAAAATAGCCCAGAAATGTAGGTGACTTGCTGGTCTGGTGCACATTTGCTCATGCGGAGAACAGATTCAGTCTTCTCGGCCCAACGAACAAAAGCGACAGCACCTCCGGTGCCATCAAAGTTGACAGGCTTGCAGTCTAGAAACTGCTTGTAGGTGCACCCTGCACATACGTTACAACATATGAATGGCATTAGCATCCTTGCTAGAGATATCCAATTAGATCATGGTATGTCTTAATGACTTAGTATTACCATGAGGTGGATTGTTGTTGCCATTGTTGTTTGAGCTGCTTCCGCTGGGTCCTCCTTGCGAGGCGGCGTATTGCGCGATGGCAGCAGCGATGACTTGTTGGAGTTCTGCCTCATTGGTAGGCATCGGCATTTGACGTCTCGGCGGCATCTTCTAAAAGATGGGTTCACGTCGGTCAGACCATAATAAAGCGTACGTATATAATGATAGTAATAGTACATAGCATCTCATGTTATAATCATATTAATCACACAACATCCCATGTTATAAAACATAAATAATCAATCAAAACATCACATATGATGAGAATACTGCGATTGTATTGCCAAAATCGAGACCACATGGTAGAGTGTACAAGTACATAATAGTGTCATACATCATCATCGACTAAGGGCTACATCACCCCAGTCCAAAAGAATATCAAATCAGTGTCAATACATCCATATACATGATCAACAAAAGTCAGAATCAGAATGCAGTCTCCAAAAATGATGTGTGGTCAGAGCAATCGCCGTCTTCTCACCAACGTCTACCCATGCTGTACTAAAGATGCCCTAAACTGATGGTGGTGGAGGAGGGGGAAAATGGGTGTAGAACAAACGTCGCAAATGGAGCCAGTCCTCCTCCATGGCTCTCTGGGTACGCAACCAAGAAGCAACCTGCTGCTCAAGTGCCAAAAGGCGTGTAGCATAGTCAGGTAACAATGGTCGAGGGTGCTGCGAAGAAGCAGGGTAGGTCTGACCCTGACACTGGCACGGCGGTGGCTGAGCTCTCTCAAGCTCCTGAATGCGCCGTGTGAGTGCCTCCTGCTGGACAACAAACGATATCAGAACGTCCTCACTAGAATACCCCATATGGAAAGGATGGTAGGGGTCGGTCGGTGGCATAACAGACGGTGACGTCCAGAGAAACGGCTCGCTAGCTGGATCAAAAGGTGGCACAAAGAATGGTGGTGCAGGGGGAATAACAGATGAAGACTGTGGCATAACTGGAATAGATGTCGGCACATGTCCAAAGGGATGAGCCGAGGAACCCTCTCCAGGTCGAGCTGGAGGTGTGTACTGTGCAAATGAAAAAGAGAAATCAACGTGACGTGCATCGGTGGTATGAGGAGGAATAGGTGGAAGCTCATCATCCACAGGAATCCACCCATGCTGGGCGTGCTCATCTCGTGGGTCAATCTGTGCCTCAAAAAGTGCTCGATCAAACTGTACAGGCATAGGGTCAAGGTGGGGTGCAACAAGAGGGTCAGCAGGTATATCAGCGATAAGTGGGGGATCAACATGGACAGCAGCAATAACATGGTCACCCTCCAGTAGTGGTGCATCAGCAGGGTGATCATCAATGGGTAGGTCAGCAATCACAGGATCAATGGGCATGCCAGCATGAACAGGGTCATGCTCAAACACTAGGTCAGGAGCAGCTACTGGCTCAAGGGCCATGGCAGGCTCAGGATCAACGAACCCCATATCAAAATCTGCATGATCAGCGAATGCAGGGTCAACTGGGTCTACTGGGTCAACCATAGGCTGATCCAAGTGGATGAACTCTATCTCCTGGTTCGGGTCAAATCCAGGGGGAAAAACAGGGTCTGAATCCTCATCGAGGTCGTGATCGAAAGCAAATCTAGGAGCAGAGATAGCAGATGATGCCCTGTCAGGATCTGAACCGTGTGAATAGTGTTGTGCGCTCCGAGTGTGTGACGGTGCGGAGGCCACAGACTCGAGGGAGTCTGGAGCGGGTGAGTGTGTAGGTGACTCCTCAACTGGAGCATCTGCGAGTAACAAAAGACCACCGTCAGCTAGAAGGGCCTCGCCCTCAACATCATCCTCCAGGGGCTCATCATCAAACAGATCGACGTCGTCGTCAACGTCGGCGTCGAGGAGCATATCGTAAGCAGGATAAACGGCCAAAGGTATGGGAGCAGGGATCTCTACGAGTGGTAGGTACCCAGCAAAAGGGCCATCAGCGGGCTCATCGACAGCGTCGGGCAGCGCAAAGGGCTGAAAGTCGTCCTCGTCTGTGCTGGTAACATCTGATGTGTGGACCTCGTGCTCTGAAGACTCTAAGTCGTCTGATACTATGGGTCTAGGGCCCGTGGTGTCCGAATCACCTGTGCCGGACGAGTCCATGGTGTCTGTAACACAAACACAAATATGTACAAATAATCAATCATACAATCAGATAAGCACATTAGTCACCAAGTAAGCAATCAAATAATTCTCCTAGTCCCACTAGCCTCCCAGCCTCTCAGACTGCTCTTCCTAGTCCCACTAGCCTATTCTCCCAGCCTCTCAGACTGCTCTTCCTAGTCCCACTAGCCTATTCTCCCAGCCTCTCAGACTGACTCCCTATCCTACTAGACAACTACCTCGGTCTCCTAGACCGAGCCTCGGTCTTCCAGACCGAGCCTCAGCCTCCCAGACTGAGCCTATAAATAATAAATAAATGTGCTCAACATTTGTTTGTAAAAAGTTATGGATCTGGACTTGAGTGGTATGCAGTGTAAAAATGTTTTCGTGAGAGCCCTAGTGATCATAGTCTAGACTCGAGAAGGAATCCTAGTTCGCTATGATCAGAGCTCTGATACCAAGCTGTCACACCCTGGCTTTGCGGAAGCGTGGTTATTTTGGTGTGACTTCTTAATACCATAGCTTAATCATAACAAGCTATATGAAATAAAAACCATGCAAGATCATCCATTAAAATAAGTTTGAAGAGTAAAGAACCACAACATTGTCTTAACGGATATCACATCCTAACAAACATAAACAGTGTTCAAAAGACACAACACCAACAAGAAATAAACACAGTTTAAGAACTGTGACTCGTCCAGGAAAAAGTCACATCCCTTAAACTCGGATGACCTCGAGACTAATGCAGCGGGAAAACGTGTCATACCGCGCCAGATCCTTTAATTCCCTGAAATACATGTAAGTTGAAAAATCAACAATAATGTTGAGCGAGTTCATGTGTAAGTGAGTAAATAAACCTTTGTATGTATAAAAACCCTGGTATGTAGCAAATAAGGAAAAAGAGATCACCAATGGTTTGCAAGGCCATTGATATGTGTGAAGTGCAAGTAGGAAGACTCAAACCTAGCAGATTTATGCGTTGGGTACAAAGTCACCCCGAGGTCCGTTCTGTTTGGGCCTTGGGCTGGGCTCGCTACACCCAGATAGATCTACCGCTCCTGCCCCTCGGTCCTACCCTGAGGATTAATGGCCTCAAGTTTCCGCCTACCCACTCACATGATCTGAATAATAACCCTCCTTACGCTAACCATACCATGTAAGAATTATTCGTAATCATAGTAACATGTATTTCACCCCCGCAGTTTAGAAAACTGAAAACAGTTAGAGAAAAGGGGGACATGAACTCACAGTGGTGCGTCTCTACCAAGTATATCTCCTGATCAAGCAGCTGTGCGACGACCTACACGTACTAAATCTATTAGACGGACGGCCGTGCCTTAGCTTAAGGTTTAAGTTTTTGGGAAATAGTTAGACAACTATTTCGTGTTTATATTTTTGTAAATACTTGGTAATTATTCTCCTTCCCAAGGATGGGGGATTTAATACATACGTGTTCGTAAAATTCGAAATACATTATTAAGTCTCACTTAATATATTTTATTTCTTACTTCAAAATATAAATATTCTTCCCAAAATAATACTTTGACAAAAATACGCGCTCATAAATATTTTCTTAAAATGCGTAAGTTACGTTTTAAAGATCAGGTGGTAATAATTATACCGTTGTAACTTATTATTTATTATGAAGGTGTTTGTATTATTTTTGGAATCGTTAACATTCGGTAATATTATTTTTACCCTAAAAATAATATTTGTATAGTTCACAAAATAATCATAGAAATTCACAAGTGTTGTTATGAAAAACATATATTCTAAATATATATATTTCAGGTTTTATTTTGTGAAAATCCCACCTCCGAAACTTAGAAATTTTGTAAACAGAATCATGGCGAAATTTGCGTCTTTGAAAACAAGTTAAAAATGTATTTCTAACACTTGTGATGAAAATATTTTCAAGTGTTAGGTTTTTGGAAAAATTTCGCCAGAGTTTCCCCTGTAACTGGAGGTGGCCACGCTTTCAAGCGTATCATTTTCTTTTAAAATCCAAATCAACAATTTCCTCAATCAACAATAAACAATATTCAACTAGTTAAAATAGATATAATCGCAGAAATACATGAACTTGTGGTTTTTCCAAAATATGTAGTATCTTTCCATTATTTTTAGTGGATCTTTGTATAGATCAATTCGGTTACTTGAAAGTCTCGTTTTTAAAGAAGTTACATCTTTACAACTTCTTGTCAACATTTACAAAAATAGTTCCTTTGTCAATTTTTTTTGTGTTACACAAGTGTCTACACACTTGTGTGTTTACAAAAATCACTCTTGTTCAAGTAAAATCCGGTTTTAGAAAATAAGATTTCCTTGACACTTGGTCCTTTGAAAATACCGCTTGTAGATCCGTAGATCTACTGGTTTACCACTCTACTTCATAAGAAATATTGATTTTACACAAGTTCATGCTTAATGTGTAGTAGTGTTCATCATTTAACCCCTTTTACACTTAAACATACTCTAGGTCATGTTTCATGGACATGACTTAGCCGGGTTAGATGACGATCCGAGCTACTACAATCATAGATCAACACTAAATAATCACAACAAAACAAGTCTTACAAGTTTTACACAACTCTATAGCTTTTATCCAACTTATTTCTCATTCTTGTAAACTTTTAGTATGTGATTTAGTATGTTCATGATTTTCACCCGACAAAGTTCATATTAACCACTTTAGAATAGATCAAGAGTGTGTTTGAAGTCACTTACTACTAGCTCGAGGCTAGGGAAGAAACTAGTCGAAGATTGGGTGGATAAAAGCAATGAGGTGAGGTCCTTCGCGTTCCGAATGCACCGAGCTCCTTTGTATGAGATCCTTAACACTTGTATGCACTTGGAATGGGTTGAAGGAATTCGAAAATGGATGGATGGTTGTGGGTGGTGTTCGGCCGAGAACCAAGAGAGAGGGAGAGAGTGTTTTGTGGTTAAGTGTTGTGATGAAATGAACATGATGGTTTAAGATGGTTACTTATAGACAAAACATTTCACAATTAACCAATGGTTTTAGTGTCTACTAGATATTAAACACATATGATTATTATAATCAACAAAGGACAAGGGTGTCCCCCTAGGGGACGAGTTCGGTTGAGGGGGGGGGGGGGGATTATCCGGTTCCATTTCAACCATTAGTTAGCCATTTAGTTAAGTAATTAGAAGGTGTAACCATTTACTAGCATATTATGCATTGTAACGGGTGTTAGGGTATCCGGGGACCCTAACTGGTTTAGAAAAAGAAAAACAATGTGAATGGCAATATTTTTATGTTCCGGGTAAAGTCCGGTTGTTCGGTTGGATAATAATCCGTTAAAGCGCTTAACAAAGCTTTAAAGTGTCGTTAATACTATTTCTAGTGACCCAACTTATTCCCGACACTTTGGAAAGTGTCTAGTAATGTTTTTCTCATGTTTTGGCACTTATTAGTTAGCTAGATGCTGAATTTTAATTAAAGTGTTGAATTTTGTACTTAAAGTACGTTTTAGGCACATCCGGTCACTGTAATCTCATTCCTAGTGACGCAGTTCTACAACCCTTATATCCCTACACTCACCACTAGTGTAGCAAACTATCTCAGGCTCTTACAGGCCTTAGAGGCAGTACCTGCCTGGTGCTAGTTATGACAGCACGTTTAATAGGTTATCCGTTCATTGTGCTACTGTGCTTTTGGTGCATCAAGGTTGTCACAAAGGTGCTGTAAGCAAAACATGGAGTGACAGCAAGTAAAGTATGATGCAAGTAAGTACATGTATCAGCATTCAAGTAGCAGTTTATCCACAAGTTCAAGTAAGCACAGTAATTAAGCAGTAATTAATTATTAATTAAGTCGTACGGATACCTGGTTTAGTGAGGGTTGTCACACAAACAGGCCCAAAAAAGCTCTTAGCACCCAAAGTTGGGCCTTCAGAACAAGCCTACCAAAACCATCACTAAACTTGGACTTCCAGCTATCTTCTTTGCTAAACCAATTTTGAGCCGTAGTGAGGGGCACAATTCGGCTAATCAACCCCGTACCCAACATACTACACCAGCATTTAAGGTCCACCTAATAAGCTTAGTCACAAGTCAACCCCATACATGGGCCATAAGGTAAGAGCCGCCGGACCTATAAAAGGAGTTCTAAAACAGTTTGAAAGTGAAAGTATTTTTTTTTGTTATATGAGTAGAACTACTATATGT
Organism: Helianthus tuberosus; assembly: GCA_030545235.1. Taxonomy (NCBI): domain Eukaryota; kingdom Viridiplantae; phylum Streptophyta; class Magnoliopsida; order Asterales; family Asteraceae; genus Helianthus; species Helianthus tuberosus. The sequence continues at coordinate 77,620,277 of CM060424.1, read as the reverse complement.
TTATGAGCTATAACAAAATCAAGAATGTAACTCAGACCTCTTCTATTAAATTGACAATAAAAAATAGGTAGAGTGGTTACCTGGCTAGCTTTAGCGTTGCTTGAATTTGGTGGTGAGCATGGTAGGTTGCGAGAACTGAGAGCGGTTTCGGAAAAGGATTTTCATTAGGGTTCGGGTAATCATGAATCTGTAAGAGTGAAGCAGGAGATATTTTAAAGACCATACTACATAAATCAATAAACAAACGAGCAACAGTTAAAATAATACATGGTTTCTTAAGAGACTTCTAAAGCGATAACAATAGCACCAAGATTACCTGCAACCCCAACAAATCTGTAATCAGTAAATCAGTATTCAGTCAGTATATACATCTATGAATCCAGAAAAGATTATCACATAATGATTAAACCTTTTTAAAGCAATGCCACAAAAAAGTCCCTGCAAGGAGTTTTGAAGTTGGCCAATGAGCTTGAATCCGCAAAAGCCAATATGCAGTCAATTAAAGAGGATCCGCTTGGTTACCAATCTTGGTGTTGTCGAGACTGGTTACCGAGGCGATGGTGAGGGAAGACGACGATGAGATTGAAGGTGAAGGGGTGGGGTTATGAAGGGATTTGAGGTGAACTGAAGAGAATTAAACATTATATCAAGTATTATATGTAGAGTATTAAACAGGTAATCATTTGGAAATAAAAAAGTAAGCTTGAATCTTGTACTTTCATAAACAGTGCCTTTACACCTAGAAGTCGTACACATCCAATAGAAAACATTGTCTTCCAACCAGATATGAAGTCAAACTTCATCATAGAAACAAATATCAGATCAAGTTGAGAGGAGAGTATCACATGTAAAAGTTTATTTAGAATTTCGAGTTGAGTGTTCATATAGACCTCAAAAATATTTTATCTCAAAAAAGATGTTTTATTATATAAGACGCTACAATCAGCTAAAGAACTAACCGAGACAAAATGGTTTAAATAACAAAGAGATACCTGTTCAGTGATATGCAAATTCTGCATGTAGGTGAAATTTGTTTGACATTGTGTTCAGCAATATCAATTGTGAAGTGACTACTCAAAGCCTGTACCATCAATTTGTTTTACAACTTGATGGATTATTAAGAGAAAAGTACGATAGTAGGGTGACTGTATTTTAAGAAAATGAAATGGATGATGTACCTTGTCCTCAGTTGGAGGGCAATACCGAGGCCCCTTGTCTTCCACCCATCCTTCATAAGTAGGAGTTTCATGTAAGTTGTCATTTTGAAGGTGATAACTGACTTGTGTTATATGGGTCAAATAATAGCACATTTTCTCCCGTTCAATGTGTTACATCAGATCAAAACTAAACCAATTAACCTGTATCTGCAGCCACTCATACTAACAACATAACAATCATAATCAATTATCTTAACTACATGGGTAACGACTTCAATTTTCGGCACCGGTGATAGGACGGAAACAACAGGTTCTCGATATTTGTCTAATATATTGATTAAGATCCAATTTGCTGCAGTGATGGTGAATCGATTCAGCGACAAATCAGATTCTGGTCAATGCTAGGGTCCGGCGAGTACTTAGGTAAGCTTTTTTCAGTTTCATGATTATAGTTTTGTTTATATCAGTAACGTTAACCAGTAAGCTTTTCCCATGCTGACGAAAACAACAAGTAGAATATGATAAATTCGATCTTGAACCTAATATGAAAGAAATGAAATAATGAAGATGATACTGAATAAAGAAAGTTAATGATTGTCTAATGGAATTATACCTATGCTCAGTTCCCAAAACCATTACTCGTGCCGATTGATGTCCCATAACAATCATCACCCATCAATTGTTGATAGTCTTCTAGTTGAGTTCAACTGTAGTTGGATATCATCGTTCTTGAGATCGTCTATCAATGCTTGCCGGCCATGGACATTGTTTAAACTTTAAACCTGATAGTAACGTCAGAAGATCAAACAAATTAATTTTTTATTTCTCGACCTGTTAATAGAACTGAAATCGAGGACACTAATCACAGTAAAAACAAATAAGATCAGTATCTAGTTAACATTACAAACATCTGATTGCCCATGTTAATTAACGGAGGTAAGCAATCATTCAATCGACAACTTAAAACAAAATAAGAACAAAAAACCTTTTAGGGTATAAGCTTGAAGAAGAGTAGAATCAATTTGAAGCGCCTTATCGCAATCCTTAATCACATGCTTATAAAGCTCCAATTGACTATTGCAATATGCTTGATTCCTGCAAACAACAAATAATAATCAACATCAACATCAACATCACTTCTTTTCCCAAATTTTATAAATACTTAGCATGTAAAATATGATACGATGAAAAAAAACAAAACCCCTTCAATCATTATAACTTTCTGAGAACAAAATTATTTAGGAGGTTTTATGCGTTTAAAATGTATTTGGGCAGCTTTTGACATAATCCACCCAGTTGACCCGTTTTCTTTATAGCCATTTTTATGCACCTCCTCGACCAGTTGACCCTGGTCATGAGAAGGCTAAAACTGAGACCTCTAAACTTTTTATGCGTTTTAGCAAAAATTATGGTTCGTTTGCAACATAAAGCCAAGTAATAACTAAAAAGGCTCATTAAGTAGACGTACCCGCCTCCTTGTTCATACCAACCAGTCTCATAAACTCCAATTGAGGTTTGAAAAGCCATATCAGATGTGGAAATACTTGATTAAAAAAGTCACCATAGTCACCAACATAAAGCCAAGTAATAACTAAAAAGGCTCATTATAGCAAAATGATAAAACTGATAAATTTACCTGCTTGGCTTTGTAATCCATTCCACAAGCACCTCTCCCTATGAATAAATTTAATCTCGTCGGTCTACTTCTTCTTCCATTGCTCTGAGACGCCATCTCAACTGATCCGAACGCCCATTGGTCAAATTCTACAGGTCAATATCAACAAACAAACAAACTTAAAGCATATTTTTTTTTTCTGAAAATTTGAACAAAAAGTAAACAAATTGGAAGATTGTATATAGCAATTAGAGAGAGAAAGAGGTGACCTTTCGATGGTCATAGCTGTAGAGGATAGCGGAGATATGGGGATGGTCTGTCTTCAGCCATCGTTTGGAGGTTGTGTGGCCATCGATTTACAGTCGTGGATTCGGTTCTCCCGATTAAATCTTCTTTGATTTTGTGGCGTGTCTAAACCCTAAATCGCCTGGCAGAGAGGATAAGAAAAGGCTATTCAGCAACGGCGATGAGTGGAAGGTGGAGAGAGTTGAGAGATTGAGTTGTAGGTAATTAAAGGAGGGGGTTGTCGATTAGGGTCTTGAGGGCAGGGAAGGGTTTTTAGGGTGTGAGAATGACAAAATTATCCCTCTAGTGTCTTAAAAGTTTGGTGAAAATACAAGTTAAACCCCTCTAAAAAGGCTTTATTTTCTTGTACATATTGTTGTAATGTTTGTACGCATGTAAAATTACTTTTGTGTACATCACTTCTCCTTTTTATAATAGTATAGATATTAGTTTGGTGGAGTTTATTTTTTACCAACTATGGTTTCTAAATTCTGTTTATCGATTCGAGTTCTCAATATAATTTTGAAATCTAAATATGGGTTAGGATTGTGTTCAGCATATTTTTTTATTTGGTTTCAATTTAAATACGTGAACATACACTTATTACTTATATGTATTCAGTATTCTTGAATATGGGTTTTATTAGGTTAACGTAATTCTAAGTGTTATAGATAATATTTGTTAAAAGAAACTCATAACAAACGCTAATCACAAATTTTAAAAATTAGTTCGAACTAAATAAAAAATAGTACAACTATTAAAACAAATAGAGCTCAGACATATATGTCTAAATAATACTAATAATCGTAAAAAAAAAAAAAAAAAAAAAAAAAATGTCGCTCCACAGCTTAACATGCTCATCCGGTCAAAATTTTCAAAGTTTGTTCATGAACTTAACAAAAGAATTACCTAAAAAAACATAATGATTAACAGATAGAAGATAGAACATTTGTTGTTAAGTAGGATTTTGATGTAAAGTAGAGTAAGATAACGTTCAAAAGAATAATAAGAGTAAACTGCTAAATTCGTCCCTGAGGTTTGACTCAAAATGCTAGATCAGTCCAAAATCAACTTTGTTTGCTAAAACAGTCCCTGAGCCTAGTTTCATTTGCTATTTCAGTCCAATGAAGGGAAAATGATTGGACTGATCTAGCATTTTGAGTCAAACCTTAGGGACGAATTTAGCAATTAACTCCTATTAATTGGACTGAAATAGCAAATGAAACTAGGCTCAGGGACTGTTTTAGCAAACAAAGTTGATTTTGGACTGATCTAGCATTTTTGAGTCAAACCTCAGGGACGAATTTAGCAGTTTACTCGAATAATAATAATAAAATAAAAATAAAATAAAAAAACAGATTGGAACAATCTATATGTGTTGCTGTTTTATAAAACTTGGCCCATAACATTTGATCAACATCTACATAAAGTCCCTTCCACTTCCAAACATGATCCACTTATTAATGGAAAAAACCTTTGATAACTGATTAAAAAAATCTTTGTATTGTTTCTGTTGATGCTAGCAGTTGCATGGGCCATGGTGTCTTATTTCATTTCACATAGCCCATTAATAAGATGCAGATAAGCCCATACATATCTACTTCAATATCAAAACAAAACAAAACAAAACAAAACAAAAACATGGCCCAATAAAATTTTATTTTTCAGTAAAATAAATAAAAACCAACCCTTAAAGAACTAATTAAATTGGGTGATGATCTTTTTTTTTTAATGTGGATTTTCTAAACAAGTGTGGGCTCAACTAATTAAATTGGTCCAGGAGTAAATCGATTTGGATGGTGATTCAAAAGCTCATCTTAGGGGATGGATATTTTCTATTTCGTATGGCACGAAAGGAACATGAGGGTTGGACTGGATGGGAGCCAGTTTGGGTTCATCTCTTAAAGAAATGATTACAAGGATTGAGCTGCTTGATGATTGTAGAACAAGCTTCAGCGCTTTTTGGGTATCTTTTTTTTTTTATAGTATTTGTTTGGACCTTGCATGGCTCTAGTCTTATTTTGTGGGCCTTGATGTGATTTGGATTGTTTTAGATTTCGGTTGATGTGTGTAGCCTTCTTTGGACCGGTTAGTAAAATTTAAGAAAACTACGTAAAAGCACCACTCCATCTTATTCCTCATCCATATTTTTTAAGGAAAAGTAAATGGATTCGTATATTTAAAAAAATTAAAGTAAATTCTTATATTTTTATGGATAAAGAAAAAGATTTTAAAAATTGAGGTATAAATTTATGAAAGGGTGAGTTTTAGTTAAGGGAAAATAGCCAAAATAGCCAAATTATGGTCAACTTTTCCAAAATAGCCAAGTCAAACATCTTGGGGAGACGTGACAAAAAGGTTATAGCGTCTTGGCGGCTGACCAACCAAACGCTGCCACGTGTCCGAAACAGCTCAGACGTCTTAACGTCTTGGCTGAGACGTTTCAGACGGCGGCTTGAGACGTTTTAAAAGTTGAGCTGATAAGCTGATAGTTTTGCATGGCTTGAGACATTTGAAGCCGGCTTGAGACGCCTCAACACGGCTTGAGACGTTTGAAAGTATCACGTTTTTTAAAAAATTTTTAAGACGTTTCATTAAAACCTTGACACGTTTGAGACGTTTCACGGTTTCCAAAGTTCTTTTTAAGTCGTTTCATTCAAACCTTGAGACGTTTGAGACGTTTCCCAGTTTCCAAAGTTCTTTTTAAGACGTTTCATTCAAACTTGAGACTTTTGAGACGTTTCCCGGTTTTCAAAGTTATTTTTAAGACGTTTGAAACCTGTTTTTAAGTCGTTCACAATTTTCAACCCTGTTATACACAACCTTTTCTTCTTCACCATATCTTCTACCCCATTGGTGTTCATAGCTTCAAAAAATGGGCAGACCCCCTGATTCAACAAACGGGTCTAAGAAGTCATCTACAACGGGTCTAAGAAGTCATCTACAACGGACACAGATCTTCTCCCATTTAATGGGATGAGATCGGATTTCCCCTTCCACGTGCTCTTCGGGGTCGATCGGGTTCAAGAACTCATCTACAACGGACACGTGAAGGGTCTAACGGGTTGTTCGTGTGACACCCCAAGAAAACCGGGAAAACCATACCACTTAACTAGCTTCCTCAGTGAGTACGTGCTAAATTTCAGGACGAAATTTCTTTCAACTTGGGGATAATGTGACAACTCGTATTTTAGAACCTTCATTTGTATTTCGATTTAACCTGTATGAACTCTATGTGATTATGTGATACGTGATTTTAATGGAATGTATGTTTGATTTTGTTATGAGTTGGTGTATGATATGTGTGTATATAACTTAGTCGCACAACACTAGTCCAATCGCACAAGCCCTTTTGGGCACACCACTCTCGGCCCACTATCCTTGAACTCGAAACCAAGGGAAGCCCATGGAAAGGGTTCGGCCCACTCCCTATGCGTATGCATATACCCATTATGGGGGTTTGATCCTCATAATTTGCAAACAGTTAACACACACACAAACCCTAAAGCTCTCTCCCTTCACTCGACGGCAACACCCCTCTCTCTTGAAGATCATCTCGGCCCTATCTCATATTTCGGTTAGTGATTCATTATTAATTGTGTATTAGACAATGTTGTGATTACTATGATTGAGCATGATAGTTAAGATTGTTCATATGAATTGGATTTGCATGATTGTGATTTAGAACCAAAGAGATGTAATCGACTGTGATGGGTCTAGATGTTTAATTGATTCATATATTTTGGCATGAACTAGATGGTGAAAATTACATGAACTGTATGGCAATGATCGAATTCCTTAGGATGGTGGTTTGACCGAATGTTTGAATGATTGTTGTAGTTATTCATGATTAGATGTTACTTAGGGTTCATACGAATTAAATTGATTGTTCTTGATTTGATGATGATTAAGGTAATATGAATGTGTATGATTTTCGAATTCAATGCTGTTTAATCTGATTTGAAACTGCCAAACTGTTAGCAAAGGTTACGGAAGTAAATGGGCTGCAAATAAGGAAGTTAGTTACACACCTAGTCTCGACACCGGTTGCGAGTCGAGAACCCACTGTCTCGACTCGAGACCACACCTTACCAGCACACAAACAAGACTCGAGACCTTGGTTGCGGGTCTTGTTGCGACTCGAGACCTGACTCGAGACCACCTGGTCTCGAGCGATGAATTCATGACCCGAGACCCCTTAGTTGCGACTCGAGAACTCCAAGACTTCAACCCGAGATCACACTGTCTCGACTCGAGATCCTGTTGGTGCATGTTATATGACAACAGCTTTGGATTGGTCTTTGGATATTAAACAGAAGATTGGATCATGAAGACTTAAAGAAAAACGAGTTCTATGAAGCCCAATCAGTCCAAGTTTGTACTAAGTCTATTAGGCCCAAGTTTATGTGACAAATGTAATATGGGCAAAGCCCAATTCGAGATCTTGGCTGTGTGTATATAAACAGCCTTAGTCTTGAGTTCTAAAAAGAGACACTTTAGACAACTTGAGAGCCTTTTTGGAGATTGTGAGAGAGCATTCAAGTTTGAGAGGTTAAGAACAAAACAGAAATCGGCTGTTAGGTTCTTGTAGATCTTAGTGATTGTAAAACGCTTCTAAGGTCAAACAGATGATAATCGGTATACTCACCGGTAAGATGAACCCTCGTGCATACCTTGATACGGGAATGTGTCGTGATGTGGATGAACACCGGTCGGTAAGTATAAATCATACCTTAACGTATCCCCTCGCCATGATTACATATGATAAGTTGAGCTTATGTGGACAACAATACCGATAATCGTTATAGGATGCTTATCTAAATGTTAACTAAAAGAACAACAAGAGCGTTTTGACATGACCGTACACTGATATGATTCTCTTACCCTCGAAACTCGCAAAAAGAATGTCTGTAAATATTTATTTACTGCTTTCAGTCTTTACATTTGAAAATATAAAAAAATCCAAAAATAGTGTCTTTTTCTGTTAAAATTCTTAATGTACGGAAAACTGTTATTCTTGGAGGAGTTGTTACCGAAAGGGGGAGACTGTGTTAGAAAGTGAGTTCAAAATTTTTTAAATCATGCAGGTTATAAGGTGTTTGTTACAATTTGTGCGTGTTGGTGCTTTGTTTGAAAATGCTTAATCTGATACAGTTTAACTATCTCTTGTATAATAATAATTCTTTAACTATGTTGAAAAATTCTTATGGTTTCTCGAGATGTATGTTTTATAGTATACAGATTGAAGCAGTTTGTTGATGAGAAGTTGCTGTGAAGAGAGGAGGAGTTTGTTGCTGCTTGGTAGAATCCTCCTTCTACAATGCAGAGTGGATGCTGTGAAGACTTACTTGGAATGCTGACTCAAAACTTGGAAGATTTGGTGATTGGATGCATCAGCTTAGGGGGAGTCTGGTGGAGATAAAGACAAATTCATGTTGAAGCTGACGCTATCCAAAGACCAAAGACTGTGAGATTCTGAAGACTAAAGTTTCCTTTGCAAGCTATTGTCAAGGGGGAGTTTGTTGGTGCATGTTATATGACAACAGCTTTGGATTGGTCTTTGGATATTAAACAGAAGATTGGATCATGAAGACTTAAAGAAAAACGAGTTCTATGAAGCCCAATCAGTCCAAGTTTGTACTAAGTCTATTAGGCCCAAGTTTATGTGACAAATGTAATATGGGCAAAGCCCAATTCGAGATCTTGGCTGTGTGTATATAAACAGCCTTAGTCTTGAGTTCTAAAAAGAGACACTTTAGACAACTTGAGAGCCTTTTTGGAGATTGTGAGAGAGCATTCAAGTTTGAGAGGTTAAGAACAAAACAGAAATCGGCTGTTAGGTTCTTGTAGATCTTAGTGATTGTAAAACGCTTCTAAGGGTTTGATAATCACAGAAGATCAGTTTGAAAGTTTGCGTGTTTGTGTGTTTCGAGTTCTTGTTCTTCTACATAATCTTGTTTCTGTGTTCGAATATCAATCAAGGGGATTCCGCACCCTTGATAGATTAACAGTCTTGTTACGATCCATACGGGATTCAGGGACCTATAGATCCCTAGTCTCGACTCGAGACCATATAATCACACTTTCGATTTGGACTTTCACTGCTATAGGCTTGTGTAGTTGGGCTGCATATTTGGGCTCTGTCTGTTTACGTATATGTTATTGTTGAACGTGGAATGTGGACTGTTAGTTGATTGATATGATTATACGTATATGCCATGATCAATACTTGTATGCAACTTGTTAGTATACGTGTAGAAAATCATACGTGCATTACTTAAACCTAGACCTGACTTGTATGGTAACCATGTTAGGACGTGGTTGACCACAAGTGGCTCAAGTGACCTTTTGTTTATCTGCCGAGCAAACCAAGGTGAGTTCACACACTTTCTAAGGCATGGGATTCCCGGTGGCTGGGAATGGGTTAAAGAATTAAAACGGAACCTACATATCCTCCTTGGGTAGGATATGTACCGCCATCCTCCATGGATAGGATGCCAATATAAATCCTATGTATTCTCCTTGGGTAGAATACGTACGTTCGTCCTCCTTGGGTAGGACAACAACCTTAAACTTACTAGACAAAACTCTATCATTAAGTCCCTCATTTTATATCGACTTAATCGCCGAGGCCGATGGCGAGCGGGTCATTAGTTAATAGCGCTATTAGGTTTGACAAACCTCACACCGTGCTGGTCGGACGGGCGTGTACTAATGGATCATGGCAAACTGTCAATGATGATAGACATTGACGTAGGGCACAACTATTGTTCGTCAGTTGTCGATATGGTAACGGTCTAGTGGTTCACATGGGGAAGCCCCCACTGATTATGGATAAGGTTTGGGAAACAAAGATACAAGTTAACTCATGGTTTACGAAACAAATTGGTTTTCAAAACAAACTTGTAAAACTAAAACAACCAACTGTGAACTCGCTCAACTTTGTTGTTGACTCGTTGTTACATGCCTTGCAGGTCGTTAGGTATTCATGGAGCTTGCACAAGGAGGCGTGATCGTTGTGGGACATGGATAGTCATATGCCATGTTAAGCATATGATATATTTGAACTCATACTTTGGTTTTAAACATTATGCTTCCGCTTACAACTTAAACTATGTTTTGTTTGGTGTCACACCCTGATATTTCCATGTATTACCGGTGGGCCCGGTGGGGAGTATCGTGACGTAGTTGATATCATCATAGTCAAACAACACAAATTATAAATGCACAGCGGAAGCAAAAGGTATGAATCACATTACAAACCGAATAAATAGTAATATCAAAGTATTAAAATGGATTGTAAAAGATTCACAGGCGGATCAAAACATAAATAAGATCATTGTTCAACAGACTTTAACATCTAGAGCTTGCAAGACTTGGTTATTGATGTCTGGAGTAGCCAGCCTATTTCGTATAGTACCTGCACTTAACCTTTTGGAAAATACGTCAGTTTACACTGGTAAATACAATTAACTGACTCATTTTGAAAAGAGTTTAAGAAAATTAGTTTGAATGCACATGGCACAAAAGTATCTTTTATAACTTGGGATAATTATTTAGAAATAAACTTGTATACAGTTTTACATGTTTGTCGTCTGTTTAGGACCCGGTTAGAAGAGCTGGTTTAATAAGATTAATAGACACACCACTGGGTATAATACCCACAAGGAGATACCCTTCTTGTGGACTACCCCTTTTTACATACGCAACTATCAGGTGTATGCCTACACTCCGTGCTTAAGTCGTGGCCATTACTAATGAATGAGCCGAGGATATCCAGGACACGGTCATTAACCCCCCAAAGGCATTGCATCAAACAAGACAGAATAAAACGGGTTATGCATCTTTTTAATCAATATTTGATTGTACGACTTCATACCCGACCAAGCGGTATTATAATACCGTACCCCAAGCCCGTATAGGGAAAATAAGTTAAAAGTATTTACCTGAGCAAAGTATAAATCACAACAGCAAGTGCACATAGCTTTTACTGGGATCCTAATCTGGAACGAAGGTTTTAATAACCTATTAGATTCCTAACGGGTCTTAATTAAGCCTAAACTTAGACCAGTTAGTTTTAAAGGAAGATATACGGTTCCAAACGCACGATTAAGCGAAGACCGGATTAGAATGTGGTTTAGACCCGACAAGTTTGTATACTTGTATAATATGGGTAAACTACACATTCTGGATTTTGAGATAAAAATGATAAGGTTTGACCCGTTTCGGCTAGTTTATGCAACTAGTTACATAAACCGCGCTGATCGCGAATAATGCGTAACGGGTAACCGAATGATTCATGAACAGGTTTCCTAAGTTAATATGCTTTAAATATGTTGTGATATCAGTAGGATACCTTCCATTATGCCCAATACGAGTTTAATCTCAAATTAAGCCCCGTAGGGGTATTTTGGTCATTTTAAAGATTATAAAAGAGATTAATTATAATTCTGAGATTCGGGTCTGAAATAATCAGTAAAACTATTTAATTTAATAGGTTATATCAGTTGGTGGAAGGTCTTATATGACAAGAATGGTTTTAAACCCATACTAGGTGTTTAATATGCGTAAAAAGCCGTTTTAAGCGATTTCTGGGTTATAACGGAAATCTGAGTTTTCTGATCAGTTTATAAAGTTCAAAATACTTCATTTATCATATAAAATCAGTGGCCAAAGGTTTGGTATCAAATTGTTATGTAAAACTCATTTTATAAGCGAAAAGGGTATAATTGGCAATAACCGAATCAAGGCGATAACCCTATGTTATGATCAGTTTAAAAATAATTAAAAATCTTCAAAAATCCCAAAATATTATATTACATCAGTGGGTAAAAGGTTTGGTGTCAAAAATTGGGTTTAGATAGGCTTTATGCTAATTACGCCGTTTAATTCATAAAAAGCGTTCTAATTACGCTATTAAGCATAACTTCTAATCTAGACCTCCAACTGATGTGAAAATTTAGGGACATGTTTATAAATCAGTAACAAAGATTATTGTCCTCTCACATTTCCAAAATTCTCGTTTTATGGTCAAAAGGGCATTATGGTCAACATTAAGCAATTAATGGAAACGTGTAAACGAATCGGACAATCAACAAACCAATCACAGAGGGTTATACTATCATGTAACCCGGTCCTAATGAAACTCTTAGGCATTTCTAAATCATGCTAATATGGGTCAGAACTGAAAGTCAAAGCAGTGGTCAAAGTATGCGACTTTCGGTTCCGAACCGGTCCTAAACTGAAAATTGTCGGGTCGGACATGCCTAGACATGTTCTTGCATTGATTACCAAGTTATATGAGTGGAAAAACAGGTTACACGTCTTCTACATTGCTAATTATGTGTTAATTCAAAAATTATATTTATGTTGACTTTTTATAACCAACTTTGACCCGACAAATGACCTAGTTAGAGCGGGAATCAGAGGGTGCCCTTTTAAGGGTTTAATGCCCACATAAATACCAACTTATAACTACTTTCAATTTGGCTAATCACCAGACCATTAGTGATTAATCGATAAGTCAAACCTTAATTACGACGGTTTGACTTTAAGCTAATTAACTAAGTAAAACGTGATTAAGGAAGGTTAAGGAAGCTTACCAAGGTCCAATGCACGACTAATGATGCTTAGGGAGTGGCCTTGAGCTCTAGAAATCTTCAGGAGTGAAGTTTGGAATGAATGATCAAATGGTGCAACATAGAACTTCTTATATAGGGACTTTAATCCCACAAGATCATGCCAAACAAAGTCTTTGGATGTTATGGGATCATTCCAAGTGTCCCTAGGCCCTTCTAAAACATTAAACAAGCCCCTAGAATCAAGAATTGGTGAATTGAGGCGGTGTAACCGGATGAAACAGGCAGCTGCCTGTGTTTTCTGCATCTGGGCATGGCTTACGGACCATAAGGGTCCAGCCATACGGTCCGTAAGGACCAGGCCAGCTCACCAGAACTTTTAAAAGCTGACACCTTTGGCCCCTGGTCCTCCCAAACTTGATTTTAATATGCTTTCTTGCACTTGTAACCCCCAAACTTGACTTTTAAGGACTCCAAGTCATAAACCAACTTTGTTAGGTCCCCGGTTATTCATACGATCACCGAAAAGTCTTAAATTTCAACGTTGACGCTTTTAACCCCTCGTATACGAATTTTATCATTACTTCCTCATACGATAACGAAACTTGGTGAAATTTTTATCATGCATTCTAGTGAGCATAATTAATCATTACAAAGCTTTGGGTTTGCTAAAAGGTCACTCAGAGGTATACTTTAAACATGTTGACACATTTAACCCCTGTAGTTTGTAATCTCTAACTTTCTTCCACAATTAGCTTCGTATGATCCATGATTTGTTCGTTTAAGGTTATAAACATTATGTGGGGCTATTTTGAAGTATATTTAACCATTGTTGACACTTTGAACCCTTTTATTCACATAGTTTCTTTGTTTGTCAACTTTAGTCCTTCTAATCAATCCTTTACACGTTTTAAGCCCATGACACGTGTCGATATAATATTGGACATGAATTTTCGAGGTGTTACATTTGGACACCAATTATATTGTGTTGGGTTTTATATTTATTTACATGCTTTGTTCAATATGATTGGTGGCTTGATCCTGGTCAGTCACGCCTCCATGCGGTGATACTCCGCTTGTGGATTTTGGGGGTGTGACAGATTGGTATCAGAGCCATTGGTTATAGTGAACTTGGTTTTAAAAAGGGGAAAAGATTTTTGATAAAACCAGACTATAACCTGTACAGTGCTCAACGATCCACAACGACACATCGCTCCACGTGCAAGGCTCAACACTATTGGTGATATGATTTATGTTTATATTACTTAACTGTTAGTTACATAGTACATTGTTCATGGTATGCTTAGATAAATGTAGCAACTATTGTTAGACACTTATTGTGTGCTTACTCTCTTCGGTCATCGCACTTTCGCGACACCTTTCTCACTCATGTTTCCTTTGATATGAAGATCATGAGTGGACGTATCAACCCAACTCAAGCCCAGCTGACGACTTTAATCAATGAACAAGTTACTGCAGCACTCGCAGCCGCTCAGGCAGGAGGTCAACCTGCTCAGCCTCCTGTTTGTACTTTCAAAACTTTTATGGACTGCCGACCTACTACTTTCAACGGCACTGAGGGAGCTGTAGGCCTCCTTCACTGGTTTGAGAAGCTCGAGTCTGTTTTTAAGATGTGTGAATGCCCTGAGGCTCGTAGGGTGTAGTATGCTACTGGTACTCTTGAAGGTGTAGCGCTCACGTGGTGGAACGCTCAGGTCCAAATGCTGGGGTTGGTTGCTGCTAATGCCACCCCATGGAACGATTTCAAGGAATTAATCGAGGAAGAGTACTGTAATTGTAACACCTCGAAAATTTACGTCCTATAATGTGTTGACACGTGTCATAGGTTAGAACGTGTGAAAGAATGTTCTAGAAGGACTAAATTTGACAAACAGTGAAACTGTGTAAATAGAAGGGTTCAAAGTGTCAACAATGAATAAATATACTTTGCAATAACCCTACATGATGTTTATAACCTTAAACGAATAGATCATGGATCATACAAAGCGAATTGTGAAAGAAAGTGAGAGATTACAAACTACAGGGGTTAAATGTGCCAACATGTTTAAGTTATACCTCTGAGTCACCTTTTGACAAACCCGAAGCTTTGTAACGATTAATTATGCTCACTGGAATGTACCACAAAAATTTCATGAAGTTTCGTTATCGTATGAGCAAGTTGTGATAAAATTCGTGTGTGAGGGTTAGAATCGTCAACATTGAAATTTAGGGCTTTTCGGGTGATCACAAAGTTACCCGAGTACTTAACAAAGTGGGTATAAGTCTTAAAGCCCCATATGTTAAATAACAAAGCTTCATATGCAAGTGGGATGGTGAAAACGACCTTTCGGGGGACCAAGGACCAAAATGCAATAAAAGAAAAACAAAAATCAGGTTTCCAGGTCCCAGGCGGCCCGCTTTGGATATGCTGAAATGGGACGCGGGCCGCGTCAGGCCTGCAGATGCAGAAAAAACAGACAGCTGCCTGTTGATGCTTGTAACCGACTCGAATGCAATTGTTTCGATACTTTGGGCTGCCTAAAATGGTTTTTAGCTAGTAGGGGACTTGTGGATGATAATGCAACACTCCTAGACTTAGTTGTCAATGATCTAAGCATGTTTGAAGTTGTTTATAAGACCCACATTATACAACATTGATCATTCATCACTCCTGAGCATTTCCAGAGCATACAAGCAGGTCACAAGCTTTCCAAAACATCCCTTAGACGTGTGTAAGTGCCTTTGATCCTTCTAAATTCATTTATGCTTAGCTTATGGCCTAGAAATCAAACCGTCGTAACTACGGTTTGACTTTTAGATAAAACACAATCGGTCCAGAGTTTTGTCGAATCGAAAGTTGTTATAAGTTGGTATTTATATGGGTAATAAACCCCTAAAAGGGCACTCACTGATTCGAATCCTAACTAGGTCGTTTATCGAGTCAAAGGTTGTCCGAAAAAGTCAACAGAAACCTTAATCGCATATTTAATGATACGGAAGGCGTGTAACCTGTTTTATCAGTCATATAACTTGAAAATAAGTATAATAACTTGTCTACACTTGTTTGATTTGACAACTTTATGTTTTGAACCGATTCGGAACCGAGAGACGCAAAAGTTTGACTTTTGCTTTGACCTCAGTTCTGACCCGGTTTAAATAGATTTAGACATGCCTTAAGGTTCCATTAGGACCTAGTTACTTATGTGTATAAGCCTCTGCGTTTATACCACTCGAATCCCTAATCGTCCGATGTTTCCGTTAATCGCCTAAATATTGACCGTAATGCCCTTATGACCATAAAACGAGATTTTTGGAAATGTGAAAGTGCCATAATCTTAGTTACTGATTATTATGGATGTCCCGAAAATTTCACGTTAATCGGAGGTCTAGATTAGGAGTTATGCTTAATGACGTAATTAAGAACGCTTTTATTAATTAAACGGCGTCATTAGCATAAAACCTATCTAAACCCAAATTTTGACACCAAACCTTTTACCCACTGATGTAATATAATATTTTAGGATTTTTGAAGATTTTTAATTATTTTTAAACTGATCATAAGCTTGGATTAGCGCCTTAATTCGGTAAAAACCGAATATGCCCTTTTCGGCCATAAAATGAGTTTTACAAGTCTAAATGGTGCCAATCCAATTGCTACTGATTTTAAATAATAAATTAAGTGTTTTGAACCTGTTTAACTGATCAGAAAACTCAGAATCGTATTTTAAACCGTACATCGCTTAAAACGACTTTATACGCGTATTTAACGCATAGTTTGGGTTTAAAACTATTTTAGTATACAAGACTTATTACCAAAGGTTATAACCTGTTAAAATAAGCTATTTTACTGATCAACTCAGACCCGGATCACAGGCGTCTAATTAAACTCTTTTATAGTCTTTAAAATGACCGAAATACCCCTACGGGGCATATAAAGAGATTAAACTCGTTTTGGGAATCATGGGTGATATCCTACTGATATCACAACTTATTTAAGGAGTGTCAACTTAGGAAACCTGTTTAGGACTCTTACGGATACCCGTTACGCTTCATGCGCGTTCGGTTCGGTTTATGTAACTAGTTTACATAAATTAGCCGAAACGGGTCAAACCTTATCGGTTTTATCTCAAAATCCAGAATGTGTATCATATACCCATATTAAGCAAGTCTTCAAACTTGTCGGGTCTAAATCACATTCTATCCGGTCTTCGCTTAATCGTGCGTACGAACCGTATCTTTAAAACTAACCGGTCTAAGCATAAGCTTAACTAAAGACCCGTTAGGATTCTAATAGGTTATTATAAACCTTCGTTCCAGATTAGGAGAACCAGTAAAAGATATTTGCACTCGCTGATTTTGAACTATACTTACTCAGGTAAATACTTTTAACTTATTTTCCCTATACGGGCTTGGGGTACGGTATATAAAATACCGCTTGGTCGGGGCGTTGAATCTTTGATTGAATGAATGATAATGAAAGTATTGAGACGTCTCGTTTAATATTGTTTTGTTTGCTTAAAGCCTTTGGGGGGTTAATGACCGTGTCCCGGATATCCCTGGCATCATTTTACGAAATGGCCACGACCTTAGCACTCAGGTGTAGGCGTACACCTGTTAGTGTCTCATAAATAAAGTGGTGTGTTAATTGATCTTTAACCCGGCTCGATCCGGGCTACTGAACGCATAAGGAACATGTAAATCCCTACAAGTATTATATATTTAAATAATTATCCCAAGTTATAAAATATTATTTGTGCCTTGTGCCTTAAATGCATTTTCTTAAACTCTTTTCAAAATGAGTCGGTTGATTGTATTTACCAGTGTAAACTGACGTATTTTCTTAAAAAGGTTAAGTGCAGGTACTACGCGAAATAGGCTGGCTTGTCTCCTAGCATCCACATTAAGTCTCGCCAGCTTGGATGTCATAAACTGTTGAACAATTGTTTCCTTTTATTTTTGATCTACCTGTGGATTTATATTCGACTATTTGTGATACTTAATATTACAATATCGTTTGGTTGAATTAAATCTATACTTTGCTTCCGCTGTGCATTTAAATATTGTGTTGTTTGACTATTATGTTGCCAACCACGTCACGATACTCCCCTACCGGGCCCACCGGTGACACGTGGAAATTCGGGGTGTGACAGGTTGGTATCAGAGCCAACTCTGAGTGAATTAAACACTAGCCTTTTGTGTTTAATCTCAGTTACACAATTGCACATTCCTAAATCTTCGAGTCTAGACAAAGAACTTAGGAATAATCCAAATTGTTAAAATTTTTATTTAATAAAATTTTGTCCTTTATTTTTTTTTCCTTGTTATTACCTTGTGTATTTTAACAGGTACAATAATGCCGCCAAGATTTAGACGAGGTGGTCGAGGAAAGGAGCCAGCTAGCGCCCCTAACGACCATGAGGCAGGGCCTTCATATCGACGAACTTCTTCTACAAGGAATGACGAAACGAGGGAACTATGGAGGACATATGAAGACGATGCCAGACGATCTTTTTCGCACGCCTCAACACCTCCATATCATGACTCTTATGGGCCTCAGTCAGAGAACGAACCCCACAACCCACAACGTTTCTTTGGCGACCCTACTCCTGTTTTTCAGGGTCAGTTTAACCCAGCAGAGTACCTGCCAGAGCAAGTGGGCTTTAACCCACTAGGACCAGAAGATCACTTTTCGGGTGATCAAGATATGGACGAGGACACAGATCCCGTCGAGGCTTCAACCGGATCATTTAACCATCCTTTCGTGATCTCAGACGGTTCGTCTTTCCACGGAACACCATACCAGGGTCCGGATAGTCACATGGCACGGTTCGAACGATGTGAGTGGTACTATACACCATCTGAACACTCATCACCTCACCAGCAGCCGCCACTGCAGCAGCAAAATCCCTCTGGGGATCCACGTTATGAGGCAGTCACGCCACCGCCTCCACCGCCGCCAGTTCACCTAGAGCCTCCAGAACCACCAAGACGTAGGAGGACTGGTGCACGGATCTCAGCACGAGAAGTTGACTTTCGTCTCAACACCCCTCAACACTCTAGCGGTAGCCATTACCCGCCTACTCATGAAGTCCCACAGATGGGTGGACCTTCTGTCCCAGTTTCGGAGGTGAATTCAGCACCTATTGTACCGCCATCACCGGGTTTTGGCCACCCAATACCTGCTTATACTGCTCCGGCAGCTTACAACCCATATGGACCACCAGCATACCATGGCTATAACTATGCTGATGACCCTTACAACGTAGCATCAAGCTACCAAGCCCATAATAATCCTGAAGGACCATACGGACCCCCTTGGGGAATGGGATACCCAGCTCGGGGGTATCAAGCACCTGTTCAGCCGCCACCACAGTACCAGCCACCACGGGCTCCTCCACCTGAGCAGGAGGAACTCCGTCGAAGACTGGCTAAAGTGGAGCGAGACTTCCAGAAGGAACGTAGGAAGAATGAAGGATTTATGAGTGGTTTGGCAAACTTGCTTAAGGGAAAGAAGAAACGGGATCGTTAAATTCCCATATATATATTGTTGTATTTCCTTGTTTAAATCAAGTCCCTACGTGGACATTTATTTATGTATGTATGTAGTCCCTGCGTGGACATCTATCTTTGTACTTAGTCCCTACGTGGACTTGTCTCTAGTAGTCCCTGCGTGGACATTTACTTTTGTAGACCGTCCCTGTGAGGACATGTATTATCTGTATTGCTCTTGCATGGGCATCTGTTTCTGTGAAAAGTCCCGTTTAGGGCAAAATGTACTACTTTTAGTTTAATGGAATGTAAGTTTACAAATTTCATCTTTGCTATGTTATGCATAATTAAAAGATATATGAAATAAATAAATCAAAATCATTCCTTTTAAAAGTCTATCTGCCTATGTTATTTTTGTAAGGATCTTAAAAGTATAACCTAGCCTGCATGTCATTTTAAGACCGGGCCCAGATGGTAAAACTAGTTAAAAAGATTCAAATCCCTGTTAACATCTGAAAACATGTTAACACTCCTGGCAGACATGATTCGTTAAAAACACACGTGTTATTATTATATATGGATCTTTTCAAGGATTCTAAACCCAACTAAATGATCTCTGAATCATGGGTTAAATCATTAATAAATATGATCAGTTCTTTTTACCATCCATTGGTAATGGAATGCCTACGGGCCCTTCTCATTCTCATATGAGACAAAAGACAGTATTAGTCTGTGACCCTGTCTGATAAAGGTAATGAACTTTGTTCAAACCTTCATGCTTTGATTCTCTGAAATCCTAGCTTATGATCTATATTGTCCCTGTGATTAGGCCTTATGTGCTAATAAATACTGTTATTGTTTTATAAATAGGATAAATTATAGTAGAAATCCTAAATTTATGTGAGTAATAAATTAACCAGATATGGTCTATGTTTACCACGGTTAATAAAATTGCCATAAAAGACAATTCTATAATAAACTCACCAATAAATTATTGCCAATGTGTTACAGTTCAAGATACATGGCAGACTCAAACGAGGTCAACAGTCACCCAAGGATAGTGAATGATAATGCCCATGTAAACGTAGCGGGTGCAGAGTTGCAAGCTATGATAGACAATGCAGTTAATAGAGCTATGGATAGACAGCACCATGGATCAAG
Organism: Helianthus tuberosus; assembly: GCA_030545235.1. Lineage (NCBI taxonomy): Eukaryota > Viridiplantae > Streptophyta > Magnoliopsida > Asterales > Asteraceae > Helianthus > Helianthus tuberosus. Next base: position 77,599,992 of record CM060424.1, on the reverse strand, counting down.
TGGTACCCATACGAGGACCCATTCTGCATCACACACTAGAACACCCTCCAGGACCCACACTGCCCACAACAGTAATTCTCACCACTCCTCAAATCAAAGGAGTAATCCATCCCAAAGAGTCGTACAGAACCAAGAACCTCGTAATAGGGGTTGCACATATAAGTACTTTGTCTCGTGCAAACCCAGAGACTTCAATGGGGAAAAAGGAGCTGTTGATTGCATGACGTGGATGGATGAAATGGATACTGTGGTGGATATTAGTGGTTGCCATAATAGGGACATTGTGAAGTTTGTCTCGCAGTCTTTCAAAGGAGAAGCCTTAGCCTGGTGGAGATCTTTGATCCAAGCCACAGGGAAAGTCCCGTTATACAACATGACCTGGGAACAGTTCATGGCACTAATCAAGGAGAATTTCTGCCCTCAACATGAGGTTGAGAGAATTGAATCTGATTTCCTGGCGCTGGTCATGAAAAACCTGGACTGTCAGGCCTACCTTACCACTTTCAATACTTTGTCAAGGTTGGTCCCTTACTTGGTAACTCCGGAGCCTAAACGTATAGCTCGTTTTATCGGGGGTTTGGAACCGGAGATCAAAGCAAGTGTAAAGGCCTCCAGACCAACCACTTTTCGGTCAGTAACGGACATATCGTTGTCTCTGACCTCAGATGCTGTTAGGCTGAGGTCACTGAGGAAAAATGATACCGAAAAGAGGAAGCGTGAGGATGACAACTCACGACGATCAGACAAGAAGCAGAAGGGAAACAATGACCAAAAGAAGGGGTCAGGTTTTAAGAAGGATGGTCAACAGTCGGGTGAAAAACCCAGATGTAAAACCTGCAAGAGACAGCACTTTGGGAAGTGCAGGTTTGAATCCAACTCACAAACACAATCGAAGCCTTTTGCATGTGGGTTATGCAAATCCAGGGAACACAAAACCGTGGATTGCAAGAAGATAAAGGATGCAACCTGCTATGGTTGCAATGAAAAGGGGCACATCAGGAGCAATTGCCCAAAATATGCCAAGAAGCCGGAAGAGGCCAAGAAGACCAATGCTAGGGTCTTCAGAATGGATGCTAAGGAAGCCGTCAAGGACGACAACGTGATAACAGGTACCTTTCTCGTAAATGATGTTTATGCGAGAGTGTTATTTGATTCAGGCGCTGATAAGTCGTTTGTAGATAATAAGTTTTGTGAATTGTTGAAACTACCTGTTAGAACTTTAAGTGTGAATTATGAGGTGGAACTAGCAGATGGCACTTTAGAAACCGCTTCAACCTTATTAGATGGATGTTTCATATCCATTAAGAATCACTATTTTCCTTTGTCCCTACTTCCTTTAAAACTAGCCGGTTTCGACATAGTTTTGGGTATGGACTGGTTATCTCATAACCAGGCCCAGATTATTTGCAATAAGAAGCAAGTGAGGATCAAGACTTCGTCTGGTGAATCACTTACTATCCAGGGAGATACCCAGTATGGGCTACCCGAGAAAATGTCTATACTCAAAGACTCAAAGTGTTTGAAGAAGGGCTGTGTCATCTATATGGCACAGGTGATTATTAATGAACCGAAACCCAAGATTGGAGATATACCAGTCATTTCTGAATACCCCGAAGTATTTCCTGAAGAACTACCTGGTTTGCCACCAGATAGGCAAGTGGAATTCAGAATTGACATTATTCCTGGATCAGCACCAGTTGCAAGGGCGCCTTATAGGTTGGCACCAACAGAGATGAAGGAATTGAGGACGCAGCTAGATGATTTGCTAGCCAAAGGTTTCATCAAACCTAGTTCGTCTCCTTGGGGAGCACCAGTTTTATTTGTTAAGAAGAAGGATGGATCGATGCGTCTGTGCATCGACTACCGTGAGCTTAATAAGGTTACTATCAAGAATAGGTATCCTTTGCCCAGAATCGACGATCTGTTCGATCAACTTCAAGGGGCAAGTTTCTTCTCAAAAATTGACTTGAGGTCAGGCTACCATCAATTGAAGGTTAGAGATGAAGATGTGCACAAAACAACATTTAGGACTCGTTATGGTCATTACGAGTTCCTAGTGATGCCTTTTGGGCTCACTAATGCACCAGCCGCGTTCATGGATCTCATGAATCGCGTTTGCAAGCCGCACTTAGACAAATTCGTCATCGTCTTCATCGACGACATTCTCATCTACTCAAAGAACCAAGCTGACCATGAGAAGCATCTTCACTGCATACTGGAACTACTTCATAAAGAGAAGCTCTATGCCAAGTTCTCAAAGTGTGAATTCTGGCTTCGAGCAGTCCAATTTCTTGGACATGTTGTTAGTGAGCGTGGTATCCAAGTAGATCCCGCTAAAGTTGAATCTGTCATGAATTGGCATGAGCCAAAGACGCCTACAGAAATTCGTAGCTTCCTAGGTTTGGCAGGATACTATAGGCGATTCATAGAAAACTTTTCAAGGATTGCTGCACCCCTGACTTCGCTGACACGTAAGAAGATTAAGTTTGACTGGGGTCCTAAGCAGCAGGAATCCTTCGATATTCTGAAACAAAAGTTGAGCAATGCTCCGGTACAAACATTGTCTGATGGAATAGAGGAGTTTGTAGTTTATTGTGATGCATCACATACCGGGATGGGATGTGTGCTTATGCAGAAGGGCAAAGTCATTGCCTATGCTTCGCGACAGTTAAAGGTGCACGAAAAGAATTACACCACCCACGATTTGGAGTTGGGTGCCGTTGTATTCGCACTAAAACTGTGGAGGCACTACTTATATGGAATCAAATGTGTGATCTATTCTGATCACAAGAGCCTTCAACATCTGTTCAACCAGAAGGACTTGAACATGAGGCAACGCCGTTGGATGGAAACTCTTAATGATTACGATTGTGAAATAAGATACCATCCCGGCAAGGCGAATGTAGTCGCCGATGCCTTGAGTCGGAAGGAGAGGGTGAAACCCATCCGAATCAATGCCAAGAGCATGGAAATAAAAAACAGTTTGATGGAAAGGTTGTTAGCTGCACAGAAGGAAGCTGTGTTGGAAGCTAACTATCCTAACGAAAAGCTAGGAATAACTGAGGAGCAGCTATCTCTTAGTAAGGATGGAATTTTTAGATTGAATGGACGGATATGGGTTCCAATTTATGGAGGACTCCGAGATGTTATCCTCCAGGAAGCCCACAGCTCTAAATATTCTGTTCATCCTGGAGCTGATAAAATGTACCAGGATCTTAGAGCAAATTATTGGTGGATAGGCTTGAAGAAGTCTGTAGCTACCTATGTAGCTAAATGCTTGACGTGTGCGCAAGTCAAGGCAGAACATCAAAAACCGTCAGGTTTGCTACAACAGCCTGAACTTCCTACTTGGAAGTGGGAAATGGTAACTATGGATTTTATCACCAAGTTACCTAAGACAAGGAAAGGAAATGACACCATCTGGGTGATAGTTGATTGACTGACTAAGTCAGCACATTTCCTACCCATTAAGGAGACCTACAGCTCTGATATGTTAGCCCAACTGTACGTTGATAAGATTGTAGCCTTACATGGCATACCTATAGCTATTATCTCTGACCGAGATACTAGGTACACGTCGCATTTTCGGAAAAGCTTCCAACAATCTTTGGGCACACGTTTGAACTTTAGTACGGCTTACCATCCACAGACAGATGGTCAAAGTGAGCGTACTATTCAAACGCTAGAAGACATGCTACGTGCATGTGCGATCGATTTGGGAGGTAGCTGGGATAAGAACCTGCCATTAATCGAATTCTCCTACAACAATAGCTACCATACCAGCATCAAGGCTGCGCCTTTTGAGGCATTATACGGTAGAAAGTGTAGATCACCAGTTTGTTGGGCGGAAGTTGGAGAAGTCCAGTTATCAGGACCAGAGATCGTGTTCGAAACGACGGACAAGATTGTCCAGATTCGAAACAATCTCCAAGCTGCCCGGAATAGGCAGAAGATTTACGCTGATCCAAATCGTAAGGATTTTCACTTCGAAGTAGGTGAAAAAGTCCTACTTAAAGTGTCACCCTGGAAAGGAGTGATGCGGTTTGGTAAGAAAGGCAAACTAAGCCCGAGATACATAGGACCCTTCGAGGTTATCGAACGTGTCGGGTCAATTGCCTACAAGTTAAACTTACCTGAAGAGCTCAGTAGTATACACAATGTGTTCCACATCTGCAATCTGAAGAAGTGTTTCGCTAACGAATCAGTGGTTATACCCTATACAGATGTGCATATTGATGAGAGCTTGAAATTTGTGGAAAAACCTTTGTCGATCGAAGATCGACAGGTGAGGAAGCTTCGAAGGAAGCATATACCTTTTGTAAAGGTCAAATGGGATGCCCGAAGAGGTCCCGAATTCACGTGGGAGGTTGAATCCACGATGAAAGAAAAATACCCTTACTTATTTCAGTAAATCTCGGGTCGAGATTTATTTTAAGTGGGTGAGGATGTAACACCTCGAAAATTTACGTCCTATAATGTGTTGACACGTGTCATAGGTTAGAACGTGTGAAAGAATGTTCTAGAAGGACTAAATTTGACAAACAGTGAAACTGTGTAAATAGAAGGGTTCAAAGTGTCAACAATGAATAAATATACTTTGCAATAACCCTACATGATGTTTATAACCTTAAACGAATAGATCATGGATCATACAAAGCGAATTGTGAAAGAAAGTGAGAGATTACAAACTACAGGGGTTAAATGTGCCAACATGTTTAAGTTATACCTCTGAGTCACCTTTTGACAAACCCGAAGCTTTGTAACGATTAATTATGCTCACTGGAATGTACCACAAAAATTTCATGAAGTTTCGTTATCGTATGAGCAAGTTGTGATAAAATTCGTGTGTGAGGGTTAGAATCGTCAACATTGAAATTTAGGGCTTTTCGGGTGATCACAAAGTTACCCGAGTACTTAACAAAGTGGGTATAAGTCTTAAAGCCCCATATGTTAAATAACAAAGCTTCATATGCAAGTGGGATGGTGAAAACGACCTTTCGGGGGACCAAGGACCAAAATGCAATAAAAGAAAAACAAAAATCAGGTTTCCAGGTCCCAGGCGGCCCGCTTTGGATATGCTGAAATGGGACGCGGGCCGCGTCAGGCCTGCAGATGCAGAAAAAACAGACAGCTGCCTGTTGATGCTTGTAACCGACTCGAATGCAATTGTTTCGATACTTTGGGCTGCCTAAAATGGTTTTTAGCTAGTAGGGGACTTGTGGATGATAATGCAACACTCCTAGACTTAGTTGTCAATGATCTAAGCATGTTTGAAGTTGTTTATAAGACCCACATTATACAACATTGATCATTCATCACTCCTGAGCATTTCCAGAGCATACAAGCAGGTCACAAGCTTTCCAAAACATCCCTTAGACGTGTGTAAGTGCCTTTGATCCTTCTAAATTCATTTATGCTTAGCTTATGGCCTAGAAATCAAACCGTCGTAACTACGGTTTGACTTTTAGATAAAACACAATCGGTCCAGAGTTTTGTCGAATCGAAAGTTGTTATAAGTTGGTATTTATATGGGTAATAAACCCCTAAAAGGGCACTCACTGATTCGAATCCTAACTAGGTCGTTTATCGAGTCAAAGGTTGTCCGAAAAAGTCAACAGAAACCTTAATCGCATATTTAATGATACGGAAGGCGTGTAACCTGTTTTATCAGTCATATAACTTGAAAATAAGTATAATAACTTGTCTACACTTGTTTGATTCGACAACTTTATGTTTTGAACCGATTCGGAACCGAGAGACGCAAAAGTTTGACTTTTGCTTTGACCTCAGTTCTGACCCGGTTTAAATAGATTTAGACATGCCTTAAGGTTCCATTAGGACCTAGTTACTTGTGTGTATAAGCCTCTGCATTTATACCACTCGAATCCCTAATCGTCCGATGTTTCCGTTAATCGCCTAAATATTGACCGTAATGCCCTTATGACCATAAAACGAGATTTTTGGAAATGTGAAAGTGCCATAATCTTAGTTACTGATTATTATGCATGTCCCGAAAATTTCACGTTAATCGGAGGTCTAGATTAGGAGTTATGCTTAATGACGTAATTAAGAACGCTTTTATTAATTAAACGGCGTCATTAGCATAAAACCTATCTAAACCCAAATTTTGACACCAAACCTTTTACCCACTGATGTAATATAATATTTTAGGATTTTTGAAGATTTTTAATTATTTTTAAACTGATCATAAGCTTGGATTAGCGCCTTAATTCGGTAAATACCGAATATGCCCTTTTCGGCCATAAAATGAGTTTTACAAGTCTAAATGGTGCCAATCCAATTGCTACTGATTTTAAATAATAAATTAAGTGTTTTGAACCTGCTTAACTGATCAGAAAACTCAGAATCGTATTTTAAACCGTACATCGCTTAAAACGACTTTATACGCGTATTTAACGCATAGTTTGGGTTTAAAACTATTTTAGTATACAAGACTTATTACCAAAGGTTATAACCTGTTAAAATAAGCTATTTTACTGATCAAATCAGACCCGGATCACAGGCGTCTAATTAAACTCTTTTATAGTCTTTAAAATGACCGAAATACCCCTACGGGGCATATAAAGAGATTAAACTCGTTTTGGGAATCATGGGTGATATCCTACTGATATCACAACTTATTTAAGGCGTGTCAACTTAGGAAACCTGTTTAGGACTCTTACGGATACCCGTTACGCTTCATGCGCGTTCGGTTCGGTTTATGTAACTAGTTTACATAAATTAGCCGAAACGGGTCAAACCTTATCGGTTTTATCTCAAAATCCAGAATGTGTATCATATACCCATATTAAGAAAGTCTTCAAACTTGTCGGTTCTAAATCACATTCTATCCGGTCTTCGCTTAATCGTGCGTACGAACCGTATCTTTAAAACTAACCGGTCTAAGCATAAGCTTAACTAAAGACCCGTTAGGATTCTAATAGGTTATTATAAACCTTCGTTCCAGATTAGGAGAACCAGTAAAATATATTTGCACTCGCTGATTTTGAACTATACTTACTCAGGTAAATACTTTTAACTTATTTTCCCTATACGGGCTTGGGGTACGGTATATAAAATACCGCTTGGTCGGGGCGTTGAATCTTTGATTGAATGAATGATAATGAAAGTATTGAGACGTCTCGTTTAATATTGTTTTGTTTGCTTAAAGCCTTTGGGGGGTTAATGACCGTGTCCCGGATATCCCTGGCATCATTTTACGAAATGGCCACGACCTTAGCACTCAGGTGTAGGCGTACACCTGTTAGTGTCTCATAAATAAAGTGGTGTGTTAATTGACCTTTAACCCGACTCGATCCGGGCTACTGAACGCATAAGGAACATGTAAATCCCTACAAGTATTATATATTTAAATAATTATCCCAAGTTATAAAATATTATTTGTGCCTTGTGCCTTAAATGCATTTTCTTAAACTCTTTTCAAAATGAGTCGGTTGATTGTATTTACCAGTGTAAACTGACGTATTTTCTTAAAAAGGTTAAGTGCAGGTACTACGCGAAATAGGCTGGCTTGTCTCCTAGCATCCACATTAAGTCTCGCCAGCTTGGATGTCATAAACTGTTGAACAATTGTTTCCTTTTATTTTTGATCTACCTGTGGATTTATATTCGACTATTTGTGATACTTAATATTACAATATCGTTTGGTTGAATTAAATCTATACTTTGCTTCCGCTGTGCATTTAAATATTGTGTTGTTTGACTATTATGTTGCCAACCACGTCACGATACTCCCCTACCGGGCCCACCGGTGACACGTGGAAATTCGGGGTGTGACAGTAATCGTGATGACATCCATCAGCTGGAGGTAGAGTTCTTCAACTTAAAGATGACGGGGTCGGAAATTGAAGCGTACACGAAAAGATCGAACGAGCTGGCTATCTTGTGTCCTATTATGGTGGATCCTCCTATCAAACGTATCGACCTGTACCTTAAAGGTTTAGTGCCAGAGATCCAGAGCCATGTGACGGCAGCAAACCTCGCCACTATCCAGCAAGTTATTCGTTTGGCTCATCGTCTCACTGATCAGGCAGTTGAGCAGAACAGGCTGCCCAAGCGTATTGGTGCTACTACTACTACTTCTGATGCCCCCAGCGACAACAAGCGCAAATGGGATGGAGTCTCAAGCAAGGGTTCAACATCAGCTTAGTCTCAGTCTCAGCAGCGAAAGACTGATGACTACCAGAGTCCCGGTCAGCAGTCTTCTAGTAGTCAAGGGCAGGGTGGATACAGGGGAAACCACCCCAAGTGCAACCGAAGCAACAAGCATCATAGTGAGTAGTGCAACAAGGGTCGTTGTCTGAGGTGTAACCAGTTTGGTCATGAAGCAAAGGATTGCAGGGGCGCACGACCGGCAAATCAGAATCGTCAACCACAGCCATCAGCCCCACAAAATCAGCAGCAGCAACAGCAGGGTAACAAGGGATGCTATCAGTGTGGTGCTGAAGGTCACTTCAAGAGAAACTGCCCCCAGTTGAACCAGAATCAGAACAACAACAATAATCAGAGGAACGGGATCAATAACGGGGGTAACAATGATGGCAATGGTGCCAGGGGACGTGTGTTCGTGCTGGGTCAGGGTGATGCAAGGAACGACCCCAACGTTGTGATGGGTAAGTTTCTTCTGGATGACTTCTTTGTTACTGTTTTATTTGATTCGGGTGCCGATACTAGTTATGTGTCCTTAAAAGTTAGTCAAATGCTTAAGCGTACCCCAACACTTTTGAACACCAAGCACACTGTAGAACTAGCAAACGGTAAAAGTCTTGAGGCCACACACATAGTTAAGGGTTGTAATCTTGTCTTAGCTGGTCAGACTTTCTCTATCGATCTCATCCCCGTCGTACTTGGTAGTTTCGACGTCGTTATTGGGATGGATTGGCTATCTCAACATCAAGCGGAGATTATTTGCAAGGAGAAAATCGTCCGTATTCCTCGTTCTGGTGAAGAACCTTTAGTTATTCATGGCGACAAGAGTGGTGCTGTTGTAGGCATCATCTCTTTCCTTAAGGCCCAGAAGTGTTTGCGAAAGGGCCACACTGCTTTTCTAGCCCTCGTTTCTGATACATCCTCGAAGGAAAAGAAGATAGAATACATTCCTATTGTACGCGACTTTCCAGAGGTATTTCCTGAGGAATTACCAGGTCTTCCGCCACATAGACAAGTGGAGTTTCAAATCGAATTAGCTCCTGGAGCAGCACCAATAGCTCGCTCACCGTATCATTTAGCTCCATCAGAATTGGAAGAACTATCTACGCAACTACAAGAACTCTTGGATAAGGGTTTCATGCGTCCTAGCTTTTCACCCTGGGGAGCTCCAGTGTTGTTTGTGAAGAAGAAAGACGGTACCTTCAGAATGTGTGTTGACTATCGTGAGCTAAACAAGGTGACCGTGAAGAATCGTTACCCTCTTCCGCGTATTGATGACCTGTTCGACCAGCTGCAAGGGTCGAGCTTCTACTCAAAGATTGATCTGAGATCAGGATATCACCAGCTGAGAGTCCGAGATGAGGACGTCTCCAAAACAGCATTTAGGACTCGGTACAGGAATTACGAGTTTCTGGTTATGCCTTTTGGATTGACGAATGCACCTGCGGTCTTCATGGATCTTATGAATAGAGTGTGCAAGCCTTACCTGGATAAGTTTGTTATTGTATTCATCGACGACATCCTGATCTATTCGAGGAGTTAGGAGGAACACGAGCAACACCTGAGGCTTATTTTGAAACTCCTTCGAACAGAGCAGTTGTATGCCAAATTTTCGAAGTGTGACTTCTGGCTTCGCGAAGTCCATTTCCTAGGCCACGTGGTAAACAAGGATGGGATTCATGTTGATCCATCCAAGGTAGACTTGATCAAGAACTGGCCTGCACCCCGTACACCAATGGAAATCCACCAATTCTTGGGTTTGGCGGGCTACTACAGAAGGTTTATCAAGGATTTCCCCAAGATTGCGCAACCTCTCACCTCACTAACTCAATAGGGTGTTACCTATCGTTGGGGTGATGCACAGGAATATGCATTTCAGCACTTAAAGGATAGACTTTGTAGCGCACCTATCCTCTCATTGCCTGAAGGCACAGACGATTTTGTGGTTTATTGCGACGCATCCATCCAAGGACTTGGTTGCGTGTTAATGCAACGTGACAAGGTCATTGCTTACGTATCACGCCAACTTAAAGTTCACGAAAGGAATTACACTACGCATGACTTGGAATTAGGAGCAGTGGTTTTTGCTCTTAAGATATGGAGACATTATCTGTACGGTACCAAGTGCACCATTTACACCGATCACAGGAGTCTCGAGCATATCTTCAAGCAAAAGGAGTTAAACATGCGACAACGTCGATGGGTTGAACTCTTGAATGATTGCGAATGCGCGATCAAGTACCATCCGGGCAAAGCCAATGTTGTGGCCGACGCCCTCAGTCGAAAGGATACTACACCTAAGCGCGTGCGAGCGTTACAACTTACCATTCATTCTAGCCTTCCTACTCAGATACGCGATGCTCAGGTTGAAGCATTGAAACCAGAGAACATCAGGGCTGAGTCCCTGCGAGGGTCGAAGAAACGGTTAGAACAAAAGGCAGATGGCGCTTATTACGTGACAGGGCGCATCTGGGTTCCACTATATGGCAATCTACGCGAACTTGTGATGGATGAAGCGCACAAGTCTCTTTACTCAGTACATCCTGGTTCGGATAAGATGTACCACGACCTAAAGACTACATACTGGTGGCCTAACATGAAAGCCAACATAGCAACTTACGTTAGTAAATGTTTGACTTGTGCGAGAGTCAAGATTGAATATCAGAAACCAGTAGGCCTATTCCAACAACCGGAGATCCTGACATGGAAATGGGAGCAAATTTCCATGGATTTCGTTACTGGCCTGCCTAGATCTCAACGCGGAAATGACACTATCTGGGTGATAGTGGATCGATTAACTAAGTCTGCACACTTCTTGGCTATCAAAGAAACGAATAAGTTTTCTACTTTAGCAGACGTTTACTTAAAGGAAGTGGTTTCGAGGCACGGGGTGCCAACCTCCATTATTTCCGATCGTGATGCACGTTTTACCTCTGAACTGTGGCAAGCAATGCACAAGTCTTTTGGCTCTCGATTAGACATGAGCACAGCATATCATCCGCAAACGGATGGGCAGTCTAAACGCACCATCCAAACCCTTGAAGACATGCTTCGAGCGTGTGTAATCGATTTTGGAAATGGTTGGGAAAGACACCTCCCTTTGGTGGAGTTTTCGTATAACAACAGTTACCACAGCAGCATCCAGGCCGCTCCGCTTGAGGCATTATACGGACGTAAATGCCGATCACCTCTTTGTTGGGCAGAAGTGGATGACAGCCAAATCACTGGCCCAGAACTTGTGGTAGACACAACTGGGAAGATTTCTCAGATACGACAATGAATGGCGGCAGCTCGTGACCGTCAGAAAAGCTACGCTGATAAGTGCAGGAAACCACTCGAGTTCCAGGTTGGGGATCGAGTGCTACTCAAAGTCTCACCTTGGAAAGGTGTAGTACGTTTTGGCAAATGAGGCAAACTTAACCCACGATAAGTTGGACCTTTCGAAATCATAGAGAAAATAGGCAAAGTGGCCTACAAACTAAACCTACCCGCAGAACTCATTGGAGTTCACAACGTATTTCACGTGTCGAATCTGAAGAAGTGTCTGTCAGATGAGACCCTCATAGTTCCTTTGAAGGAGCTCACAATCGACGTTCAGCTACGATTCGTAGAGGAACCAGTAGAGATTACTGACCGAGATGTTAAGATTCTCAAGCGCACCAGAATACCTCCTGTTCGAGTTCGTTGGAACTCCCGTCGTGGCCCAGAGTTCACCTGGGAACGAGAAGACCAAATGAAACACAAGTATCCCTAGTTGTTCGAGCAGCATGAAACCACTACTGAGGTCGAAGCTACTGCAAAATTTCGGGACGAAATTCCAAACCAACGGGGGAAGGATGTGACACCCCAGGAAAACCGTGAAAACCATACCACTTAACTAGCTTCCTCAGTGAGTACGTTCTAAATTTCGGGACGAAATTTCTTTAAACTTGGGGATAATGTGACAACTCGTATTTTAGAACCTTCCTTTGTATTTCGATTTAACCTGAATGAACTCTATGTGATTATGTGATACGTGATTTTAATGGAATGTATGTTTGATTTTGTTATGAGTTGGTGTATGATATGTGTGTATATAACTTAGTCGCACAACACTAGTCCAATCGCACAAGCCCTTTTGGGCACACCACTCTCGGCCCACTATCCTTGAACTCGAAACCAAGGGCAGCCCAAGGAAAGGGTTCAGCCCACTCCCTATGCGTATGCATATACCCATTATGGGGTTTTGATCCTCATAATTTGCAAACAGTTAACACACACACAAACCCTAAAGCTCTCTCCCTTCACTCGACGGCAACACCCCTCTCTCTTGAAGATCATCTCGGCCCTATCTCATATTCCGGTTAGTGATTCATTATTAATTGTGTATTAGACAATGTTGTGATTACCATGATTGAGCATGATAGTTAAGATTGTTCATATGAATTGGATTTGCATGATTGTGATTTAGAACCAAAGAGATGTAATCGACTGTGATGGGTCTAGATGTTTAATTGATTCATATATTTTGGCATGAACTAGATGGTGAAAATTACATGAACTGTATGGCAATGATCGAATTCCTTAGGATGGTGGTTTGACCGAATGTTTGAATGATTGTTGTTGTTATTCATGATTAGATGTTACTTAGGGTTCATACGAATTAAATTGATTGTTCTTGATTTGATGATGATTAAGGTAATATGAATGTGTATGATTTCCGAATTCAATGCTGTTTAATCTGATTTGAAACTGCCAAACTGTTAGCAAAGGTTACGGAAGTAAATGGGCTGCAAATAAGGAAGTTAGTTACACACCTAGTCTCGACACCGGTTGCGAGTCGAGAACCCACTGTCTCGACTCGAGACCACACCTTACCAGCACACAAACAAGACTCGAGACCTTGGTTGCGGGTCTTGTTGCGACTAGAGACCTGACTCGAGACCACCTGGTCTCGAGCGATGAATTCATGACCCGAGACCCCTTAGTTGCGACTCGAGAACTCCAAGACTTCAACCCGAGACCACACTGTCTCGACTCGAGATCCCTAGTCTCGACTCAAGTCCATATAATCACACTTTCGATTTGGACTTTCACTGATATAGGCTTGTGTAGTTGGGCTGCATATTTGGGCTCTGTTTGTTTACGTATATGTTATTGTTGAACGTGGAATGTGGACTGTTAGTTGACTGATATGATTATACGTATATGCCATGATCAATACTTGTATGCAACTTGTTAGTATACGTGTAGAAAACCATACGTGCATTACTTAAACCTAGACCTGACTTGTATGGTAACCATGTTAGGACGTGGTTGACCACAAGTGGCTCAAGTGACCTTTTGTTTATCTGCCGAGCAAACCAAGGTGAGTTCACACACTTTCTAAGGCATGGGATTCCCGGTGGCTGGGAATGGGTTAAAGAATTAAAACGGAACCTACATATCCTCCTTGGGTAGGATATGTACCGACGTCCTCCATGGGTAGGATGCCAATATAAATCCTGCGTATTCTCCTTGGGTAGAATATGTACGTTCGTCCTCCTTGGGTAGGACAACAACCTTAAACTTACTAGACAAAACTCTATCATTAAGTCCCTCATTTTATATCGACTTAATCGCCGAGGCCGATGGCGAGCGGGTCATTAGTTAATAGCGCTATTAGGTTTGACAAACCTCACACCGTGCCGGTCAGACTGGCGTGTACTAATGAATCATGGCAAACTGTCAATGATGATAGACATTGACGCAGGGCACAACTATTGTTCGTCAGTTGTCGATATGGTAACGGTCTAGTGGTTCACATGGGGAAGCCCCCACTGATTATGGATAAGGTTTGGGAAACAAAGATACAGGTTAACTCGTGGTTTACGAAACAACTTGGTTTTCAAAACAAACTTGTAAAACTAAAACAACCAACTGTAAACTCGCTCTCAACTTTGTTGTTGACTCGTTGTTACATGCCTTGCAGGTCGTTAGGTATTCATGGAGCTTACACGAGGAGGCGTGATCGTTGTGGGACATGGATAGTCATATGCCATGTTAAGCATATGATATATTTGAACTCATACTTTGGTTTTAAACATTATGCTTCCGCTTACAACTTAAACTATGTTTTGTTTGGACACCAATTATATTGTGTTGGGTTTTATATTTATTTACATGCTTTGTTCAATATGATTGGTGGCTTGATCCTGGTCAGTCACGCCTCCATGCGGTGATACTCCGCTTGTGGATTTTGGGGGTGTGACAGTTCGGCACATGACGGTTCTGGCCGTTTAGGGTGGTTGATGAGGCCTTGGCTAACACAATGGGCTCTCACCAATGTGTTAGCCAGGTCCTCTAACATCACCGAAGCCGCAGAACCGTTGAAGAAATGTGAACAACCCATTACATATCACCTAGGCCAATATAAATGTGGGTTGATGGAACTTACCAGTTCACGACCCATCTTTATTCCTAGGTGTTTCGATGCAAATTCCGGAATCAGAATCCGGATCTCCTACCCAGTTGGAAGTAGCGGTTTGGTGTATTCTAGTTCAAATGATTATGTTTGTATTTTTTTGTGTTATGTTTTTTATGTACTTTGTATTCAATCATAATAAAGTTATAAATTTTACTAATTTACTTTTGAATTCTAGTTCAATTCAGTATAATTCAATGTTAAAGGCGTTTCAACAGCCAATTCAATGTTAAGACGTTTCAACAGCCAATTAATTCGTTCAATAGCCAATTAAGACGTTTGAATTTTAGTTCAAAAAAAATTAAAAATTACATATATTCGAAGTTATGTTAAGACGTTAGAATATTTAAAGTTATATTAAATTAAATATTCATTTAACCAACCCCACTATATATACCCCTAAACACACACACACACACGTCGTGCACCGTTCTTCTTCTTCTACTTTCATTGTTCAACGTTTACATCAGACGCGGTTCAGTTTTTGCAGACATGGCTACTTCGTCGTGGACCGAAGTTGAGGACATTGCGTTGGTGGAGGCTTGGGAGGAGGTGTATACCAATCCTCCTCGTCGAGGGCATGGGGGTCTATGGGTCCGTGTGCAACAATATTTTGCACAACTCCGTGGTCCGGACCACGGCCGCACCGTTGACGCCTTATCTTCAAGGTTTCGGGTTATACGCTTGGACTGTAAGAAGTTCGAGGGTTACTACTAATCTGTTGAGGATTCATCCCAGGGTCTTGGCGAGGAGGACATCAAGGCGGTTGCCCTCATCAACTACTGCCACGAAGAAGGACTTGATTTCGAACACGTCTCGCAGTGGGAAACGATTAGGGTTTGGCTTTATTGTTTTTTTTTTTTTGAATGTAATGTTTTTTTTTCTTTTTATGTTTTTTTTAATGTAATGTTTAGTATGTATTTTCTTTTTTTTAATATAATGTTTTATATTTTCTTTAACTGTTTACTGGGTTGGCCTGTTGACCGTTTCACAGGTTTGGGCTTACAGGGTTTGGGTTTACGAAGATTGGACTGACGGAGTTTGGGCTGACGGGGTGTGGGCTAACGGGGTTTGGGTCTACGGGCTTTGGGCCTAAGGGATTTGGGCTTAAGGGGTTTGGGTTTACGGCGTTTGGGCTTACGGGTATTGGACTGACGGAGTTTGGGCTTACACCCAATCATGTTAATGTCCAACATAACAAGTTTAAGTTATATTATTTAATGTTATAAATATTTATGAAAACTATATAAATAAACTTAACTATTTAAAACTTGAACCTTAACTACTAAAATTATAAATTATAAATATTTATTTGGTTAAAATAATTAATTAAAATAAATAACGTGTATAAATAAACTTAAAACTGGATGTAACTCGTTCTCAGGGTCACGTTGTAGTGGCTTGTGATATGTTGGTTAAGTCGTTGGTGTCTGTGTGAACCGGGTTTGGCGCGGGTTCGATACCCGGCGTTCCCCATCTTTTTATTTTTCATATTTTTAAGTTTTTGAATATGAGCCTTTAAAGAAAATGAGTGTATAAATTAAATTAAATTAAAACCGGATTTAACTCGTTCTCAGGGTCACGGTGTAGTGGCTTGTGATATGTTAGTTAAGTCGTTGGTGTTTGTGTGAAACGGGCTTGGCGTGGGTTCGATAGCCGGCTTTCCCATTTTTTTATTTTTCATATTTATAAGTTTTTAAATATTGGCTATTACACAATAATAACTTTAAATTACCAAAGTTATAACATCCTATAAACGATACAAGATAAATTTAAATAACATCCTAAAAACGTTAGCTAAATATAAATTTTCAAAGTTTCAAACACGCAAATGTGTTCAAAGTCCTCGTCATAAACCATTGCATAGTCTAGCAGGGCTTCTTCAATGACCTCCTCTTCAGTCAGGTTGTTGCGCCGATTTTTTTTAACGTTCTTGTACCTTCCTAAGAAACGGCTACATTTGAAGCGTAGGAAAGCACACCGAGTGTTGACGTCATCGGCGCTACGGGTCGTTTGTTGCACGTGAATGCAGAAATAGTTCATAACTTGACCCCAGAACGCGGGATCGGAAATTGAGTAAGTGTCGTCATCACGAGTGGCGGCGTAGGAGACGTCAACAGCAATGTCTTCTTCGTTGGTCCAAGAATCCATGATTTTTTTAACAAATTCCAAGTTTGAGGTTAAATGGAAAGAATGCCTATGTCTATTTATAGCGGGTTCATTGATCACTATTTATTCCTTTATTAAATTAATAAATTAAAAACAGGTATTTTATTGCATAAACTAGACAACATTTGGACGGGGTAAACACCGCCAAAAATACAGTTTTTCTGCTATGAATTGTCTGTACGACAAAAAAGTTTTACAAATGTCTCCAGTTATATTTATTGGTTTATCCGTAACCAGATGCTCCATAAGCATACACAGGTAGACAGCTTCATTCCCTGCGATTGATGTGTTAGATACCACGTAGTTGTCATTGAGCTCGGCAGAGATACATTTTTCTGGTTTTCCCGTTTTTTTCCAATATTGCAAACGCACTAGTAATGCTCCTAAATAAACTTTAACCTTCGTCAAACGTGGGTGAATAACATTTATATATTTATTGCCGACACAAACATCTTCGCACGGGTAATACACCAACTCCTGTGACGATAACTCTAGTCGAACTAGGAGCCATTTGTTATTTTCTAGCGGTAACGAAAAGAAGACGTAATCCACTTCGAAGAAAGAAGGAAATGGGTGTAATTTGCCATTGGCATATTTAACAACGTTTTTAGGCGTAGAATCTAACAACGTTTCATAAAATTGTGGTGGAAGAATTGTCAACCGCAAGTTTAACAACGGATCCCTTTGAATCTTTCTATTCCTCCAAGCCATTAGCCTTCCCACCCATCCTTCAATATGCTGTATAAGTTGTAATTTAAAATTAATTAATAACGGGAAAAAAATTCTAGATTTAATAAAAATATTAGGAAGAATAATTAACTGTTGACGTTAGGTAGCCGCCACAGCGAAAACCTAATAGAGTCCCCCAAAATTTTTTGTCCAACTCTATTGATCTTGTGAAAACTGCTGAATAACAGAACGACGCATCCCCATTTCTGTAGAATGTTTCCACGTCTTTTGATCAGTTCTCACTTTCGTCGTCTGGAATTGCCCATGTACCAGCCCGGTGGAGGTGAAAACTTTATCGATTGTGTAAAACGTGGCTTTGTTCTGAATCATTTTGTTGTGGAACTTCAGAAGAACTTTCACCATGGAACTTCTCCATTTTTTGAGAATCCAAGATGATGATTTGTTTGCTGGTTGCGAGCAGTATACATCATTTTTATTTTTTTCAGACATTTTGCGAGCTCCAGAAATGTACTCAAATACTATACTTAAAGGGAAGAATTCTAATTTATTAAAAAAATTCGATAAATTAAATGAGAATTTAGGTCAAGACGTTTGAATTGCAGGACACGTGGCATGCATGCACGAGACGTTTCAGGACATTTAAGACGTCTCAGGATTTAAGACGTTTCAGGACATTTAAGACGTTTTAACTGTAGGACACGTGGCATTTTAAGACGTTTAAGTACATTTAAGACGTTTCAATTTCGACGTCTTAAGACGTTTCCGACATGCACGAGACGTCAACGCTGACATTTAATACGTTTCCAACATATCGAGACGTTTCTTTATTAAGACGTTTGTTCTGGTACTTGAGACGTTTCACAAGAATCTTGAGACGTCTAAACTGCTACTTGAGACGTTTCCGACATGCAAACCGTTTTATGAACGACACGTGTTCCAGTTCATTCCCCGTGTAGCCATCGCGTGACACGTGTCGCGGAAGAGGTTTTTACCTTGGGAGTGTGGGTTCATGTGTTTCATTTCTGCCGGCAAACATCTTCGGGACCACATTCTCCTTTAGGACCACCTTGAAGAAAGACCCGAAGACCGTTGAAGATCCGAAGAAAGACCCGACGACCGTTGAAGATCCGACGAAAGACCCGACCCGCGTTGAAGACCAGACCACCGTTTCATTTCTGCTGCCGAATTACCACGTTGCCCGTTGACTCAGAATGGATCCAAATTACTACGGTTACCCACCCATGGGTCGTCCAGAGCACATGCAACCGGATCACGTCATGCAAGACGTTGGAGAAAATCCTGTCCCATGTGTAGCGGTGATACTTTATCTATTTTGTTTCCGTTATTATACTGTTTTAGTATTTTAGTATATTTACTATTTTTTATAACGCAAACTTAAGATTCATTCAATTGTTTTTTCTTTCATTTCTTACTTTACAAGGCCAAAAAGATCAAAGTTCGGCAAACGTGGAATATAGTAAAGACTTTGAACAAAAGAATGACGGCACCTATTGAATCCCAAATTAGGCAGACCTGTTTTGGGCCTTTTTTAGATATTAAGTGTGTTATGTGTGATAGCCTACTCTTACTCGGTGTTGCACAATTACAAGTGCATACACCTACCCAGATTAGAGATTACATATCGCCTAGGCCAAGAAATTTTCATGTTTACCCCGAAACAATTTTGTCTTATAACGAGGTTAAGGTTTGGGCCCACTAACTGGACACCGATTGAGCACCCTGACTCATTTAAAAACTGACATTTCCCGGGCCGTGAACGTATTGCTTTCAAACGAATAAGAGATATGTTTGAAGGTCCGATGCAATATAGCAACGAAGATTGCACAAGGATATGTCTACTGATGCTTTTGGGCCAAGAGTTTTTAGGGTTGCAGGATTTAAATGCAATCGATAATAAACTTTTACACCAGGTGGATAATCTGAATGACTTTAACCAATATCCATGGGGTAATTATTTTTGGGAGAGCACGTATACGAACGTGTATGATATGCACGTTCGTCAAAAGGAAGACGCGAAGGGTTTTTCGTTAGACGGATTTGTTTGGCCCTTTAAGGTACCTGGGAAATCGTATATATATTTTAAGTGTAATGTTCGTTTTAATTTGTAGACTAATACCTGTTAAATATGTTAATGCATTTACAGATGTGGATTCTAAAGGTATTTCCGTAATTCAAACAAAGGAGGGGGTATTTCGATGGTCAGACCATTCCGAGATTTTTAGGATGGCAAGAAGGACAAAAGCTGATGAAGGGTAGTGTTGATGGCATCTTAGCGAATGAAATAAAGGTAAATTGCTATATTGTGTCTGAAATTGCTTGACAAATTATAAAAACCGATAAAAATATAAAATTATAAAAACTGTTAAAGGTATAAAATTATAAAAACTGTTAAAATTATAAAAAAAAAAATATTTTCAACCGTTAATAGTTTTTGGAACTTTTTATATGCATTTTCAAATTATAATGTTATAACAAAAACTGTTAAACGTTGAAAAATTTAATAGTCAACTTTAACAGTTTTAATAATTTTATAATTTTATAAATTATAAAATTATAAAAAAAATTCAACGTTTAACAGGTTTAACTTTTTTTGTAAAATGTTTGGTAACAAATTATAAAAACTATTAAAAGTATATAAAATTATAATAACTGTTAAAATTATAAAATTATAAAAAAATATTTTCTACCGTTAATAGTTTTTGAAACATTTTTATATGAATTTTCAAATTATAATGTTATAACAAAAATTGTTTTAACTGTAGGACACGTGGCATTTTAAGACGTTTAAGTACATTTAAGACGTTTCAATTTAGACGTCTTAAGACGTTTCCGACATGCACGAGACGTCAACGCTGACATTTAATACGTTTCCAACATATCGAGACGTTTCTTTATTAAGACGTTTGTTCTGGTACTTGAGACGTTTCACAAGAATCTTGAGACGTCTAAACTGCTAATTGAGACGTTTCCGACATGCAAACCGTTTGATGAACGACACGTGTTCCAGTTCATTCCCCGTGTAGCCATCGCGTGACACGTGTCGCGGAAGAGGTTTTTACCTTGGGAGTGTGGGTTCATGTGTTTCATTTCTGCCGGCAAACATCTTCGGGACCACATTCTCCTTTAGGACCACCTTGAAGAAAGACCCGAAGACCGTTGAAGATCCGAAGAAAGACCCGACGACCGTTGAAGATCCGACGAAAGACCCGACCCGTGTTGAAGACCAGACCACCGTTTCATTTCTGCTGCCGAACTACCACGTTGCCCGTTGACTCAGAATGGATCCAAATTACTACGGTTACCCACCCATGGGTCGTCCAGAGTACATGCAACCTGATCACGTCATGCAAGACGTTGGAGAAAATCCTGTCCCATGTGTAGCGGTGATACTTTATCTATTTTGTTTCCGTTATTATACTGTTTTAGTATTTTAGTATATTTACTATTTTTTATAACGCAAACTTAAGATTCATTCAATTGTTTTTTCTTTCATTTCTTACTTTACAAGGCCAAAAAGATCAAAGTTCGGCAAACGTGGAATATAGTAAAGACTTTGAACAAAAGAATGACGGCACCTATTGAATCCCAGATTAGGCAGACCTGTTTTGGGCCTTTTTTAGATATTAAGTGTGTTATGTGTGATAGCCTACTCTTACTCGGTGTTGCACAATTACAAGTGCATACATCTACCCAGATTAGAGATTACATATCGCCTAGGCCAAGAAATTTTCATGTTTACCCCGAAACAATTTTGTCTTATAACGGGGTTAAGGTTTGGGCCCACTAACTGGACACCGATTGAGCACCCTGACTCATTTAAAAACCGACATTTCCCGGGCCGTGAACGTATTGCTTTCAAACGAATAAGAGATATGTTTGAAGGTCCGATGCAATATAGCAACGAAGATTGCACAAGGATATGTCTACTGATGCTTTTGGGCCAAGGGTTTTTAGGGTTGCAGGATTTAAATGCAATCGATAATAAACTGTTACACCAGGTGGATAATCTGAATGACTTTAACCAATATCCATGGGGTAATTATTTTTGGGAGAGCACGTATACGAACGTGTATGATATGCACGTTCGTCAAAAGGAAGACGCGAAGGGTTTTTCGTTAGACGGATTTGTTTGGCCCTTTAAGGTACCTGGGAAATCATATATATATTTTAAGTGTAATGTTCGTTTTAATTTGTAGACTAATACCTGTTAAATATGTTAATGCATTTACAGATGTGGATTCTAAAGGTATTTCCGGAATTCAAACAAAGGAGGGGGTATTTCGATGGTCAGACCATTCCGAGATTTTTAGGATGGCAAGAAGGACAAAAGCTGATGAAGGGTAGTGTTGATGGCATCTTAGCGAATGCAATAAAGGTAAATTGCTATATTGTGTCTGAAATTGCTTGACAAATTATAAAAACCGATAAAAATATAAAATTATAAAAACTGTTAAAGGTATAAAATTATAAAAACTGTTAAAATTATAAAATAAAAAAAATATTTTCAACCGTTAATAGTTTTTGGAACTTTTTATATGCATTTTCAAATTATAATGTTATAACAAAAACTGTTAAACGTTGAAAAATTTAATAGTCAACTTTAACAGTTTTAATAATTTTATAATTTTATAAATTATAAAATTATAAAAAAAATTCAACGTTTAACAGGTTTAACTTTTTTTTGTAAAATGTTTGGTAACAAATTATAAAAACTATTAAAAGTATATAAAATTATAATAACTGTTAAAATTATAAAATTATAAAAAAATATTTTCTACCGTTAATAGTTTTTGAAACATTTTTATATGAATTTTCAAATTATAATGTTATAACAAAAATTGTTAAACGTTGAAAATTTTAATAGTCAACTTTAACAGTTTTAATAATTTTATAATTTTATAAATTATAAAATTTAAAAAAAAATCTACGTTTTAACAGTTTCAATCGTTAATAGTTTATGAAACATTTTTAAATGCATTTTGTGTAACAAGTTTTTTAATTTTTTTTTCAACCTTTAATAGTTTTTAACATTTTTTTGTAAAATGTTTGGTTTCAATCTGATAGAGACGTGAATATAAACCGCTAAACTCCATGCTACCAACTGAGTTTGAGGCCGAGACACAGTGGTTCATTTCAAGCTCGGATTATTTCAACCGTGAACGTCAAATTTATCAACCTGCTATACCGACTGAATTACCCCCTCAAATGCAACATCCAATCCAGCCGACTGAAAACTGCGGCCAGCCAATGAAGAACTTCATTGCCCACTTGTTCGGCGATGATGAAGTACCGATTCAGGTGCCTCAAATGCACGGATTTGCACCTGAAGTACCGGTTCAGATGCATGATATTTCGTTAGACATAGCTGACTTGCAACGGGATGCTGCTGCCGGTCAGTTTTCATCAGGATTTTATTCTGAAGAGCAGCTTGTCTCTAAATTTCAGTCAATGATGTTCGCAAACAACCGGGCGTTGACTGACATGATCAAGTCGGAGTTGTTGCAAAGTTTTCGTATGGCTCCGGTTAATACTCCAAGCCACATACGAACACCGATGGAACAATCGCAAAAAGAAGATGATAATGTATTCATCCAAAAATCCCGTTTATTTGGTTATAAAAATCTAAAAAATAAATATATTTAAAAATGTTTCTAACATTTTTTAAAAATTTGTAGGCGGCAGCTGATTCTTATTTTAACTTCGATAAGGATGTGTATCATGTATCAGCAAATCCCGAAAATGTTACGGAAGAAGCCGTAAGTTTGGGTTGCGTATATGTTTATTTTAGTTATACGTGTACTTTCTGTTAATTTACCTCTTAAATTAATGTTATTGTAGAATGAGGATCCGGAGATGATTAAACTGAGGCGGTCCGAAAGGCTTGTGAAGCCCGCCAAGTCTCTGCTATCACCGTTTGTAGTCTACAGAAACATGAAACGGAAGCAAAAAAAGATAGCAAATGATGAAGATAATTTAATCAAAACGATACAAAATTGGGCACCAACTAGCGGCGTTAGACAACTAACCCTCACGGCAGGCGGCTGTGTTGGTCCTGATTTATGGGCGGCATTGCTAGGCACTAACGGTACTGGCTGGTTAAGCGATGATGTAAGCAGTATAATTTATTTTGTTAATACTAAATATACTAAATTTTCCTATAAACTTACCTTAAAATTGTCGAAACCTATAACAGCACATTTTTGGATGGATGCTACACATGTATAATTCAAGAAATCCATCCGACCGTTGGTCCATTTTACCCCCATATTTCCAGATGAATTGTCAAACTTTGGATGGAACGTTC
Organism: Helianthus tuberosus; assembly: GCA_030545235.1. Classification (NCBI taxonomy): domain Eukaryota; kingdom Viridiplantae; phylum Streptophyta; class Magnoliopsida; order Asterales; family Asteraceae; genus Helianthus; species Helianthus tuberosus. The sequence continues at coordinate 77,576,197 of CM060424.1, read as the reverse complement.
GAAGGTTACTTCACCGGGGGTGTCGAACCTTTTCCTCTGATATTTACCGTTGACGAGGTGTACGTACCGTTATTTATACCATCAATTCACTGGTTTTTATGAGTTTTCAACCTGCTTAACTATACACTCACTATTTACGACAGGTAAAAAGTTATAAACGCTCGTTTTTTGTAGCTGATTATTTAATAGTTTTAGTTCTCTCAAAAGGTATGACTTTAAAAATTTATAAATGCTCGTTTTTTTTTTTTTTGTAGCTTGATGGGCATGCAACAATTGGAAAAAGGAAGAACGGAAGTGGTTTGTTTTATAAATTTTGTTTTTGAACATTGGCTTCGTATGCATGGTTATTATGACAACAAACCTTTACCGTTAAAGTTTCCGTTTCAAATAGTATATGCAGATCACGTGCCACAGCAGTCGGAACCATTAGGGGACTGTGGGGTTTGGGTTTGTATATTTCTAGACCGGTGGATTAACAAAAAACCACTAAATGATAGTGAAGACACAAGCATAACGGCTACAAGGATGAGGCGCCATCTTTTGATACTTTTCTACAACTCGCTTATACCTATACAATCAGTCGACGAGATAGAAGAGGACGATATTGAATGTATTCCACGATTTGTATTAATTTATATTTTATAAAACATAATTCATTATATATAGTTATTTCTATATATGTTTCGATGACATATTAAGTAGGTAAAACTTCAATTATATTAAATATTATATTATATTATATTTATATTTATTGTGAACATGTGTGTATATATATGTGCCCTCACTATGTCAATAATGCCACACCGGATGTCTTGCTCAAACATTCCTCATTCCGTGCAACGCACCATTTGGATAAACCAAAATGATCGGTTTGAACATTGGTCGCCAAATATTCTAGAGTTTTACTATGACGGCGATACTCCAACTTGCTACTCAACCTACATGGGTAAAACACCTATCGGAAAAGAATGGTGGGGCGGATTACTTGGATTTTGTGGAAACGGATTTATTCAGGAAACGGTACGTTCGAAATACCTTTCGTGTTAATGATAGTGTTTTTATTTTTTTAGTCAAACGTTTACCATATTTTTCCCAGCATATCAATGCATGGTGTAACAAGCTAATGTATCAACGGGAGCTTCACAGACGGTCAACGGCGATGTCATCAAAGGATTATCGGTGGATAGTAGTCCCGCCTACTTTTTTTAACATGATAATAGAACAAAATAGAGAGGCCTACGGATATGCAGACGGTTCAAAAGAAAATTTTCCTCCCTTTTGGGACGTTGATACGGTACGTTGTTAAATATGCTTATTCGGAGTGTACGCTTTTTATAAATTTCCAGACCTTTACTTTTTTACACCAACATTTGACAAGGAAATAATAGAGTTGTACGTTTTTGAATAAATTTAAAAATAAACTTTTTGTTTAAAAAAATTAGCAATTTTTATATTTTATGTTTTATAAAAAAAATATTGATTTTTTAAATAATTTATAATTTTAAAAAAAAATTCCCTAAAAAGAATACCTTTTCCGGGGTTATTTACGTTTCATTTTTTGCAGATTTACATGCCCGTATCGCACAACGAAAACCACTGGTTACTTCTAAAAATAAATATGCGTTCGCTTAAAATATATGCTTATTTTCCCGATAACTGTAACCTAAGTAATTGCGGAGAAGGATTTTGCATACACAGGAAAATACATCAAATTCTTTTAGAATTTGAATCTCCATTCGTATGGTTTCTGGGCCGTATATCGTACTGGCAGCACTCGGGATAGATAGTGTAGAAGCCTTAGAGTATCGAGGGATGTTGTGTGGCCTGACCACGGAGCTCATATTGGCCGAAACTCAGGTGTTATCATTTGTATGCTAATGGAAAATCTAGTTTACAACCGTTCATTGACATGGAACGAAGTAAACATACAGCATACTTGTGTCAGATATAGACGCTAAATGGCTGATGAACTCTACGCCAGGCGCTACACACCAACTAATTTTTGAAGGCTGGATGTACGCATTGTAAAATTTAATTCTTATATAAATTAAAAGTACTAATTACTATTGCGGTTACGAGAATTTGTTACATGATTTTCCTAATTAAAACATAAAAAACTAACCTATTATTAAAATTCTGCTAAATTATAAGATGGAAAAATGTCATCTGTTGGACTCTGGGTTTCTATCTCTTTCCCTTTTCCTTTGCCTGATGATTTACGTGAACGAATCTGTGATGGCATTGGATCTAAACAAACGTCACAAACATGGCTGTATGTTCTACACCGCGAACAATATACCTGAACGGGCTCTTCCCCACGAGACAAGATTCGGGTGTTTTCTTTTGGACGGCCAGATTGACATTTTGTAATATGCGGCGGTAATACACTGCCAAGGCCTTCTGGTATCACCCATTCAGACCTATGAGGCAGAGGATTAATCGATTCTTCGTACATTTTTTTGTATACTTCGTTTGAATAACACGAGAATGCATAATGACTGCATTCAGGTTCACCCAAAAATCTTGAAACAGCAATCACATGCCCACAAGGTAGACCAGAAACTTGCCAGACACGGCAGCTGCACGAACGATTCAAAAAATCAACTAAACCCTTTTTCCCACCGTCTTCAACAACAAAACTGTTTACCCCGATGCCTGCAACAGTCCAGGTTCTAGACCCTTCAATTTTTTTTTAAATTTTCTTCTGTGCCCACTGAGTCAGTGAGTGGCTCTCCTGTATGCCCTGCAGTCGACGGTCATAAAACCATTTTTGTACGGACTCGCGGAAGAATTCAATAAGTTGCGTTATCGGCATCTTACGCGAGAATCAAGACAAAGAGTTAATAGACTCCGCACTATTAGATGTCATATAGTGGTATCGATTGCCGGGACAATGAGCTCTTGCCCATCTACCAAACCCAATATTTGTTAAAACCTGGCGTATTCTAGGAACGGCAAGACACAAAGCATTGAATGACTCGTTAAAGTCAGACATCCGATAAGATTTACATGTCTTCCACCATAGTGCCTCGTACTCTTTTTTTTAGACGACGGCAAACGTAAATTCATCATTAAATGACGACAACACAACCCGTGGTAAACACGTGGAAACACGTTTCTAACACCTACATGTATAGAATTCGCCCTATCCGAAATGATCGCCATATCTGCTATTTCGCCAACACAGTCTCTAAGCTTTGAGAGAAACCATGTCCAAGATTCACCATCCTCTGATTTTCCAATGCCATAAGCAATTGGTAAAATCTGATTATTTCCATCCATGCCCACTGCTAAAAACAACGTCCCTTTAAATTCACCCTTTAGGTGTGCCGCGTCAATGATAACGACCGGTCTTAGATTAAACATAAAGCAACGAATCTAAAAATTAATGATAACATAATAAGATCATAACCAATGTTACTTTAAAAAAAATAAGAGCAAGTACAAAAGAAAAGGTGTAAATTACCGCAACACCTAAAGCAACAAAAACCATTTCAAAACGACTCTGCTCATCAACCAAGATGTGAGTAACGCTTCCAGGATTTGCAAGCTTAAAATTGTAACAGTATATTGGTAGTTCGGCAAAAGAATCTAGGGTTGTTCCTTGTAGAAGTTCAAGTGCATGGTTTTTACCACGCCAAGCTTGAAGGTTTGTTATCTCAACCTCGAACCTTTGTCTAAAATCTTTGACAATCTCTTTCGCTCGATATATCCTACCACTGTCTTTTAGTTGTTCCTTTAAAAAGTGGCCCAAAACCTTTGGGTTAGCCTGACGGAAATGTGGGTGTGTCTGCGTCTTCGAACAGGTGTGTCTATCGTTCATATGTTTAACAAAAAATAAACTACCACCAGGAATAGCGTATGCCTTAAATCGCCATTCACAACCATCACCCATGCATGACACTTCATACCGTGTCTTAGATGATCTATCAACTTTAAACTCGAAATGTTCTAACAAACATTTCTTTCCCAACTCAAGCTTCATCTCTTCTTTGTTATTGAATATATGACCGGCTTCAAACACTATAGATGAAGAAGCTGATTCATTGTTAGACGTGGTTGATTTTTCTAAAATAGGACACTCATCGTTTAAAACATCAACACTTTCTTTAACTGAAATATTTAGATCTGGAGTTTTGAAATTGTTTAAAGAAGAAAAACCAGAGGAACCAACACTAGACTCTTGAATAACATATAATTTATATAATTCAAAAGGATTCTGCATCGCCAAATCAAAAAAAAATCTAACATCTCGATCATTAATTATATCGATCGGATCAATAAACGTAGACATCCGGTATGACAAGCGTGTAATATTTGGAGTATCACACATCTTAGAAACATAATTTAAAAAACAATTATATGAATGATCTGTTTCAATTTCTAAACCACGTCTACTTGAATCGCCATCAGTAACATACTCAATGTTTCCGTTAATAACATCCCACTTCCCCCCGGTATAAACAACAAACTTAACCCTCATGTTGTGAGATAATAACTAAAAAACAAAATTCTTAGATTTAGACTTTAAATGCAGTTTTGGGATCCATTTAAATTATGGTAAACCTCTAAAATTCTTACAAAACGTCTTCTATTGGTACAAAACGTCTTAAAATCGTACAAAACGGCTTGAGCTGCTGAAGCCGGCTAAAGACGGTGAAATGGCTCAAGCCGACCTGAAACGTCTTAAGCCGTATGACGCAATGTGCAGCGGTAAAGGAAACGGCTCAAGCCGTATGAAACGTCTCAGCCAAGACATCCAAACGTCTGACCTTAATGTCGGACACGTGGCAGCGTATGGTTGGTCAGCCGCCAAGACGCTACACACTTTTTGTGGCGTCTCACCAAGACGTTTGAGTTGGCTCTTTTGGAAAAGTTGACCATGACTTGGCTATTTTGGCTATTTTCCCTTTAGTTTGGAAAAGCCGTATGGAGAATGATAACAAATGGGATGTAATCCTCTTTTTATTATGGGTCATGCTATTTCCACACGCAGGAAATTATTTTCACACCACGAAGCGCCGCGCTATGGCCATAGCGGGGCGCTTCGGTCGACAAAAGGTGATTTGATCGTTTGACTGACATAAGTTGCAGAGACATAAAGGTGATACGAGGTTGCAGGTGTCTCGTGAACCCTAAGCACCGCGCTATGGCCAAAGCGCGGCGCTTCGACCCCAAATTTTCACTTTAAAAGGACTCACCTGCTCAGACACAACATTCAGCATACGCGTGATTTTGTTGTTTGTCGATTTTCTTTGCTCTATTAGTTACATGTCTTGAAAAAACGATGTCGTGGTTAAACAACTATCTTTTCGGTCAATATTCTGACGAGTCAGTTGTTCCTGATTCTTAGACATGGAAGAAGACACCGAGGTCCCCCTCATCCTCGGGAGGCCATTCCTAGCCACCGCCCAAGCACTGGTGGATATGAATGACGGAACTCTAACATTGAAGTTTGGGAATGAGGAAGTGAAATTTGAATGTGGAAAGCGAGTAGAGGAAGAAGATCCGGTCAACTACATGAAGGTCATAGACTCAAGTTTGGATGACGCTCTCCGACGGTGTAACATGGGATGCAACACATCCCACTTGGGTAGCATATGACCAGGCTTTGGGTCTAGCCAAGGACCCTTATAAACGTGGCGCACCATGGAGGCATTCCACGGAACTATCCTTAGTTTAATTTAGATTAATTTTTATGTTTTCTAGTTAGTTTAATTTTCAGGAATAAAACACACTCATGGTGGTAAAGGATGAAAAGGGGAACGAGAAAAATGATCCCATGCACAAGAACGAGGCAACCCGACAGTTTTCTCCCTTTCAGAAGGTTCAACACGGGCCGTGCCCAACCAACACGGCCCCGTGTCGGACCACCTGCAGAAAACGCCCAGTACAGGTAACTGGACACGGGCCGTGTTCACCCAACACGCCCCCGTGTCCAGACTTCTGTTCCTCTTATTCCAATTTTGTTACTGGCACTTAAACACGGGGCCGTGCCCGGATAACACGGGGCCGTGTTCAGTGCCCAGTAACACAAATTTTTGCTTTTTAAACACTATTTTACACATCTAATCAACCTAAAAATTTATTTTTGGGACACATCTAGGACAATGTGTAATTTAAGTGTGGGGGGATGCTAAAACCTTGAATTTTGCAAGTCCTAAATACAAGCCTTACACAAAACTCTATTGGAACCGCTAATCACCCCAAATTTTTTCAAAAATTTCATTTTTTTTTTGGTCTAGGTTTAACTCGGGAAATTCAAGCTCTCAAAAAGGTTATATTTTTACAAATTTACAACCGATAGCGTAGTGATAAAAAGAACCAACATAAGAAAATTATGAAAAGGCATGACAAACTTATTTAAAAATTTGATTATATATACTTGATCACATAAAAACCCATTCCCACAAAAGTGAGTTTTGAGCCTTTATTGAGCACTCAATTTCATACCATTTGACTAAATGCTCATTTTTCGTTTCTTGTGTGAATAGCCGCTTGGTTCTTACGACTCTAGAACTTGCCATGACAATACATTCCCGGTCCTTATCAACTTAAACCCGAGTAAGTAAATGATAGAGGCATTAGGACTAACCCTTTTTCATTTCTACACCATTATTTTTCTTTTTTTTCACCACCTACCCAAAAAAAATCCCCCTAGTTAGCCCCTTTAAGCCTAAACCTTTTCGTTTCATCACCCAAAACAAAAACCCTTTCACCCACCAAAACCTTTTTCATTTTTAACCCTTTATTTTAGTAACAAGTTCGGTTCTTCAAAAAAAAAAAAAAAAAAAAAAAAGAGAGAGAAAAATGAAGCAAAAAGAAAATAAACAAACAAAGTAATAAAAAATAACTTTGTTTGAATAAAAGCTTCATCAAAAATAAAAAGTTACAAAAATACGAAAACCGACACTTGTTACGCTTTTTAGCCCTTTTTCTACTAACCACTAACCCAACCACCTACCTTTAACCCTAGCCAACCCTTAACCCACAAAGTCCTCTTGATATCTACAAAGGTATAAAAGTTAAAAAGGAGGAGGATTGATTTCTTGGCAAGCCCATGGTAGAAATAAGTTCCATGCCGCTCTCGAGTGATTCACTAAAAATACACCTTCGGCCGAGTGTGAGTGATTTCCCCGCGAGGTATGTGAACTTGTATATAAATAGAATTTTAAAAAGGCATGTTATGCCCAAATAAGTAATTTCTTTTATGAACAGTTCTAAATAAATCATTACGAATAGGAGTGTAAATAAATAAAAATAAAACCCTAAAAAGATCTTGGAAATCCCGACACTCTATGACAAGCCCAAAACCTTCTCTTCTACCTATTCCATTTGGGAGTGTAAGCCAAATATTAAAGAGTTTTGCTTGAGGACAAGCAAAAGTTCAAGTGTGGGGGTATTTGATGTGTGTAAAATGCAACATATAAATTACATCAAATGAGGCATAAAACTAACCCTTTTTTAGTACTAATATTGGAAAAAGAGTGTTTTTGTCTTCCTTTTGTATTTTCAGGATTAAATGAGCTCAAAAACGCAAAAGAAGCAAAAAGACAGCTAAATCCAACATAAATACAAGAAAAGGAACATTAGTGGATTGCCCGAACCCTCAACGGCACCTTCCAAAGCAAAATAGAGAAAACAGAAGGCTGAACACGCCCCGTGCTCAGCCAGCACGGGGTCGTGCCCAAGAAGCAGCAGAAAAGACAAACCTATAGAAGCTTCTATTGCCCACCACGGGCCGTGCTCAGCGGACACGGGGGCGTGCCGAAAGTACTGCAGGCGCATTAATTGTAATTGCGAATTACAATTAATGAAGAGAGAGAGTGTCAGACAGGCACGGGGCCGTGCCCAGCGAACACGGGGCCGTGCCCAGGCCTCTGTTCAGCCTATAAATAGGAGTGCTTGGTTTCATTGCAACTCATCCCTTGGCACACCACCTCTCTCACACTTCATCCACCACCCACCACCATCACAACACCATCATCCACCACCATCATCCATTGTCCATCATAGAGTGTGTGAGTCGTCTCGGGATCCAAGATTGATCGTAAGAGTTCTTGACAATCAAGGCCATGTTTGCCTAAGTCTCTTACATCACTTGGTGAAGACAAAGTGTCTAGTATAATACTTTTTATTTCTAATCTTTTGCACTTTTTATTTGGTTTTGTATTAATGACTTTAATAACTAGTTACTTATGTTGAAGGTGATCTTTCCTTATCGTTTGTCCGTGGTGTCTTGGCATTATTTTACTGTCTATATAAAATAAAGGATTTTCACCATTCATATCTCCACGGTCTATATGGAGGTATGTTGGCTACCTGGTCGGGGGTTAAGGGAACGGTTTGGTAAAGGTCTTGCCATTGTTCAGCGTTTAGAGGTCCTGCAATGGACCTGGGTCAAATTTAGTAGGACCTCCTTCAATACTTCACGGTATTGGATGGCGGGGGTCCAAACTCTTTGATCCCCTCATAAGTTAACTACTATTAATACTATAACCCGGCTATTTATGACTGTATCCCTGCTGACTCAGACTACTTAGTCGAGGGTAACGTCACCGCCAAAAGCGGGGCCTACCACAATACTGCATTAATAACTTAATTCATTATCTTCCAATAATCCACCCCTTTAGGATTGTATCCCTGCTGACTCAAACTACTGGGGTGAGGGTAACGTCACCTTCAAAAGAGGGGCCTACTACAATAACTAAGATAATCTCTTAATTATGTGCAAAAGTGCGGAAATAATCAAAGGTTATACTAGATACGAGTCGGAACCAAGTGATTCATCTTGTCTATCTGTTTTTATTTTATTTTTATTTTCAGCATTTTAGTTAGTTTTTATTTTTCTTAGTTTAAAACATTTTTCTAAACTTTTATTTTGGTTAGACGTTGAGGATAAACCGGTACTAAAAGCTCTTGTGTCCTTGGACGACCTCGGTATCTTACCAACGCTATACTACACTCAACGATGGGTGCACTTGCCCATATGTGTGTTTAGTGTTAGTAAAATATCGTGTTTTATAAATTTAAAACTTGGCTAAAGTAAGTGTTAAAAAGGGCTTAAAATATACACCTAAAATATACGACACTTTCACGCACATCAGGTCTCGTCCAACTTGAGGGAGGCAGAGGTTGTATCTGGCATTCGTTATCGTGATAACATGGTGACGCTGGATTTGAATACCCCTATGGAGGACCCTTACGCATAACAAGGTTATTCGAATTTCGGTTACGGTGGCGAGTACAGCTTTGTACAGCAGGAGTGTTATCCAAACGACAGTTACGGTTGTCAACAGAGCTTACAAGGTTATTCGAATTTCGGTTACGGTGGCGAGCACAACTTTGTACAGCCGGAGTGTTATCCAAACCACAGTTACGGTTGTCAACCGAGCTTTGAACATCAAGTATATTCGGACCTCGGTGACGATGGTGAGCCGGGGGATGTGTCTGTTGACGAGGAAGGCTGTTACCCGGTTACGTTTTCGTTTGATACAACGCAGACCTTTTCGTCACGTAAAGAGTTGGTGCGTTGGGTACAAGACACGGCAAAAGACAACGGTTACCTCATTGTGATTAAGAGGTCGAATAAAAGAGGAGAGAATTACAAGATTTGGTTTCAATGTACTTTTGGTGGGGAGCATAAGAGTATAGCTACACAGAGGAAAACGGGTAGCAAGAAAATAGGCTGCCTGTTCGAGATGATCGGGTTTTCGGAATCATCCGGAAGTGTTTGGAGGATCGAGGTGACGAAGGCGAAGCATAACCACACTCCTATTGAAAACTTAGAGGGTCACGCGTATGCGAGAAGGCTTTCTTCGGAGGATAAAAAACTGGTTAAGGAGCAGGCAGAGCAAGATATTCCCAACCAAAGTATCTAGCGAACGCTGACAAAAAACAATCCGGCTAGAAAGCTTATTCCGAAAGATATACACAACGCTGTTCAGAAGATCAACGCCGAAAAAAATGTCGGTAAGTCTCCGATGCAAAAACTTGAAAACATTCTTCTCGAAAAAAATTACACTTATTACATGCGCACGAATGAGATATCGAACGAAGTTGAAGATGTCTTCTTTGTTCACGAAAAATCATTCACTATGTGGTGTGCCTTCCCGCATGTACTAATGATTGACGCCACCTACAAAACGAACATGTACAACCTGCCATTTGTTCAGGTCGTAGGCATGACGTCGACAAACAAATCGTTTACGGCTGCTTGTGCGGTAATTTCCGCTGAGAAGTCAGAGAACTACCTATGGGTGTTGCAGAGGATCAAGTCTATGCTGGTAGGATGTATGGAACCGCGCGTGATTTTAACAGACAGGGATTTTGCGCTAATGAACGCGTGTGAACAAGTTTTTCCAAAAGCGCATAAGTATCTTTGTCGGTTCCATATTCAACAAAATATTAATAAGAACAGCAAGAAGAAATTCTCTGACAAGGATTGGAAAGAATTGGTACGTAGATTTTGGTTATTGTGCGAGTCTACGACCGAGGAAATATACAGGTATAACTTGGAAAACCTTGAAGCACAGCTGAAAGAAGATGACCGTGAACGTAGGTATTTCTTACATAATTATGTTCAAATTTTATATAATAACAAAAACTGACTATTTACGTTTTTTTAATTTTAGAGGTTTTTGATTATTTGAAGAAATCCTGGTTGGATCCGTACCGTGAAAAGTTTGTATCTTGCTGGATTAACAAAACTATCAACTTTCACCAAACTACGACCAACAGGGTTGAGGGCATGCATGCAACACTAAAAAGTCACTTTCCAAGTCATCGCAACACACTGGATAAACTTGTACTGTATGTTGATTATGTTGTTGATAGACAATACGCCGAGATTAGTAGTAGCTTTGAAACAAGCCTCTGAAAAGTGATGACGCACCACAAGAATCAGCCCATGCTTGCATATATTCTCAGAAAGGTTTCAATATATGCGATTGAGCTTTTGAGTAGGGAACTAAAACGTAACGAAGACGGATTGAGAGCCTACGGTGCAAGCTGTGGTTGCCAACTTTTTACCAGTTGTGGTTTGCCATGTGCCTGTCGTTTGGAAAAGTTGGAAAATAAAGGTAATTAATATCTTTGACCTTTCTCGTTATGATTTTTCCACCTAATTTGTTTTCATCCACAGGTCAGCAACTCCGGATCACACACATAGACGTGTTCTGGAAGAAGCTTGACTTCAAGCCTGCAAAGAAAAACATAGAGGATATCGATGTAGACGCGGAATTTGAAAAATTGAAACAACAGATCGATCCAACACCCCCTCAAGTGAAAAGGAGCTTCTTTGAAAAGTTTCAGCAAATCCTCAATCCAGGGAACAATAACAAAAAACCTCCTGCTGTTCTGAAGAAAACTCGTGGTCGCCCAACATTGAAAATGCAGGAAGAAAGAAAGGTTGAAGCCGCTAGAAAAAGCGCGTACATTCCGTCGGGAGAAACTTGGGTCGAGGCCTCAGACGATCTTCCCCGTCACAGCTCGTACATATCACCCGAAGATTCTAGAAGACAAAAGAATACCAAACCGATCAACCTACACCCTGATTTCCCGATGATCAAGCTCGGTCCTAAGACGGATATAGCGATCCGCAACTACGCATCTCAGATTCCCGAAGTGATCCATCCATACATCGTTAGAATAAAGGACGTGAAACCAGATGGTCATTGTGGGTTTCGATCGGTGGCTGTTGGGTTAGGAGTGAAACAAAATTCATATTTGATGATCCGGAAACAACTTATAAAGGAGTTACGTACGAACGAATCGCTTTGGAGGCAGGTTTTCGATCCGGAAAACATAGGACATTATGATGCGCTGGTTAGACGGATCGATTTCAAGGGGGTGGGACGAGCAGATATCGAAAATTACATGACGATGCCTGAGACGGGGTTTCTTATTGCCCAACGATACGGTGTGATTGTTCACACCTTCGACATGCGTGGGAGCGATACAATTTTCCCTCTACTGGGCGGGCCAAACGAAGCTGAGGAACCTCACCTGGTGGTTGCGGTTGTGTTCGTCGACCATGGGCATTTCATACATGTAGAGCTTGGAGGTTGTTATCCAATGCCTCCCCCAAACCTACTCTGGACAGCGAACAGAACAGAGCACGCAGCAGCCTGGCATACATTATACAGGGATCAGATCAACGCGTACGAAATGCTTACGTATCGTGCCCCTGACCTTAATGTAACCCCATATGTTCACGATGTATGTTAAATGTGTTTAATAATAATCACGTTTGTGTGTGTTCAATAAATTTGTTTAAAACCGAATGTCACCGACGCGACCCAATCCGATTCAATACGCACTTGTACGACCCAAAATGACAATATACATCATAATACTACAATTAATGAAAAAATACGTCATGTTCATGTACGGTAGGCGGCTGATACACATAACACTACTCATAGGAATCCTTGTGCTTTCAAACCAAAATGATACGATATAATGGAATATGACATCACACGTAACCGATTTGATCCGGAACTTGCAGTATAGTCCATATATATTAAAAAATGATGTATAATGGAAAAATCGTAAAATTTAGACTATTATCGACGCGTTTGTGAATTAAAAACAATTTAAAAAAAAATAAAAAAAGGCCCTAAACGCCCCGCTTTGACCTAAACGCCCCGCTTTGACTTCAAAGCGCCGCGCTATGGCCATAGCGGGGCGCATTGATCCCTCGTTTAAAGCAAAGCGGGGCAGCTTCTCCCCCATTTCAAACATAAACACAAAAACACACACAAAGGTGCGATTTCACACATTCTGAGCCGGAGATCTTCGTTTTCAAGCTTTCAACCGCTAAAAGGTAAGATCGAACACCCTTAATCGTTTTCGTTTAATGTACATGTTGAAATATGTGTTGATTGGGGCGGGTATTGATGATCTGCTGGGTTCTGTTCTTCAGAATGAAGAACCAAAGCGTCGCGCCGTGGCCATAGCTGGGCGCTTTGGTTCATCTTTATTTTTTTATTTTTTTATTATTTGTTTAATAATATTAATTATTATTTTATATTTAATATTATTTGTTTATTATTTAAATTGTTTAAATAATATTATTTATTTATTGTTTTATATTTAATATTATTTGTTTATTATTTAAACTGTTTAAATAATATTATTTATTTATTATTTTATATTTAATATTATTTGTTTATTATTTAAATTGTTTAATAATATTATTTTTTTATTATTTTATATTTAATATTATTTGTTTATTATTTAAATTGTTTAATAATATTATTTGTTTATTGTTTTATATTTAATATTATTTGTTTATTATTTAAATTATTTAAATAATATTATTTATTTATTGTTTTATATTTAATATTATTTGTTTATTATTTAAATTGTTTAAATAATATTATTTATTTATTATTTTATATTTAATATTATTTGTTTATTATTTAAATTGTTAATAATATTATTTGTTTGTTATTTTATATTTAATATTATTTGTTTATTATTTAAATTGTTTAATAATATTATTTATTTATTATTTTATATTTAATATTATTTGTTTATTATTTAAATTGTTTAAATAATATTATTTATTTATTATCTTTTCAACGTGCAGGGATGGATTCTTCCGATGACGAGATTGAGCATATGGAGGCTGGGGGAGATGTGGGAGAGGTGGGAGAGGAGGGAGAGCCGGCATGTCCGTACCTGCAGTTTCCGCAGGGGTCACGGGCGAGGGGGAGATGCGCTAGGTTGCGCACCATAGAGATTGGGGGGCATGTAGGGATAGACTGGGACCTGCTGGAGACCGTGGGAGAGGCCGCGCGGGCGCGTGATATAGTTGGACTAGATACTCCTTGGTCGCGCCTATTTGAGATAGCGATGGAGGACTCGTACCCTGAGCTTACGGTCGAGTTTCTTTCCACGTTTACATACGCGCCGCATCCGGCGGATTACGTGGAGGACCCGGATTTTCCAGTCCACGAGGTTACATTCCGTCTCGCCGGTCAGCACTTTCAGATGAGTGTGCGACAGTTTGCTGTCCATACAGGTTTGTACACAGAGCCCGAGCTTGATACTGATTTATATACGCAGGCGATTACGGCGATGGACAGGCAGACGCTTATCAGTTTCTGGAGGGCCATTTCCAGGGTTCCCTTTGGAAAATCCTGGCAAAAGGCCACCACCATTAGAGACCCCTTGTACCGATACCTGCACCATGTTATCGCGGCAACTATCGTGCCGCGGGGTGCCAGCAGGGAGAAGGTCAACCTCAATGACCTTTTCTTTCTATACTGCCTACTGCGCCGCCAGCCCTGCGATCTAGCAGCCTGCCTGGCAGATTACTTTGCCACAGCATACCACCGGCAGCTCCGCGGGTACGTGCACACTGGCCCATACATCACCGCCATTGCACGCTCGCTAGGGATCGTGCCCGAGCATGATCCGGAACTGTCCGACCCGGTCCCGTCTACCAGGTTGGGCCGCGCGTCAGTATCTGCCATGCAGATCACCCGTACCTTTGATGTTGGTCTGAGGTTTAGGGGCCGTGATGGGCTGATTTGGCATCCGGAGGTGATGCCGGAGGTCATCCCTGTTGTTATTGAGTTGAAGGCTGGAGTGTTAGCCCCTCCTGATGTTCAGGAGGCCGCTCGGCAGGCTCAGCTACAGGCTCTGGGCCTCGATCAGTACCCGGGCCAGCCTCAGGCTCAGGCTCAGCCTCAGGCTCAGGATCAGCCTCAGGCTCAGCCTGTATTCGAGGATCCGGCACAGGAGGAGCATGTCGAGGAGATCCCGGTACCACCAGTTCAGCCAGCTCCTGAGCCGCCACAGTACCCGCAGCACGTTTACGCTGACCTGCCTCCGGTAGCGCGTGAGGTGGCTCGGGACTTCGACCGGCGCCTCAGACGCCAGGGCGCACGCATTGACTGGATCGTCGAGACGTTCGTTGCTTTACGAGAGCTCGCTGGGTTGCCTCCACTTCCCCTCCTACCGTCCCCACCGCACGAGGATTAGTACCTTAGTTTGTTTGTATAGTGTTTTGTTATGTATTATGTACTCAGTTGTACCTTTTTGTTTTGTATGTACAAACTGATATATATAAATATATATATTGCAGTTAATCTTCTAGTTACATCACGTTGGTTTTGGATTGTTTACGTTTAATTCTTATGGCTTTCTGTACATTTTATTTAACGTGTTCGTTTAATTTAACAAAATAAACTAGGTTAACAGTTTATAAAGACGCACTTATATTATATACGTTCTATAAAAATAATGATGTAAAAAAACGTAATTATAAAACAACTATGAATTATATGTAACTAATATTTTATAATAATAATAAAACTCAAATACAATTTTTTCCTCCAAAAAACACTACCAAACTAACTCACATCCCACCTATTTCAAAAAAAAAAAACAACACAAACTCCTGCCCACGGCGCTTTGAGTGTGCAAAAAGACAAAGAGCGTGTGCGAATAGACCAAGCCTTTTATTACTGGGAAAAAAATAGAGAAAAAAATCTGAATAAAAAAGTGTATGGTTTTGCGGGTCTGTCTGCATGGGAAGAGGATGGAGTTGGCTGACGTAGATAGGGACTGCATAGGCTATACAATGAGTGGTGCGAAGGAATCTAATCTAATATAGGCAAAAACTTTCAACTCCAACAACAGTACGTACTGACTGACATCACATGTGCACCAGCACTATCATCTCACCTTGCACCTCTTCTTACTCCGGTTTTTGGGCTGCATCACACCCAAATTGTTGTCATCAAGAATAGAGCCACCTCAGGTGTATTAAAATGTTGTCCTTCTTCCTTTTGTTTATAAAAGGCTAGGGTGTTTATTTACGGGTATAATTAGAGGGTGTGCGTTAGCTGCTAGAAAAAATAACTAATGGACTGAACCGCATTTAAAGGATGTCCTCTCCCTTCCCTCTCCATCACACGGATGACCATCTGTGTCGGGGACCGAAGATGTTTCATTGTTTCACACCCTCCCTCTCTTTCTTTCACATTCTTACGGATAACCTATATGTTTACCTCTCTTCTAGCTAGGCATCCTTTGGCTCAACCCCATTGGAGATGCTCGTAGTAATGGTTTTTTTTTTTAATGTTAATCCAAACTAAAGTGGTGAAATTTACAACCGAACCAAACCAAATCAAACTTGTTTCACAGTTTCAGTTTACAGAACCTTGAATAACATAAAAGCGCTTTCAAAAAACTGTCAAGGTTAGGGTTTTGCTAAGGACTAGTTTAAGGTGTTAAGTATAGGAATTTACCAACTAAAACTATCAATAAAACAATTATTTGAAAATAAATTTTATAAATATTTTTAATCAGTTCCAACAGAATTATCATGGTAGGGTTTTTAGTTTTAACTAAACCTATCGGATGCGATTATTCGTAGTTTAATTAAAATATAATTTAATTGAAGTTCGGCTTTATATCTAAAATTTGTTATCTTGAAAAACTGTGTCTATTTTAGGAATCAAGACGAGTGTTGATTTTGGTGAAAATGTTGGGAATGAGATGTGAATCCTTTTAGCAAACAAACCGAAAACTTTTCATCAAAGCAAATTAACAGCCAGGTATAACCAAATCATAAACAGAAAAACATTTGTTTCCGGCTCAGGTTAACTCATATTAGATAAGCTTTTGAGGAACAACCATTACAGCATCAAGACATGCAGCATACTTTTCAACAATTAAACCGAAATGAACATCAACTCCAGCAATTATTTATGACTTCCAATCTACCCTAATAATAATATGTTAAGTGTGCAACTTCATCAGCTCTGTTATCTTGGAGAGATCATTAGATTACACAACTATTTTGTTTGCACTTTACATAACACTAGAGATCATTAATCACTCCTAGCTACTTCCTTATCTTCAAATTATGCTATCCTCCAATGTGTTATTACATATCCACCTCCATTCAGGGTTACACTCTCACCCATTCGTAACGCCCTTTTAGAGCCTTTTCATTCACAATATCAAAGTTGTACCTGCATTCAACGTCACAAATGAGTATCCGACCTATGGTCAACAAAGTCAAACATGCTTACGAGACTAAAGGTCTAGGTTAATGTACTTCTTGGTAAAAAGCCGTTGCTGTTCCTGTGCATGAAAAGCAAAGAATTCCTCGATTTCGTGTGCGCAAGGTATAATCCGATTAGAAGCATGTCGCTCCGTAGGCTTTGTACTCGAACCAGGGGTGGTAATGTCATCTGAGCCCCTTATGAAGCTACAAGGTGTGCTTTCCCTGGTGCCTCTATATTACATATGACAGTTAGCATAACAAAATTTAGAAGAAAATAAAACCAAAATACTATTGCAGTAGCAAATTGCATCAAAAGAAAATGAATCAAGATGTACGAATCCATCTAACACTTAATTAAATACAATTTACAAGATGAATCTTCACCTAATCCTTAAATCAAGATTCCTTTTTTATTCTATAGTCCCAAAAAACACAAGTTTTTACATCAAGATGTAAGAATCAATCTAACACTTGATGATTAAATACAATTTAGAAGATGAGTCTTCAAATCAAGATTCTTTTATTTTTGTTATAGTCCCACAAGTTAACTTATTTAAAACAAGATTCTCTTTTTTGCTATAGTCCCAAAAACACAAGTTATCTAGACCAGGCCCCACCAAAAAGATGCAGCAAGCCAGCAATGCGCGTTTAGCATGATAAAAACAAACAATACCAAGAACCAAAAAAGGATTTATTTCACACAATAATGATGGTGAAAGTGAAACTTTTCACTTTTCCTCTGCTCCTATTGTTTGTGAACTATTCACTGACACAAGATAAATACAACCTATGTGGGCCCCTTTTAACATTTAACCCTGTTGATTGAAATCTAAACTATGAAATGGCAATGGTCAACATGTGATACAACAAGATTTTGTTTTAGATTTTTTTCTAACAAAGTTCATCACCAAATGCAAACTATAGATGCTACACAGTTTTAGCTCACAAAAATTTATCCATTTAAAGAAATTGTCTTTATAAAGAAAAGATGACAGTTTATAATAAATGAGACCATGTGGTCAATAATAACAATGTTGGTTTCAAACACAGCAACATTTCACAACCCCTGTTTTGTGGGTTTGGTAAGAAAAAAAGGGAAAAAGTAACAAAGTTTAGAACATAACAACTGGCCAGATTTATGGTCAATGTCGTTTGTTGATTTTATATCAAACAACTGCAGTTTAATCTTGAATGGTATAATAATTTGTGCCATGTCGGCAAAAATTGTACAAGTGTGTGACCACTTATTTGGTGACTCAGCAATCATAGCAAAAATGTATCCATTTTTGCATAAACATGTAAATAATCTGCCAAAATGTGTACATTTTTTGCATTTTAAAAGTCTGGTTGCACAAATAATGGACAATTTTGAGAGTTAGAAACCCCATTGAAAGGTACACACATGTTGATGATGCATTGAAAAGGAAATGAAAACACTTTTACACATGACCCCTCCATAGAGCATCATCAACCAACATTAAAAAATACTGACACCCACATAAGACAAGAATTAGTTCTCTAAGAATCACAAACACATATTAAAAGAATAAATAAATAAATAAACCCAAATACGCATATTCCTTCATCTACCAATAGCAAAAAACTAATTAAATTATGCCAACCACCTCTAGATCAAGTGGTTGAAGGTTTGCATTTCTCTTGGGAGATGCAAGTTCAACTCTCACTTGGTGCAGAGTAAGGCCCTGGTGGGCAATGATAGGAGATCGAGGGAAACTTGGGTTCGATCCTTGAGCCAAACGGGTTTTACCGGTAATTTCACCGTCGTGCCTACTGACTGACGGGTGGGTTACCGGGTTTTCTCCGTAATTGGTGGTGGACTCGACTCGGGTTACTCTCGGAGGACTCTGTTTGGTCCAATGAGTACCCTAAGAGTGCTTGGAATTATTATGTTGGACGTTAAAAAAAACATAAAAATTATATGAAATCAATGTAAAAATAAAACCCTTTTCCTGAAAACGAGAAAAATGTTAAAGAAAATCATAAAGATCATAAAAAAAATGCATTTTACGTCCTAAGTTATTTAAGAAACGAAATTACACTGATGTCCTTATGTTATAAATTGTATGAAGGCGGTGTACTTTTGTTTCTAACTTTTAGTTAAAGGACACTCAAGATTAAAAAACCTAAAATGCAAGTTACTCTTAAAAGAGAATTAATTATACCTCTGTTTGGCATCAAAATCAACATTATTTTCCCCAAATGAAGTGTCTTCAGAACCAAAATCACAAACAGCCTCTACTTCTTCTTCTTCCAAACCCCTAACATTCACATTATCCGAAGCGGAACGAAGCAGCCGAGGGTTAGGGATTTGTTGCCTGCAGCACGGTGGCTTTTCGAGCTTACGGCTACGAAGCTGGAGATACGACAGCTCACAGTGTCGTTCCGGCGGCGGCGATTCGGTGATTCCAGCAGCTTGAAGTTTCTGCAAGGCTAGGGTTTTGGCTCTTGTTCGAACACCGAGAGAGGACTGTGAGAGGTCCATAAGTGCAACAACATCAGTGGTTAATTTTGGTTTCCTTAAGTACTTCCCCATAGATAGCTGCTTCAATTGGATGGTGGTTTGATCAGATTGCAGAAAAGTATATGATTTGTAGAGAGAGAGAGTGGTGGAAACGAAGACGGTGGGTTAGAGAGAGAGAGAGAGAGAGAGAGAGAGAGAGAGAGAGGGAAAAAGAGGGGGAAATACGAAATTAGGGTTAGTGGAAGGAAAGAACGGCTGATTTGGGTGTATTTGTATTGTTACGACTAAAATGCCCTTGCTTAATTAATTAACTTATTGAAAAAAGTTACCTTTTATATTTAAATAATAAATTTCTTCCCGGTTATAAAGTGGAAAAAGAAGAGTAAAAAAGAGATTGAGATTATTATCGTACCATATCAAACTAGTACCTGTTATAAAGTGCATAAAGAAGCGAGTAAAAAAGAGATCGGGATTATTATCGTACCATATCAAACTAGTATCTGTTAGAAGCGAGTAAAAAAGAGATCAGGACTATTATCGTACCATATGAAACTAGTATCGTATCATATAGTACCAGTCAGTTAAAACCAAAATCAAATATTAGTACCATATACAGTACTAATACTGTATCGATATAGTACAGTACCGTTAAAGGTCTCAAACTTGTATTGTACCGCATACCACAGATGACAGAATTGAGCTAGACTTAAAACCGAATACCGTACCATACATGTTCGATTGATACTAGTATGATATAGTACCGGTTTTGATACAAAATTTATCATGACTAATAAGGAGTGTCCATGTTTTATTATCTTAAATTAGTGGGATACGCCTGCGTTCCAAAATAGAGGTGGGCGTTTTGTAACAAAACATTAATGAAAGCGTAGACTCAACAGTAAAACTCGATTTATTGGATAGGGCCAACACCTTACCATTAGGTCATGACCATTTGTTATTTATCAAACTCGATTTCATGTTTTTTTATTCAAACAGAATCTCAAAAAAGAAAAACAATTTATGTCACGTGTCAACCCTTGATCGGCCTCAAGTTAGTGTCCCTCCCTCTCACAAAAGTTGGGATTCTTTGTATATTGTTTCACTAATTTTCACTATCACATCAAAAGGTGATTACCAGGTATGCACGTGTAATGGTTTCACAAGCTTTCACTAACCACCACTTATTAAAATAATATTTAAATTATATAAAATTGAAAAATTGTGATACTTAATCAACATGGCATCAAATGGTGGTTAAGTTGTTTGCAGCTTGAAGGGGCTCACGCCAAGGAAACTTCATTCGGGTAAGGCATGGCTAGGGCTGTAAACGAGCCGAACGAACATGAACAAGGCCTTGTTCTTGTTCGTTCGTTAAGGAAATAAATGTGTTCACGACGGATTCATGAACACTTACCGAACGAGATTTTATGTTCGTGTTCGTTCATTAAGGAAACGAGCGTGTTCACGAACACAAATGAACACAAATAAATTTGGCAAACGCGACGAAGGATAAAGGTGGATGGCCCAGAGAGTAGCACTAGAACTTAAATCCCTTATTGTGGAACAGAGGTCGATCGTATTCGTTGATGTAAATAATGAGAAATGATAGGGAAATGGTGCATAAACGAGGTGAAATAGGGTTTTCTAATTTAATTGTTAGGGTAATAAAATAAATATAAGTTTAATAATATAAAAAGTACAGATAAAATATATGAAATTACAAAAAACTTTAATTAAAACACAAACATACGGACATAAACAAACACAAATGAACGAATGTTCACGAACACGTTCACGATTAAAACAAGCGATTATAATAAACAACTACATGATTAAAACAAGCGATGTCCATCAATTCATAAGTTTCAAAATATTACAAACCATAAGTTATTCAAGTTTCAAACAAACACAAATATTTAGTTTAAGTTACAAACCAACATAAGTTTTAAAGTTCCATAAAAGGACTTGTTAACAAAAGTTTAAAGTATGAGGCTTTGCATCCTATATCACATCGAAGATATGATATATGGAACAAACCCTCCAAAAGGACGACATCAAAGACTTGAACCCAAAAGCTTGAAAGTTGTCACACTCCGATTTCCACGTGTCACCGGTGGGCCCGGTGGGGAGTATCGTGACGTGGTTGGCAACATAATAGTCAAACAACACAATATTTAAAATGCACAGCGGAAGCAATTGAAAGATATATTTCAACCGAATAAAATATTGTAATATTGTGTATCACAAACAGTTGAAAGTTTATCCACAGAAGGATCAAAAATAAATAGGAAACAATAGTTCCACAGACGATAGGCATCTTAAGCTTGCGAGACTCTTTATTGATGCTAAGGAGAGAATTCCAGCCAATTACGAATAGTACCTGCATTTAATCTTTTTGGGAAAATACGTCAGTTTACACTGGTAAATACAATCAACTGACTCATTTTAAAAATGATTAAAAATTGATTTGGATGCACGTGGCATAAACATTTTATAACTTGGGATAATCATTTAAATATATAATCTTGTAAATGAATTACATGTTCCTTATGCGTTCAGTAGCCCGGATCGTGCCGGGTTAAAGATCAATAGACACACCACATCAACTATTTATGCACTGACGAGTGTACGCCTACACTCCGCGCTTAGGTCGTGGCCATTTCGTAAAATGATGCCAAGGATATCCGGGACATGGTCATTAACCCCCCAAAGGCTTTAAGTAAACAAAACGATTTAAACAGGCCGATCAAATTATTCAATTAACCACCAAACGATGGAAGATTTGATGCCCGACCAAGCGGTATTTTATATACCGTAACCCAAGCCCGTATAGGGAAAATAAGTTAAAAGTATTTACATGAGCAATGTAATAATCACAATAAGCAAATGCAAGTAGCTTTTACTGGTCCTCCTAATCTGGAACGAAGGTTTATAATAACCTATTAGAATCCTAACGGGTCTTTAATTAAGCTTAAGCTTAGACCGGTTAGTTTCAAAGATACGGTTCGTACGCACGATTAAGCGAAGACCGGATAGAATGTGATTTAGACCCGAAAATTTTGAAGACTTGCTTAATATGGGTATTTCATACACATTCTGGATTTTGAGATAAAACCGATAAGGTTTGACCCGCTTCGGCTAATTTATGTAAACTAGTTACATAAACCGAACCGAACGCGTAATAAGCATAACGGGTATCCGTAAGAGCCATATACAGGTTTCCTAAGTTAATATGCTTCAATTATGTTGTGACATCAGTAAGATGTCTTTTATTATGCCCGAAACGAATTTAAACACAAATTATACCCCGTAGGGGTAGTTTGGTCATTTACAAGGTTATAAAAGAGTCTAAGTATTAACCTGAGTTACAGGTCTGATATAATCAGCAAAAATACTTAGTTTACTAAGTTATAACAGTAGGGTAAAGTATATATGTGAAATTTATCAATTATAACCAAATTATGCACCGTATGGGCATTTTGGTAATTTCACATAAGCCGAAAAGCTCAAAACTGAAGTCTGAGTTTAACAACTTTTGCTTACTGTTAAAATATTATAATTTACCCAAAATATCAGTAGGTATCAACCCTTGTATGTTTAAAATAGTTCTAGTACATACTATGCGTTAAAAACGCTTAAAAAGGCGATTAGAAGCCATTTCCGGGTTCTATACATAAAGTTGATATTTTTATTATTCCAGAAGGCTTAAAATAATTTATTTATCATATGTAATCAGTAGCAAAAGGTTTGGAGTCAATTAGGTATGTAAAACTCATTTTATAGCCCGCAAGGGCAAAACCGACAATTACCGGTTTAAGCCTATGACTATAAGTTATGCTCAGCCAAAAATCAATTAAAAATCTTCAAAAATCCCAAAATAATATATTATATCAGTGGGTAAAAAGTTTGATATCAAAAAGTATGTTTAATTAGGCTATACGCTAATTATGTCGTTTAATTAACATAAAGCTCTCAATTTACGCTAATGAGCATAACTCTCAAACTACACCTCAAACTGATGTCAAATTTTAGGTGCAAGTTTATAATTTAGTAACTAAGGTTTCTACTCTTTTACATTTTCAAAAATCACGTTTTAAGGTGAAAAGGGCATAATGGTCAACATATGAGCAATTAACGGAATCATGCATATTAATTGGATTACTAATGAACCAAGGTGTATAATCACAGAGGGTTATACTAGCATGTAACCTAGTCCAATTAAAGCTCTGAGGAATTTCTAAAACATGCCTAAAAGGGTCAGAACTGAAGTCAAAGCAAAAGTCAAAGCTTTGCGACTTTCGGTTCCGAACCGGGTCTAAACAGAAAATTGTCTGGTTGAACATGTTTAGACATGTTCTTACACTAATTACCAAGTTATATTAATGATCAAACAGGTTGTATGTGTTCTACATTGCTAATTATGCATAAATTAGAAAATAAGTATCATGTTGACTTTTTAATAACAAGTTTGACCCGACATTTGACCTAGTTAGAGTGGGAATCAGGGGGAACCCTTTTAAGGGTTTATTACCCACATAATTACCAACTTATAACTACTTTCAATTCAACTAATCACTGAGCCATCAATGATTAATCGCTAAGTCAACCGTTAATTACGACGGTTTGACTTTTAAGCTAAAACTAAGCAAAAACTTAACTAAGAAAGGTTAAGCATACTTACCAAAGTCCTTTGCACGATTAGTGATCACTTGAGCCTGCTTTGGAGCTCCAGAAATGATCAGGAATGCTGAAGGAAGGTGTGAAGTATTGGTTGCAACCTTGTGGCCTTATATAGTGCTCAAGAACTCATGGATCATTGACACACAAGTCTAACCATGGCCTTGGATCACTTCCAGATGTCCCTAAGTGTCTAGGGGTTGTTTAGGGGTCAAGAAAGATGAGGAAAATCGTTTATAAGTCGGTTACAATGCAAATGGAAGACAAGAACCCAAGTTTTTCGGACCAGACAGGCCCTCGCGGCACGCGTAGACCCCCCCTGGGGCTTCGCGTGGCGCGAGGCCTCTTCTGATTAAATCTCAAGTTTTGATTTTTTACGCATTGGTCCTTGGCTCTTCAAAACTTTGCTACGACTTTGTTTCTTGCACTTTGAACCCTCCCACTTGACTTATAAGGGCTTTAAGACATATACCCACTTTGTTTAGTCCTCGGTTAACTTTATTGTCACCCGAAAAGTCCTAAACATCATCGTTGACGCTTTTAACCCCTCGCATACGAATTTGATCATAACTTTCTCATACGATAACGAAACTTTATGAAATTTATATCGTGCATTCTAGTGAGCATAATTAACCGTTACAAAGCTTCCGGTTTGTCAAAAGGTCACTCAGAGGTATAACTTAAACATGTTGACACATTTAACCCCTGTAGTTTGTAATCTCTCACTTTCTTTCATATTTAGCTTCGTATGATCCATAATTTATTCGTTTGAAGGCATGAGCATCATGTAGGGTTAATGTACAATATATTTATTCACTGTTGACATTTAGAACTCGTATATTCACATACTTTTCATGATTGTCAACTTTAATCCTTCTATAACATTCTTTCACACGTTCAATCATATGACACGTGTCAACACATTACAGGACGTGAATTTTCGAGGTGTTACCCTTAAAATAAATCTCGACCTCGAGATTTACTGAAATAAATAAGGGTACTTTTCTTTCATTGTGGACTCAACCTCCCACGTGTATTCGGGACCTCTACGGGCATCCCATTTTACCTTTACAATAGGCACATGCTTCCTTCGAAGCTTCTTAACCTGTCGATCTTCAATCGACAATGGTTTTTCCACAAATTTCAAGCTCTCATCTATATGCACATCTGTATGTGGTATGACCAGTGATTCATCAGCGAAACACTTCTTCAGATTGCAGATGTGGAATACATTATGTATACTACTGAGCTCTTCAGGTAGGTTTAACTTATAGGCAACTGACCTGACACGTTCGATGACCTCGAAAGGTCCTATGTATCTCGGGCTTAGCTTGCCTTTCTTACCAAATCGCATCACTCCCTTCCAGGGTGATACTTTAAGCAACACTTTGTCACCTACTTCGAAGTGAAAGGATTTACGCTTTGGATCTGCGTAACTCTTCTGCCTATCACGGGCAGCTTTGAGACGGTCACGAATCTGGACAATCTTGTCCGTCGTTTCAAAGACTATCTCTGGTCTTGATAATTGGACATCTCCAACTTCCGCCCAACAAACGGGCGTTCTACACTTTCTACCGTATATGGCCTCGAAAGGCGCAGCCTTGATGCTGGTATGGTAGCTATTGTTGTAGGAGAACTCAATCAATGGTAGGTGGTTATCCCTGTGACAACTCGAAATTTAGAACCTTTCGTTGTACGCTTGAACGCTAAGTGACTAACTAATTTGATGATTTAATGAATGATATATGTGAACTTATATGATTATGTTTGTGATTGTAGGTATGTGAGTATGTATATGAACCGAAACAACAAGGACCCGACTCGAGACCATGCGGTCTCGAGTGAACAATGCAACATATGGGCCGGTTGGCCACACACACACACCCTTAGCCCATTCGAAGACCCATTAGGGTGCACTACTTGGGACGGGTATATAACCTTAGTGACTATCCATGTTTACCATTTTGGACAACACACTCACTCTCACACACACTCTCCATTCTCTCACTAAAACCCTAGACACCAAGCATCACATTCCTTCTCCTTCTTCTTGGATCAAACCGGTGGCACTAGTACTCTTGGATCGAGCTCGGAATCACCATTCGGAAGTTCACTCATCAACTCTTCATACCCCCACACTTAGAGAACCCAATCGGTTAGTGCCTTACCATGTATTAAGTATTTGTGCTTGATGATTGAATACTTGTCTCCATGTTTAAATAAGTGGAAAAATGTATGATTATGGTCTTATCATATTCTCGGATGTGTATGGTGGTGATAATCGGCTAACATGTTTTAATTTCGGATATGTCGCATAATGAACTCATGATGTCTTGTGTCTAAATGTGATTTAAACCATGGTTGTTGATGTTCATGAAATCGGCTTGCACATGTATGTTAGATAATGTTCATATAAATCGGATTTCATACTCTTGTGTTAAGAACCGAAAGCTTACTATTAGGGTGATTCATTGTGTGATATCATAGGGTGCATATTAGTGTTGATAGGTTGTTGATCATGATTCTTGTTGGGTTAAAGTTTATATGAATATTTGATGAACATATGAAGAACATGATGAATATGATATGAGCATGCTTTGAATATTTGAAATTTGATTGTTTGATCTGTTTTGTTTAGTATTTAGACAAGGAAACATGTTTAGTGGATAGTACAAAATGGTTGCATGAAATTAAAACCTCATTGGATAGTACATGTCGGAAATCAGCAGTTGTCCAACCGAAACCTCCTGTCTCGACTCGAAACCGCCACATGACAACTCGAGATCCCCGATTGCGACCCAGGTTGCGAGTCGCAAACGCCTGGTTGCGACTCGAGACCAAAACAGCACAACTCGAAATCTCAGTTACGAGTCCGGTTGCGACTCGAGACCAAAACAGCATGAACCGAGACCATGATTGCGAGTCCGGTTGCGACTCGAGACCGCCTGTCTCGACTAATGCATGAATGACTCGAAACCGCACAGTCTCGACTCGAGATCTCTAGTCTCGACTCGGGACCATGTACACATACACCGAATCAGACTTACTGTATTACGGGCTTAGTTGATGGGCCGGACCTTGGGCTTTGTTTATTTATATACTACTGTTCAACCCGTAGGCATTATTTGCAAACTGCCATGTTTATACATGTATGCCATGATTATTACTTGAGTACAATACGTGGAGAACATACGTGCACAACTTGGATACGAACCTGACTTGTATGATACCACTATGTTAGGACGCGGTTGACCCAATATTGCTTGTTTGACTTTTCTGTGTATCTGCCGAGCAAACCAAGGTGAGTTCACACCCTCTACAAAGCATGGGATTCCCTGGGTTGGGAATGGGGTTAAGGAATGTGGATTCCTCGTCCTCCTTGGGTAGGACAACAATGGTTCAGGAATGTAATTCCTCGTCCTCACGGACAGATAACTCGTACTAGACCAAAACTCTATCACGAAGTCCCTCATTTTTATATCGACTTAATCGCCGGGCCAATGGCGAGCGGGTCATTAGTTAGATAGCGCTATTTAGGTCTGACAAACCTCACACCGTGCCGCAGAGGACGGGCGTGAACTAATGGATCTGGGGCACGTCAATGAGGATAGACATTGACAGTTTCAGGGCACTTAAACATGACTACAGTCAGCAGTCGATATGGTAACGAGTCTAGTGTATACATGGGGTAGCCTCCACGGCCGAAATGCCAGATAACTAACACGGGGTAGCCCCCACGGCTGGATAGCCAGAGTAACCGGGAATAAACAAGTCACGTTTTTAACTATGGGGTAACCCCCACGGCAGGATGCCAGCTAAAGGAAACTGTTTTCGAAACAACTTAAAACGAACACCCAACCGTGAACTCACTCAACTTGTTGTTGACTCGTTACTACATGCTTTGCAGGTCCTTAGATTCTTAGCTGGAGCTTGCATGGAGGAGGATCGTTGTGGGACATGGACGACTGAGTGCCGTGTCAAACTTTGGAACAATTAAACTTATGCTTTGTTTTTAAGACTTATGCTTCCGCTTGCAACTTAACTATGTTTTGTTGATACACCAATTGTATTGGTTAAACTTTTATATCTTTTAACTCGCATGTTCAATATGATTGGTGGCTGGATCCTGGTCAGTCACGCCTCCAAGCGGTAGTACTCCGCAGGTGGATTTTGGGGGTGTGACAGATTGGTATCAGAGCCATTGGTTATAGAGAACTTGGTTTTAATAAAGGGGAAAAACGTTTTTTGTTAAAACCAGACTATAACCTGTACGGTGCTCAACGGTCCACAACGACGCTTCACTCCACATGCAAGGCTCGACATTCTAGGTGATATGGTCCGTGTATATTGCCTACTTGTTAGTTACATAGTACATTGCTTATGGTATGCTTGGTTAGTATAACTACAGTTGCTTGAACACGTGCGTGCTTACTCTATTTTATCGTCGTACTTTCGCGAACCCCTCTCACTCACGTTCTTCTTGACATGAAGATCATGTCTGGACGCGTTAACCTAACACAAGCCCAGTTGACGGCTCTGATCAACGAACGAGTTGCCGCAGCACTTGCAGCTGCACACGCAGGAGGTATATCCTGCAGTCCGAACTCATTCTAGGATCTTTAGGATCCTACTCTCGTGAACCAACCTTTGTGTTAAACTCTGTCTTTTCTTTCACCTACGATAGGTCAGCATGTTCAGCCACCCGTGTGCACCTTTAAGACTTTCATGGACTGCCGACCAACTACTTTTAGCGGCACTGAAGGAGCAGTAGGTCTCCTACACTGGTTTGAGAAGCTAGAATCTGTGTTCGAAATGTGCGAATGCCCTGAGGCGCGCAGGGTGAAGTATGCTACCGGTACTCTCGAGGGTTTAGCTCTCACATGGTGGAACGCTCAGGTTCAAATGCTGGGGTTGGTTGCTGCCAACGCCACCCCATGGGAAACTTCAAAGAGATGATCAAGGAGGAATACTGCAGTCGTGATGAGATTCACAAACTAGAGGTGGAGTTCTTCAACCTCAAGATGACGGGGTCCGAAATTGAAGCTTATGTGAAAAGGTCGAACGAACTGGCAATTTTGTGCCCTACTATGGTGGATCCTCCCATCAAACGCATCGAACTATTTCTTCAGGGCTTAGTGCCGGAAATCCAAAGTCATGTGACTTCAGCGAACCTCGCCACCTACCAGCAAACTGTTCAGTTGGCTCACCGTCTCACGGACCAGGCGGTGGAGCAGAACAAGTTACCAAAACGCATAGGTGTTGCAACTACTTCTGGTGCCTCTAGTGACAACAAACGGAAATGGGATGGAACTTCAAGTAAGGGTTCGACTTCTGTTCAGTCCCAGTCTCAGCAGAGGAAGACTGATGACTACAAGAGCCCTAATCAGCAATCGTCTGGTGGTCAAAGCCATGGTGGGTACAAAGGAAATCACCCCAAATGCAATCGCTGCAGCCTGCACCACAGCGGGCCATGCACCAGGGGCAACTGTCATCGGTGCAACAAGCCTGGTCACGCTGCGAAGGATTGCAGGAGCTTATACCCCGCCAATCAGAATCGTCAGCAAGCTCAACAGAATCAACGCCAGCAGCAACAACAAGGTGATAACAAAGGGTGCTTTCAGTGTGGAGCTGAGGGCCACTTCAAGAGAGACTGTCCCCAACTGAACAGGAACCAGAACAACAACAACAACAATAACAACAATCAGGGGAATGGTAACAATGGGAACAACAACAACAATGGCGCCAGGGGGCGGGTGTTTGTGATTGGCCAAGGTGAAGCAAGGAATGACCCCAATGTTGTGGCGGGTAAGTTCCTTCTCGACGACTTTTATGGTTCAGTATTATTTGATTCGGGTGCTGATACTAGCTACATGTCACTAGAAGTTAGTCGAATGCTTGAGCATATTCCAACCCCTTTGAACAACAAGCACACCGTAGAGCTAGCAAATGGTAAGAGTTTAGAAGCCACACACGTAGTCAAGGGTTGTAAACTTATTCTCGCTGACCAGACCTTCTCTATCGACCTCATTCCTATTGTCTTGGGTAGTTTCGACGTTGTCATTGGGATGGATTGGTTATCCCAACACCGAGCAGAGATTCTTTGCAACGAGAAGGTTGTCCGCATTCCAGGTCCCGATGGTGAACCTCTCATGATTCATGGCGACAAGAGGAGTGCTGTTGAGAACGTCATTTCTCTCCTTAAGGCCCAAAAGTGCTTGCGAAAGGGCCACACTGCCATTTTGGCTCTCGTTACTGACACCTCAGAAAAAGAGAAGAAGATAGGAGATTTTCCAGTTGTACGCGATTATCCAGAGGTATTTCCTGAGGAATTACCTGGTCTTCCGCCTCATCGCCAAGTCGAGTTTCAGATCGAACTAGCTCCTGGAGCTGCGCCCATAGCCCGTGCACCTTATCGTTTAGCCCCATCAGAGTTGAAAGAACTCTCCACGCAACTACAAGAACTCTTGGATAAGGGTTTTATTCGTCCTAGCTCATCGCCCTGGGGAGCTCCAGTATTATTTGTAAAGAAGAAGGACGGTACTTTCAGAATGTGCATCGACTACCGGGAACTCAACAAGGTGACGGTGAAGAATCGTTATCCTCTACCGCGTATCGACGACTTGTTCGACCAGCTGCAAGGGTCGAGCTACTATTCGAAGATCGATTTGAGATCGGGTTATCACCAACTGAGAGTCCGGGGAGAGGACGTCTCCAAAACAGCTTTCAGAACTCGATACGGGCACTATGAGTTTTTGGTTATGCCTTTTGGGATAACAAACGCACCTGCAGTTTTCATGGACTTGATGAACCGAGTGTGCAAGCCTTACCTGGACAAGTTCGTTATAGTCTTCATCGACGACATCCTGATCTATTCCAAGAGTCGGGAGGAACACGAGCAGCATCTTCGACTTATTCTGGAACTCCTTCGAACAGAACAGCTTTATGCAAAGTTCTCGAAATGCGACTTCTGGCTTCGAGAAGTCCATTTCCTAGGCCACGTGGTAAACAAGGATGGGATTCACGTTGATCCATCCAAGATAGACTCGATTAAGAACTGGCCTGCACCTCGTACACCAAAGGAAATTCGCCAATTCTTGGGTTTGGCGGGATACTACCGGAGATTCATAAAGGATTTTTCTAAGATTGCACAGCCTCTCACCTCACTAACGCAGAAGGGCGTTGTTTATCGCTGGGGAAACGCACAGGAGTTGGCATTTCAGCACCTAAAGGATAGACTTTGTAGCGCACCTATCCTTTCCTTGCCGGAGGGCACAGACGATTTTGAAGTCTATTGCGACGCATCAATTCAGGGTCTTGGTTGCGTGTTGATGCAACGAGACAAAGTTATAGCCTACGCCTCACGCCAACTCAAGGTTCATGAAAAGAACTACACTACGCACGATTTAGAGCTGGGAGCTGTTGTTTTTGCACTTAAGTTGTGGCGGCATTACCTGTATGGTACCAAGTGCGCGATCTACACCGACCACAGGAGTCTCGAGCATATCTTCAAGCAGAAGGAACTGAATATGCGACAACGACGATGGGTCGAGCTACTAAATGACTACGAGTGCTCAATCAGGTATCACCCGGGCAAGGCCAATGTTGTGGCTGACGCCCTCAGTCGGAAGGACACTGCGCCTAAGCGCGTACGAGCTCTACAACTCACGATCCACTCTAGTCTCCCTTCCCAAATACGAGCTGCTCAGATAGAAGCACTGAAACCAGAAAACGTCAGGGCTGAAGCCCTACGCGGATCAAGGCAACGATTAGAACAGAAGGAAGACGGTGCTTACTACGTAACGGGACGCGTTTGGGTCCCACTCTACGGCAATCTACGAGAGCTTGTGATGGATGAAGCACACAAGTCTCGCTACTCAGTACACCCTGGATCAGATAAGATGTATCATGATATCAAAACTACGTATTGGTGGCCTAGCATGAAGGCCCACATAGCGACCTACGTCAGCAAGTGTTTGACTTGTGCGAGAGTCAAGTCGGAATACCAGAAACCATCAGGCCTACTCCAACAACTAGAGATACCTCAATGGAAATGGGAGCAAATTTCCATGGATTTTGTCACTGGCCTGCCTAGATCCCAGCGCGGGAACGATACTATTTGGGTGATCGTGGATCGACTCACAAAGTCTGCACACTTCCTGGCCATCAAGGAAACGGATAAATTCTCCACTCTTGCAGAAATATACCTTAAGGAAGTCGTTTCGAGGCACGGGGTGCCCACCTCCATTATCTCGGATCGAGATGCACGTTTTACTTCAGAGCTGTGGCAAGCAATGCACAAATCCTTCGGCTCACGATTAGACATGAGCACAGCGTACCACCCTCAGACGGACGGGCAGTCCGAGCGCACTATTCAAACCTT
The DNA here is from genome assembly GCA_030545235.1 of Helianthus tuberosus. Taxonomy (NCBI): domain Eukaryota; kingdom Viridiplantae; phylum Streptophyta; class Magnoliopsida; order Asterales; family Asteraceae; genus Helianthus; species Helianthus tuberosus. The sequence goes on along the minus strand of CM060424.1, from coordinate 77,543,629 downwards.
AGAAGACATGCTTCGTGCATGTGTAATCGACTTTGGCAACCGCTGGGAAAAGCATCTGCCACTTGTGGAATTCTCGTACAATAACAGCTACCACACCAGCATTAAAGCTGCTCCATTTGAGGCATTGTACGGACGTAAATGCCGGTCACCTCTTTGCTGGGCAGAGGTGGGAGATAGTCAGATCACTGGTCCAGAATATGTGGTTGACACGACCGAACAGATTGCTCAAATACGAAAACGCATGACGGCAGCTCGCGAACGTCAGAAAGTTTACGCCGACATGGGCAGGAAACCGCTTGAGCTCCAGGTTGGGGAGCGGGTACTACTCAAAGTTTCACCCTGGAAGGGTGTGGTTCGTTTTGGGAAACGCGGCAAACTTAACCCACGATACGTTGGACCTTTCGAAGTCATTGAGAAAATAGGCAGGGTGGCCTACAGACTAAACTTACCAGCGGAACTCGATGCAGTTCACAACGTTTTTCACGTGTCAAATCTGAAGAAGTGTCCGTCAGATGAGACTCACGTAGTTCCTCTGAAGGAACTCACTAACGACGAACAGTTACGATTCGTCGAGGAACCAGTCGAAATCACGGACCGGGATGTTAAGGTCCTCAAGAGCACCAGAATACCTCTCGTTCGAGTTCGTTGGAACTCACGTCGCGGCCCAGAGTTCACCTGGGAGCGCGAAGATCAGATGAAACAAAAGTATCCCCAACTGTTCGCAAACAGTACACCCACTACTGAGGTTGAAGCTACGGAATTTCGGGACGAAATTCCAGATCAACGGGGGGTGGATGTGACACCCCAGGAAAACCAGGAAAACCATACAACTTAACTAGCTTCCTCAGTGAGTGCCTACCAAATTTCGGGACGAAATTTCTTTCAACTTGGGGATGATGTGACAACTCGAAATTTAGAACCTTTCGTTGTACGCTTGAACGCTAAGTGACTAACTAATTTGATGATTTAATGAATGATATATGTGAACTTATATGATTATGTTTGTGATTGTAGGTATGCGAGTATGTATATGAACCGAAACAACAAGGACCCGACTCGAGACCATGCGGTCTCGAGTGAACAATGCAACATATGGGCCGGTTGGCCACACACACACACCCTTAGCCCATTCGAAGACCCATTAGGGTGCACTACTTGGGACGGGTATATAACCTTAGTGACTATCCATGTTTACCATTTTGGACAACACACTCACTCTCACACACACTCTCCATTCTCTCACTAAAACCCTAGACACCAAGCATCACATTCCTTCTCCTTCTTCTTGGATCAAACCGGTGGCACTAGTACTCTCGGATCGAGCTCGGAATCACCATTCGGAAGTTCACTCATCAACTCTTCATACCCCCACACTTAGAGAACCCAATCGGTTAGTGCCTTACCATGTATTAAGTATTTGTGCTTGATGATTGAATACTTGTCTCCATGTTTAAATAAGTGGAAAAATGTATGATTATGGTCTTATCATATTCTCGGATGTGTATGGTGGTGATAATCGGCTAACATGTTTTAATTTCGGATATGTCGCATAATGAACTCATGATGTCTTGTGTCTAAATGTGATTTAAACCATGGTTGTTGATGTTCATGAAATCGGCTTGCACATGTATGTTAGATAATGTTCATATAAATCGGATTTCATACTCTTGTGTTAAGAACCGAAAGCTTACTATTAGGGTGATTCATTGTGTGATATCATAGGGTGCATATTAGTGTTGATAGGTTGTTGATCATGATTCTTGTTGGGTTAAAGTTTATATGAATATTTGATGAACATATGAAGAACATGATGAATATGATATGAGCATGCTTTGAATATTTGAAATTTGATTGTTTGATCTGTTTTGTTTAGTATTTAGACAAGGAAACATGTTTAGTGGATAGTACAAAATGGTTGCATGAAATTAAAACCTCATTGGATAGTACATGTCGGAAATCAGCAGTTGTCCAACCGAAACCTCCTGTCTCGACTCGAAACCGCCACATGACAACTCGAGATCCCCGATTGCGACCCAGGTTGCGAGTCGCAAACGCCTGGTTGCGACTCGAGACCAAAACAGCACAACTCGAAATCTCAGTTACGAGTCCGGTTGCGACTCGAGACCAAAACAGCATGAACCGAGACCATGATTGCGAGTCCGGTTGCGACTCGAGACCGCCTGTCTCGACTAATGCATGAATGACTCGAAACCGCACAGTCTCGACTCGAGATCTCTAGTCTCGACTCGGGACCACGTACACATACACCGAATCAGACTTACTGTATTACGGGCTTAGTTGATGGGCCGGACCTTGGGCTTTGTTTATTTATATACTACTGTTCAACCCGTAGGCATTATTTGCAAACTGCCATGTTTATACATGTATGCCATGATTATTACTTGAGTACAATACGTGGAGAACATACGTGCACAACTTGGATACGAACCTGACTTGTATGATACCACTATGTTAGGACGCGGTTGACCCAATATTGCTTGTTTGACTTTTCTGTGTATCTGCCGAGCAAACCAAGGTGAGTTCACACCCTCTACAAAGCATGGGATTCTTCTCTACAAAGCATGGGATTCCCTGGGTTGGGAATGGGGTTAAGGAATGTGGATTCCTCGTCCTCCTTGGGTAGGACAGCAATGGTTCAGGAATGTAATTCCTCGTCCTCACGGACAGATAACTCGTACTAGACCAAAACTCTATCACGAAGTCCCTCATTTTTATATCGACTTAATCGCCGGGCCAATGGCGAGCGGGTCATTAGTTAGATAGCGCTATTTAGGTCTGACAAACCTCACACCGTGCCGCAGAGGACGGGCGTGAACTAATGGATCTGGGGCACGTCAATGATGATAGACATTGACAGTTTCAGGGCACTTAAACATGACTACAGTCAGCAGTCGATATGGTAACGAGTCTAGTGTATACATGGGGTAGCCCCCACGGCCGAAATGCCAGATAACTAACACGGGGTAGCCCCCACGGCTGGATAGCCAGAGTAACCGGGAATAAACAAGTCACGTTTTTAACTATGGGGTAACCCCCACGGCAGGATGCCAGCTAAAGGAAACTGTTTTCGAAACAACTTAAAACGAACACCCAACCGTGAACTCACTCAACTTGTTGTTGACTCGTTACTACATGCTTTGCAGGTCCTTAGATTCTTAGCTGGAGCTTGCATGGAGGAGGATCGTTGTGGGACATGGACGACTGAGTGCCATGTCAAACTTTGGAACAATTAAACTTATGCTTTGTTTTTAAGACTTATGCTTCCGCTTGCAACTTAACTATGTTTTGTTGATACACCAATTGTATTGGTTAAACTTTTATATCTTTTAACTCGCATGTTCAATATGATTGGTGGCTGGATCCTGGTCAGTCACGCCTCCAAGCGGTAGTACTCCGCAGGTGGATTTTGGGGGTGTGACAATCCTAACTACCACCTAAATCAATTACACATGCACGTAGCATGTCTTCCAATGTTTGGATCGTACGCTCACTCTGGGCGTCCGTCTGAGGATGGTAAGCCGTACTAAAATTCAAACGCGTGCCCAAAGATTGCTGGAAACTTTTCCAAAAATGTGACGTGTATCTAGTGTCTCTGTCAGAGATAATAGACACAGGTATGCCATGTAAGGCTACAATCTTATCCACGTACAATTGGGCTAGCATGTCGGAGCTATAAGTCTCCTTAATGGGTAGGAAATGTGCTGACTTAGTCAGTCTATCAACTATAACCCATATTGTATCATTTCCTTTCCTTGTCTTAGGTAACTTGGTGATAAAATCCATAGTTACCATTTCCAACTTCCATGTGGGAAGTTCAGGCTGTTGTAGTAAACCTGACGGCTTTTGATGTTTTGCTTTTACTTGCGCACATGTCAAGCATTTTGCTACATAGGTAGCCACAGACTTCTTCAAGCCTATCCACCAATAGTTTGCCCTTAGATCCTGGTACATCTTATCGGCTCCAGGATGAACGGAATATTTGGAACTATGGGCTTCCTGGAGGATAACATCTCGAAGTCCTCCATAAATTGGAACCCATATTCGTCCATTCAGTCTCAAAATCCCGTCCTTGCCTTGAGATAACTGTTCTTCAGTTACTCCCAGCTTTTCATTGGGATAGTTAGCTTCCAGCACAGCTTCCTTTTGCGCAGCTAACAACCTTTCATTTAAACTGTTCTTGATTTCAATGCTCTTGGCATTGATTCGGATGGGTTTCACCCTTTCCTTCCTGCTTAAGGCATCAGCAACCACGTTTGCTTTGCCTGGATGGTATCTGATTTCACAATCGTAATCATTTAAAGTCTCCATCCAACGGCGCTGCCTCATGTTTAAATCCTTCTGGTTAAACAGGTGTTGGAGGCTCTTGTGATCAGAATAGATCACAAACTTGATCCCATACAAATAGTGCCTCCATAGCTTTAGTGCAAATACAACGGCACCCAACTCCAAGTCATGGGTGGTGTAATTCTTTTCATGCACTTTTAACTGTCGTGAAGCGTAGGCAATAACTTTGCCTCTCTGCATAAGCACACACCCCATGCCAGTGTGCGATGCATCGCAGTAAACCACGAATTCTTCGGTACCTTCAGGTAATGTTAGTACAGGAGCGTTGCTCAATTTCTGCTTAAGGATATCAAAGGATTCTTGCTGCTTAGGGCCCCAAACGAACTTTACTTTCTTCTTAGTCAAGGAAGTTAAGGGTGCAGCAATCCTTGAAAAATTTTCAATGAAACGCCTGTAATATCCTGCCAATCCCAGGAAGTTACGAATCTCTGTAGGCGTCTTTGGCTCTTTCCAGTTCATGACAGCTTCAACCTTAGCGGGATCAACTTGGATTCCACGCTCGCTAACCACATGTCCAAGAAATTGGACTTCTCGTAGCCAAAATTCACATTTAGAGAATTTGACATAGAGCTTCTCCTGCTGAAGTAATGAAAGAATACATCGAAGATGCTTCTCATGATCAGCCTTGTTCTTCGAATAGATGAGAATGTCGTCGATGAAAACGATGACGAATTTATCTAAGTATGGCTTACAAACGCGATTCATGAGATCCATGAACGCGGCAGGTGCATTAGTGAGCCCAAAAGGCATCACTAGGAACTCGTAATGACCATAACGAGTCCTAAATGCAGTTTTGTGTACGTCTTCATCTCTAACCTTCAGTTGATGGTAGCCTGACCTTAAGTCAATCTTCGAGAAATAACTTGCCCCCTGCAGTTGATCGAACAAATCGTCGATCCAGGGCAAAGGATACCTATTCTTGATCGTGACCTTGTTAAGCTCACGGTAATCGATGCACAGACGCATCGATCCATCCTTCTTTTTGACAAATAAGATTGGTGCTCCCCAAGGAGATGAACTAGGTCTAATGAAATCTTTGGCCAGCAACTCATCTAGTTGCGTTCTTAATTCCTTCATCTCCGTTGGCGCCAACCTATAAGGTGCTCTAGCAACTGGTGCTGCCCCAGGGATGATGTCAATTCTGAATTCCACTTGCCTATCTGGTGGTAAACCAGGTAGTTCTTCAGGAAAAACTTCAGGGTATTCAGAAATGACGGGGATATCTTCCATCTTCGGTTTAGGCTCATCAATAATCACTTGTGCCATGTAGATGACACAACCCTTCTTTAAACACTTGGAGGCCTTGAGCATAGTCACTTGCTCAGGCAGTCCATACTGGGTATCTCCCTGAATGGTAAGTGATTCACTAGACGGAGTCTTAATCACCACTTGCTTTTTGTTGCATACAATTTGGGCCTGGTTATGAGATAACCAGTCCATACCCAAGACTATGTCAAAACCGGCTAACTTAAAGGGAAGTAGGGACAGAGGAAAAAAGTGGTTCTTAATGGATATAACACATCCATCTAACACAGTTGAGATGGTTTCTATGGTGCCATCTGCTAACTCCACCTCATAATTCACACTTAAGGTTTTGACAGGTAAATTCAGCAATTTGCAAAACTTATTATCTACGAAAGACTTATCAGCGCCTGAATCAAAAAGTACTATTGCATAGATATCATTTATGAGAAAGGTACCTGTGATCACGTTATCGTCTTGCACAGCCTCCTTCGCATCCATCCTAAAGACCCTAGCATTGGTCTTCTTGGCCTCTTCAGGCTTCTTGGCATATTTAGGGCGGTTGGTTTTTATGTGCCCTTTCTCATTGCAACTGTAGCACGTTGCATCCTTCAGCTTTTTGCAATCCAAGGTCTTGTGGTCCTTGGACTTGCAAATCCCGCAAGCAAAAGTTCTCGACTGAGTCTGCGAGTTCGATTCGAGTCTGCACTTTCCAAAGTGCTGTTTCTTGCAAATCTTGCACTTGGGCTTATCACCAGACTGATGCCCATCTTTCCTTGACTCAGACCCCTTCTTGTTGTCACCGTTTCCTCGGTGCTTCTTGTTTGACCTCCGTGAATTATCATCTTCACGTTTTCTTTTCTCAGCATATTTGTTCCTCAGCGATCTTTGTCTGACCGCGTCCAGAGTGAGGGACAGAGATATATCCGCTACAGATCTGAAAGTAGCTGGCCGAGAGGCCTTTACGCTTGCCTTTATCTCGGGGGCTAAACCCCCAATGAAACGAGCTATTCGTTTGGGTTCCGGGGTCACCAAATACGGAACCAACCTCGACATGGTATTAAAGCTCGTGAGGTAAGCTTGGCAATCTAGATTGGTCATTACCAACGAAAGAAAAATCAGACTCTATCTTTTCGACCTCGTGCTGAGGACAGTAGTTCTCCTTGATGAGGGCAACAAATTGTTCCCATGACATGTTGTACAATGGGATCTTCCCAGTGGCTTGAATTAGTGATCTCCACCAGGCTAAAGCCTCGCCCTTAAATGATTGTGACACAAACTTGACCACATCCCTTTCAGCGCATCCGCTGATATCAACAACTGTATCCATCTCATCTAACCACGTCATACAATCTACAGCTCCTTTCTCCCCAGTGAAATCCCTGGGTTTACATGAGACAAAATATTTATAAGAGCAACCCTTGTCACGAGGTTCTTGATTCACAAAAATCTTTTGAGATGGATCACTATGATGATTTGAGGAGCGACGATCGTCATCTCCATTCTTGGGTTCATCCTTCTTGGGAGGTGGCTTGCTGTGAGCCTCAGAGTGTGTTTTAGGCTTCGAATGCGGCGTAGATAGGGTCCTGCTTCGAGTCCCACTATACTCCTCATGCTGCCGCTCTAAGGCCCTTGTAACAGCGTCGTCTACTAATGCTTTTAGTTCCGCGCCCGTTAAATTAATTCGGGCGTTATCGTTATTCTCCACTGGATGGCTATTAATTTCGTCTGAGTTAGCCATCTTAATTAAACTGTTACATAAAATAAGGACAATAGTTTACTTGGGAGTTTATTATGGAATTGTCTTTTATGGCAATTCATTAACCATGGTAACAGAGACCATATTTGGTTAATTTATTAATCACATTTATTTAGGATTTCTATTATAATTTATCCTAATTATAAAACAATAACAGTTTTATTAGTGGCACAAAAAGGCCTAGTCACAAGGACATTTATAATTTATAAGCTATGATTTCAGAGAATCAAAGCTTTTAAGGCTTGAACATAGTTCATTACCTTTCTTAGACAGGGAGTCATAGCTACCACTGTCTTTTGGCTCATGTAGAAATGAGCAAGGCCCGTAGGCACTTTATTACCAATGTATGGTCAAAATATGATCATCTTAATTGATGATTTAAACCCATGATTCAGAGATCATTTAGTTGGGTTAGGAGTCTTTTAAAGAATCCTTATATTAATGACGTGTGTGATTTTAATGAATCACATCTGCCAGGAGCGTTAACACATTTTCAGATGTTAACAGGGATTTGAATATTTTAAACAGGTCTTACCATCATGGCCAGGTCTTCACAATGACATTCAGGCTAGGTTTCACTCTTAAGATTCTTATTAAATAATTATTAGGCAGATTTTTATTAAAAGGAATGATTTTGATTTATTTATTTCATGTAATATATTTATGCATATAATAGCAAAAATAAAATTTATAAACATAACACTCCATTAATTATTAATAGGTTACACGTCGCCCTAAACGGGACTTTTTAATAAAGCAACATACCCACGCAGGGGTCAAACAATATACTAGTCCATGCAGGGACTTAAACAAACATCATACCCTCGTAGGGGTTGACAGAAAGATAGACCCACGCAGGGGTCAAAACAAACAAACATACATACCCACACAGGGGCTAATACAGCAAGACAGGCCCACGCAGGGGCTCAAATGATACAAGGAAATTACAACAACAGTGGAAGGATTCAATGGTCCTTCTTACTCTTCCCTTTTATTAGGCTTGTCAATCCTTGGAAGAAAGTCTGTCGCTCCCTGCGATCTCGGTGAAAGTCTCGCTCGACCTGGTCCAGTCTCTGGAGAATTTCCTCCCGTTCTGGGGGAGAAAACCGTGGCGGCTGCGATTGAGTCTGTATTATTGGTCTGGCAGGTATCTGGTACCCATGGGTTGGGTATCTTGCTCCCCAAGGAGCTCTATACGGTCCTTCAGGGTTTAAGGCGTTGTAATTGGACGCTACCAAGTATGGGTCGGCTTCAACGTAATTGTAGTTGGTGTGAATCGGCGGCCCAAACGGGTTGTACGTCATAGAACCCGTATATGCTGGTATCGGGTTATCAAAACCCATCGGTGGTGGTTGCGGTGCAACTAGGTTCGAAGGTCCACCCATTTGTGGATCTTCTTGAAGTGGCGGATAATGACTGCCACATGATTGTCGAGGAGAGCTAAAATGAAAGTCTCCTCCTCGCGCGGACATCCGCGCTCCGGTTCTCCTATGCCTCGGCGGTTGCGGAGCTGCCGGCTGAACTGGTGGCGGTGGAGGCGGTGGCGTGACTGCCACGAATCGTGAATCCTCAGAGGGATCCTGCTGCTGCTGGTGGTGAGGCGACGAATGATGCGAGGGTGTAAAATACCACTCGTGTTGATTAAACCTCGCTTGATAACTATCTGGACCACCATAGGGTGATCCGTGAAAAGAAGATCCATCCGAGATCTCGATGGGCTGGTTAGGAGTACCGCTTGCAGGTTCGACGGGATCCGTGTCCTCGTCCATGTCCATAGCATTATCTTCCGAGAAGTGATCCTCCGGTCCCAATGGGTTAAAACCCACTGGTTCTTGGATATAATTTGTCGGGTTGAACCGGCCCCTAAAAACAGGTGTGGGGTTACCAAAGGAATTATGCGATAGAGATCGCTGAAGAGGTATGTATGAAGGTTGAGGGTTGTCAGGCTCATTTTCCGACTGTGGCCCATATGAGTTGTGAATGGGAGGCGTCGAACTGTGCGATACAGATCATCTAGCTGGTTCAAATTGGTTCCTCCGATTTTCTCTAGGGTCGGCACTCGCAGTGGTGGTAGGAGCTCGCGTGTGCGAAGGTCCCTGCCTCGTCGTCATTGGGGGCGGTGATTGGCCCCTTGCCTCGTCCTCTTCGTCGAAAGAATCTTGGCGGCATAATTAATCCTGTCAATACAACATGAGATAACGGCAAGAATATATAAAATAAAGGACAAAACAAAACAAAACAAAGTAGAATTTGTCCTAGGTTATTTGTCTAGACTCGAAAGTTTTTGAAATGTGCAATTGTGTAACTGAGATTAAACACAAAGGCGAGTGTTTAATTCACTCAGTGTTGGCTCTGATACCAACCTGTCACACCCCGATTTCCACGTGTTACCGGTGGGCCCGGTGGGGAGTATCGTGACGTGGTTAGCAACATAATAGTCAAACAACACAATATTTAAAATGCACAGCGGAAGCAATTGAAAGATATATTTCAACCGAATAAAATATTATAATATCGTGTATCACAAACAGTTGAAAGTTTATCCACAGAAGGATCAAAAATAAATAGGAAACAATAGTTCCACAGACGATAGGCATCTTAAGCTTGCGAGACTCTTTATTGATGCTAAGGAGAGAATTCCAGCCAATTACGAATAGTACCTGCATTTAATCTTTTTGGGAAAATACGTCAGTTTACACTGGTAAATACAAACAACTGACTCATTTTAAAAATGATTAAAAATTGATTTGGATGCACGTGGCATAAACATTTTATAACTTGGGATAATCATTTAAATATATAATCTTGTAAATGAATTACATCTTCCTTATGCGTTCAGTAGCCCGGATTGTGCCGGGTTAAAGATCAATAGACACACCACATCAACTATTTATGCACTGACGAGTGTACGCCTACACTCCGCGCTTAGGTCGTGGCCATTTCGTAAAATGATGCCAAGGATATCCGGTACATGGTCATTAACCCCCCAAAGGCTTTAAGTAAACAAAATGATTTAAACGGGCCGATCAAATTATTCAATTAACCACCAAACGATGGAAGATTTGATGCCCGACCAAGCGGTATTTTATATACCGTAACCCAAGCCCGTATAGGGAAAATAAGTTAAAAGTATTTACCTGAGCAATGTAATAATCACAATAAGCAAATGCAAGTAGCTTTTACTGGTCCTCCTAATCTGGAACGAAGGTTTATAATAACCTATTAGAATCCTAACGGGTCTTTAATTAAGCTTAAGCTTACACCGGTTAGTTTCAAAGATACGGTTCATACGCACGATTAAGCGAAGACCGGATAGAATGTGATTTAGACCCGACAAGTTTGAAGACTTTCTTAATATGGGTATTTCATACACATTCTGGATTTTGAGATAAAACCGATAAGGTTTGACCCGATTCGGCTAATTTATGTAAACTAGTTACATAAACCGAACCGAACGCGTAATAAGCATAACGGGTATCCGTAAGAGCCATATACAGGTTTCCTAAGTTAATATGCTTCAATTATATTGTGACATCAGTAAGATGTCTTTTATTATGCCCGAAACGAATTTAAACACAAACTATGCCCCGTAGGGGTAGTTTGGTCATTTACAAGGTTATAAAAGAGTCTAAGTATTAACCTGAGTTACAGGTCTGATATAATCAGAAAAAATACTTAGTTTACTAAGTTATAACAGTAGGGTAAAGTATATATGTGAAATTTATCAATTATAACCAAATTATGCACCGTAGGGGCATTTTGGTAATTTCACATAAGCCGAAAAGCTCAAAACTGAAGTCTGAGTTTAACAACTTTTGCTTACTGTTAAAATATTATAATTTACCCAAAATATCAGTAGGTATCAACCCTTGTATGTTTCAAATAGTTCTAGTACATACTATGCGTAAAAAACGCTTAAAAAGGCGATTAGAAGCCATTTCCGGGTTCTATAGATAAAGCTGATATTTTTATTATTCTATAAGGCTTAAAATAATTTATTTATCATATGTAATCAGTAGCAAAAGGTTTGGAGTCAATTAGGTATGTAAAACTCATTTTATAGCCCGTAAGGGCAAAACCGACAATTACCGGTTTAAGCCTATGACTATAAGTTATGCTCAGCCTAAAATCAATTAAAAATCTTCAAAAATCCCAAAATAATATATTACATCACTGGGTAAAAAGTTTGATATCAAAAAGTAGGTTTAATTAGGCTATACGTTAATTATGTCGTTTAATTAACATAAAGCTCTCAATTTACGCTAATGAGCATAACTCTCAAACTACACCTCAAACTGATGTCAAATTTTAGGTGCAAGTTTATAATTTAGTAACTAAGGTTTCTACTCTTTTACATTTTCAAAAATCACGTTTTAAGGTGAAAAGGGCATAATGGTCAACATATGAGCAATTAACGGAATCATGCATATTAATTGGATTACTAATGAACCAAGGTGTATAATCACAGAGGGTTATACTAGCATGTAACCTAGTCCAATTAAAGCTCTGAGGAATTTCTAAAACATGCCTAAAAGGGTCAGAACTGAAGTCAAAGCAAAAGTCAAAGCTTTGCGACTTTCGGTTCCGAACCGGGTCTAAACAGAAAATTGTCTGGTTGAACATGTTTAGACATGTTCTTACACTAATTACCAAGTTATATTAATGATCAAACAGGTTGTATGTGTTCTACATTGCTAATTATGCATAAATTAGAAAATAAGTATCATGTTGACTTTTTAATAACAAGTTTGACCCGACATTTGACCTAGTTAGAGTGGGAATCAGGGGGAACCCTTTTAAGGGTTTATTACCCACATAATTACCAACTTATAACTACTTTCAATTCAACTAATCACTGAGCCATCAATGATTAATCGCTAAGTCAACCGTTAATTACGACGGTTTGACTTTTAAGCTAAAACTAAGCAAAAACTTAACTAAGAAAGGTTAAGCATACTTACCAAAGTCCTTTGCACGATTAGTGATCACTTGAGCCTGCTTTGGAGCTCCAGAAATGATCAGGAATGCTGAAGGAAGGTGTGAAGTATTGGTTGCAACCTTGTGGCCTTATATAGTGCTCAAGAACTCATGGATCATTGACACACAAGTCTAACCATGGCCTTGGATCACTTCCAGATGTCCCTAAGTGTCTAGGGGTTGTTTAGGGGTCAAGCAAGATGAGGAACATCGTTTATAAGTCGGTTACAATGCAAATGGAAGACAAGAACCCAAGTTTTTCGGACCAGACAGGCCCTCGCGGCACGCGTAGACCCCCCCTCTGGGGCTTCGCATGGCGCGAGGCCTCTTCTGATTAAATCTCAAGTTTTGATTTTTTACGCATTGGTCCTTGGCTCTTCAAAACTTTGCTACGACTTTATTTCTTGCACTTTGAACCCTCCCACTTGACTTATAAGGGCTTTAAGACATATACCCACTTTGTTTAGTCCTCGGTTAACTTTATTGTCACCCGAAAAGTCCTAAACTTCATCGTTGATGCTTTTAACCCCTCGCATACGAATTTGATCATAACTTTCTCATACGATAACGAAACTTTATGAAATTTATATTGTGCATTCTAGTGAGCATAATTAACCGTTACAAAGCTTCGGGTTTGTCAAAAGGTCACTCAGAGGTATAACTTAAACATGTTGACACATTTAACCCCTGTAGTTTGTAATCTCTCACTTTCTTTCATATTTAGCTTCGTATGATCCATGATTTATTCGTTTGAAGGCATGAGCATCATGTAGGGTTAATGTACAATATATTTATTAACTATTGACATTTAGAACTCGTATATTCACATACTTTTCATGATTGTCAACTTTAATCCTTCTATAACATTCTTTCACACGTTCAATCATATGACACGTGTCAACACATTACAGGACGTGAATTTTCGAGGTGTTACAAAAGTGAACGCTGGCACCAAGATCCATATATTTCCCTGAAATACATGTAAGTTGAAAACATCAACAAAAGTTGAGCGAGTTCATGTGTTTTATGTTTATGCGCATCAAATGAATCTCAAAAACATTTGAAATTTCAGTGTTGTAAGTAGGTATGTAAAGCGTCTATGAATATGTTGATCATTAATGTTTTGCGAGGACATTAATATATGTGAAGACAAAGGAAGCACTCAACCCGAGTAGATGATTTTAATTGTCGATTAACCTCGATAGGGACACAACAGCACTCTAAGTGGCCACATAAGGACCGTGAGTGGGGCTCGCCCGTACCCATTAGATCTAACATTTGTTCTGTGGTCCTTAAAAGGATTAATGGCGCCTCAGTTAAAGCTTATGCTCACATGATCTAAGAATTCATTCCATAGCTTAATCATACCCTTGTTAACATGTATTTCCCCCCGAGGGTTGTAAAACCGAATACGTTAAAATAAAAGGGGGACATGAACTAACAGTTTTGCGTCCGTGTAAAGTGCGTACTCAAGTTCGGTTTCCTTGGTTCGTTTTGCAACCTACAAACGTGCTAGGTTTTGTTAGACACTTCGGTCTTGTAACGGTTCTTAGTCTTAAACACTTATTAAGACTTGTTTTAGAATTGTTTTTGTTTTGAGTTGCACTTTCAGTGTATGATGTCTTTATATAATTTCTCATAATTAAATAAAATTCGAAGTTCAATATATTAGTTAAAATATTAAATTTTTACTTATATTATTTGCATGCATTGCATGTATATCATTTGTGATTACAAGAGTTTCGATAAAAATAATATATTTTTAACTTGTTTTGATATATATTGTTTTCATATACGTGTGTTTGTAGTTTTCACAACCAAAAATACCATTTGTTAAGTATTATACACTTGTAAGTATTCCCAAATATAGGTATACTTGTATTATGAGTATGTTGAGTATTTTACTTTGTATTCTCATAGTTATGTACAATACTTATATAAGGGTATTTTTACCAAGTGTTGGTAGTGTATGTTGGCATGTATTCATATGTATAGGAATACATATTTTCTTGTATTTATTTAAGTATTTCATACTTAATATACGTTTAATTTTTCCGGAATATTATTCTTGCATTATTATAACCATAATTCTTGTATTCTTAAAATATACATTTTAAGATATGTTTATAGAAAATATCTATATTTTTAGACTTGGTAAACACAAGTGTTCACATATATCTTAAAAATAATTTATTTTTAAGATTAACCCAAAAATATATATATATTTTAGTTTCTATCAAAATAATATTTTCTTAGAATGTTTATGAAAATGAATATTTTCATGAAAATGAATATTTTCATGAAAATGAATATTTTCATATACTTCAAAAATAATGTATTTTCACGTTTGACAAAATATGGTATATTTTTATACTACTTGTAAAAATATATATTTTGTCACGTGTTCGGCTTTGAAAATATATCTTTCACCAAGCTTTGTTATGTTAATTCCGGAATATTTATATAATTTGTCCAATAAGTCCATTTGTCCAAAAAGTTCAATATTTGTGTCCAAGATATATATTTATATTCTTGTAATTCTTTAATTACAATTTTTTGTATTTGTGTGGGTATATTATTTCAAGTCCCTAAATTTAGTATAACTAATACAAATAATATACACATAGCACATAGTTTTTGTGACCTCTAAATATCTATTTTCCTAAATATATATTCATAATCATTTTTATTTTTGAAAACCAAACCTCCTTTACTTGTATTTTTATACAAAAATTATGTGAATTTTTATGTTTAAATTTCATTAATCAAGATTACTTGTAAGAACTTGTTAAAAAATATTTTCTAAGTGTTTGATTTTTATAAAAATTTCGCCATAGTTTCCTTTGAAAATTGGAGGTTTCCCATGTTCTAAAACATGTGTTTAAGCTTTTCAAAATTCAACAAATCATCCACCACAATTTACAAACCTAACATATGCATAAAAATGCATTTTTGGTGAAGTTATGAACTTGAAAGTTTGTAAAAACTTGTAGTCTTTTAACAATGTGTTTAACATGTTCTTTCAAACTTAAAAACATGGTTATTCTTTAATATGAATTAACTTGTAAAAATTCACACTTTACAACTTGTCATCCATTTTTGCAAAAATCCATTTACTTCAATATTTCATGTTCTAAATACTTCAACAAGTTCATTTTTACATAAGTAACAAGTTCATTTGTTTTCAAGAAACAAGACCATGCTTAACATGTAGTAATCTATCCACTTTAGAACTTTAAACTTTCAAATCTTTCATTTTTCAAGAACCATACTTTGTAAGAATCAATTTCTACACTTAAACATGCTTATTTTTCAAGTTCATTCTTCACATACAATATGCTCAACATAGATCTTTCAAGATCCTTACACATACTTGTTAGATCATGTGTTTAATCATCATCTAACAAGTCTTTATGTGGTGTTCATCATCATACACACAAACAATCAACTAACAACTTCATAGCACATCATAAACACATTGTTTTCTTGTGATTTTTAGTTTGATTCAAGTGTTCATCTTCTTTGTTTTGTAAGATTCTTTAAGATGTTGAGTTAAACATTAGTTATATCTACTAAAACAAGATGAAAAATGGGTTCACAAGGAACTTACTACTAGCACAAGGCTAGGGTAGGAACAAGATGATGAAGATGAAGAAAAGATGGTGTTTAATAGCCCCAAAGAGTGGTCCTTGAGTTCCTTGTGCTTGACACCTTCTTAATCACCCTTGAGACACCTTATGTTAGTCTTGGATTAGCTTGAAATTGAATGGAAGTGATGATGGGGGTGGGTGTTGGTTTCGGCCGAGGATGGAGGAGAGGGGAAGAAAGTTGCTTGATTTTTTTGTTATGTTGCAAATGAAGGGTTATGGGGTGTAGATAAGGTTCAAGATCCATTGTGTTAAACTTTCCCTCCAAACTTGTTACCCTTAGGATCATTCAAATGCATCTTTGACTAAAAATGTTGTTAGTCAACATGATTAGTGTGAGGTGGGTCCCATAGGGGACGGTTATGAGGGGGGGGGGGTCTTGATTTGGTTGAAATTTGTTAAGTGTTAAAAAATGGTAATATGTATGATTAGTTAGGATTATTAGGTGTTTAGATGTTCTTGATACATTTCTTGATATTTGATGTATTACACTAGCTACATTGCTAGATTATGGTAACTAGTTCATATGATGCTTCTAGATGTGTTCGGGTGTTCGTTTAGTTATCGGATCGCTTAAAGGATCAATATTGGTAACTTGTATGGCGTAATATGTTATTATGTCGTGATAATGTTTATGCCACTTTCTAAGTTATTCTGGGCATTCTGGCATCATTTCTGACTATTACATAAGCTAGAAAATGCTGAATTTTGCTGAATTATGTTGTTTTGGCCAGTTTTAGCTAGTTTCGGGCAGTTTTTAGTGTTCGTTTGTCTCTCGGAAAGCATTAACATAATCCCTTACTTTCTCACATGAGGTTTAGTATAACCTTGGTTCTGGGACTCAATCTGTGTCCTAAATATGTCGTTTATCTGAGTACTGAACCCTTGTCAACACTACTAGTTTATCTAATAAGTGTGCTAGTTAGTTCTGTGCACTGTCTAAACTGTTTCAAGTCGCGACCAATAAAAATAAGTATCATGCATCATGAAATGTTTTTGTGAGTTCTTTAAATGTATGCCATGAAATCATGCACTTCAGATGTTCAAAACACACAACCATAAAATATTAAACATTGTTCACATTCTACGAAAATTACCCGAAAAATGCCAGTTGTCACATACCGAACATTCACGAACACAATTGAATGAACGGGACCTCTGTTCATGTTCGTTCATTTAACTAATCGAACGGAATTTCTTGTTAATGTTCGTTCGTTTATTAAATAAACGAACTTCCCGTCGAACGGTTCACAAATTGTTCGCTGAACGTTCGGTTCATTTACAGCCCTAGGCATGGCTAAGGAGGTGTTGGGTGTGAATAAGGGTTAACCATTTCTAGGTGGTAGTGGCTGTTACTCCATAACACATAGACTAATGGTCTGGGACCTTGGGGTTTCAAGACTTAGGTGGGATTTAGCTACAAAGTCCATATTTCCTAAAAAGTGTTATATGGTTGACATTATAGTGTTTCATACACTTTTTAGGAAATTTGGACTTTGTAGCCAACTCTTAGCCTTAAGACTTAACCCAAAAATTTAACATGATCAAATACAATACAAATTCAAATGTTGTGCTATATAGATGAAACCGGACATAACACACGGTTTTATATTTTATATGAACGTTATTTGTTTAACCTGAATCTATTTACGTTTAAAGTAAAAGTTCGAAAGAAAATAACTGATCAGTCGAAGATATAACATCAAACATATTTATTTAAACACACATACATATAATTGGGTCAATCGCGAATACGCTAGGCTGGCTCAAGCACACATCGTTTAGCAAACATGTATTTAGATATGCTTTGAACATATTCATCATGGATATCAGTGCAAGTACTCTCATCAAGTGATATAGCGTACATGTAGTGTTCAACCAAAAAACTTACAAGCACTAATACTAAAATGATATAATATGCTTATAATGTTCATCTGTTTATTACGGGAGGTGATATACCTACAATGATTTTTAGTTAAAATCTAAGGGTTAATTGGGCTGCTTATGATTTTTTTTTTTTTTTTTTTGGACGGCAAAAGAGCTACTTATAATTATGAGTATCCAAAAATACATTTGTTTGTAAAGTTAGTTGAAAAGGTTGATATGAGATTAGAGTTTTTGGTAAAATATGTTTAAACGAATCAAGAGGTTGACAACTTTGTGAATTGGGCAACGGGACTATTATTTATACACTTATGCTAACTAGTTTAAAAATAAACTTTTGAAAACAAAGTTGATTATATGAATAAACCATATTTGAATGCTTATTAGGAAATTGCTTATTGTAGTCTTGTAGATAAGTCAAAAAACTTGAAAATTGTTGATAATTTAACTTGATTGAATATTGGCTAGATCGAGTTAAGGACATGGAGTTTCTAAAATAGAATCACGTGTCAAAATGTGCTTTGTAATGTTTTATAAATGAAATGAAGGTGGGAAATAATTTATATGAAGAGTCAAATTGCATTATCTATACTACAATTTTAGTTTAGTCTCTACTTTAAGAGTCAAATGAATACAATAGTATTCATTTTTATATGAATGGTACAAGTTCTTAGGTCGTTCGGGGTACCAACATGATGGAGAGTGTGATGATGGCGTGATCACGACAGTGATAGTGTTTGGCATGATGGTAGTCGTGGTTGTTTGATGGTGTAGGGGGAATGAGGTGGCTTTTGGTGATTGGTTGGTTGGTTTTTTGTGATGCAAGTAATTTAGTGATGGTGTGATGCAATTCGAGGGAATGTGGTAGCACCTTATGCTTAGTTGTGACAGTATGATGGGTGCCCCACCCTGCCTTATGCAATACTTCTTAACATGGGTGCGCCTTGGTCGGTTAATGGAAAACCATAACCAATGGGTTATGGCGGTTATGGTTAATCAGTTTTGATGGTTATAGCAGTCGCTTATGGCTCGGTTAATCGCGAATTTGGGCCTAGCTAAAATTAGCTCAAAAATATTATTGGACGTTATTTGGGACATAAAGTTTGGGCGTACAATTGTTTTTACCACGATATAAATTTTTATCACACATTTGTATATATTAGATAGCACTAAAAAATATATTTTATAATATCGTAGATTAAGCGTGACTATACTAACAAGCGGGTCGGTTCGGTTATGGTGGTTATGGAACAATGGAAAACCATAATTGAACCATGTGTATCGGTTCTCAGGTGGTTACGGAACAATGGGAAACCATAACCGACCCATGTGTATCGATTTTCAAAAAATCATTATCCGACCCATCGATTTTCTATTCAGTTAGGTTTTTAGGTTAATACAGTTATGGGTCGGTTAATTAGGTTTTATGCACACCCCTACTTCATAAATTTGTCCATAATTTTCCTACTTAAGGTTTCATCTAATAAGCTTCTCCTAATTAAGACACCATTTAATAATAAAAATTTGTTCATTTTCTTTTTTAGAAGTTCAAAGGTAATATTTACAAGATTTTTTTATATATTTGTAATCATTTTTAACACATTGCTTAGTTATATAAAAAATTAAAAAGATATATTTACATTTGTTTTTTTTAACGACCAACAAATAAATGCTCGACTACTCGAGGTAACCCAATGGCAAAATGCGAGCCCAAACCAGTTTCGGGGAAAACCCACCGACTGAAAGCCCACTACGATAAAACCCGATTGGAATCAGATTCAATTTGAGACTTATAGCCTCAAACCCAAACATTCAATCCCTCTCCAATGCCAATTGAGTTATAACTCATTGACGATATATTTACATTTGTATTCATTTAATACATTGTTTAGTTAAAGAAAAATTAAAAGGTTTAAATATTTTAATCCGTTATTCGGCACACGTGTTTTGGCATTTTTATGGCTTTTTTTTCATGTTTTTGGAAGTTAATTATGCCACTCGTTATTAGAGTTAATCTAAGTTGGTTTTGGTTATGGCTCAAAATCGAACCAAATGGCACCCTTTACTTCCTTAAAATCACCAATCTAAATGTTGTGTTTCCCATCACATCACGCAAGCACCCCATTATTATTATAAGTCACCACACTAGTATTATAAATTGAGTAAATTTACATGAAATCACAAGTGTAATTGATGAAATCTTTTGTTATTTTTGATAGTAGGTAATCAAAAGAGAAACTAAGTTGTCAAATATCCACAAATTATACAGTGTGGTGAATAAACAACAACATGCATATTTAATGTTGGTTGGCAAAATTGTTATGTGTAAAGTTTTTACTTGTAAGAAAGTAGTTAATTGTCATGATTCGCCTAAATACACAACTTTCTTCGTGAGTTTTGGAAGGTTCTAGAACACTAAAGATGCGTCTAGGGCTGCCCGAAAGTTTTCGGAACAGCCTACAAGTTGCTGGAACATCTTGGCACTATCGGAAGACTCTAGATCAGCCAAGAACACTCTAGAATGACTATGAAAACACTTAGAAGTCATGGATATTTTGAAGGAACTCTCTAGAATTCAGCTCATAAATATCCTAGATATTTGTATGGAATTCTCTAGAACTAGTATGAACTAGTATAAATATGTGATGAAGGTCTCATTTTGAGATCACCCCACATAACCTCTCATAACTCATTCATAACTCAACTTCTTGTAAACACTTTGTACTTGTAACTTTGTTCAAGTAATACATAACCATCTTTGTTGTAGTATTGCACTACAAAATCATATCTGTGATCCTCACAAACAAAGACTTTCGCTACTATACATAACAAAACCCATCCAAAAAGGCTGAACTTAGAAGTATTCTAAGTGCCGCACTAGAGTCCAAGAATAACTCCATGACATAATGGTGAAAATCATGGTTTCGAAAACCGAATTGTACCGCTCGGACCGGGGGCCGGAGATCTGACCGGTTTGGTCCACCCTATCGAACCAGATTTGAGTCGGGTCAGCCGGTTGGACCGTAAAGAGGGTGGTCCGACTAGATTTTGTAGGGGTTGGACAAGATTTTGTAAAAAAATCATTTTTATCATATTTATTTTTATAATATTTATGTTATAACCCGGTTTTTGTCATGGTCGTGTCCTTTAAATGAGAAGCCGAATGTAACTTTTACAAAGAACACACATGAGAACCTTAACCCTATGTGTTTTCACTATTAGATGCCTTTGTTTATTGTATACGATCATATTCTAAGTTCTATAGGTTTAACTCGTAAATTGTGTTAGAGTAGCTAGAGTTTTCGTGTTTGTTTGAAAGGCATCATAAGATGGAATTAAATATTGGTGCAACTTTTTTAGCCCAAAATTATTTTTTTAGTTTATGGATTTCGATTTGAATCTTTTTTAACACTCTTAATCCCAAATCCCAACTAATTTTTTTTCTCAAACAACAACTTTCATAAACAACAAGCCACTAGCAAGCCACTACAAAACAACAAACAACCACATAATTACAAATCAAAGGTTCTCCATTTAGCCAAATCCCAACTAGACAACCACATAATTACAAATCAAAGGTTCTCCATTTAGCCAAATCCCAACTAGTGTTTTATGGAGACTCCTTTTGGGTTTGGTTTTTCTCTATATAACCATATAAAGCAAATGTGATGTACACACATGTAATTTTACATCGCGTCCACTATTTTATGTGATGTACACACATGTAATTTTACATCGTGTCCACCATTTTATGCAATATGTACACGTAATGAATGCTTATTTTATAAGGGTGAAATTGTAAAAAACACCAAATTTTAAGACGCTCAGAGGATATAATAGTAATTTTGCCCACACCTCATACTCACGTACACAAAAACCTTTCCTCCACTGCCCCTGAAGAAACCTAATAGTCATCCACACAATGAAACGGAACCATGAATGTGAATACCTGATTGAACAGTGGAAAGAATTATTTATGGAACGTAAAACTGAATGTGCTCCTGATCCACCATTATTTAAGATGTAACCCATGCTTCAATTATGTAGTATGTAGTTCTCTGCCACTTCAGTGCCTTGTTTTCATGTTTGGATTCTCACTCTTGTTCTCCTTTCGGTTCCACTCACTACATTCTAACTTTCTCAATTGTGAACCAGGTCCACACACGCTCCTTATTTCACACGGCTGCATCCGGAATCCCCGTATCTCATGTGACAAGTCTGTCGTGTTTTAATAGTTTGTGAATTCCTGATTTGATTTTCGTATTTCATCGGTTCGCATAAGAATAATAGACTTAGTGGTGTACGTTTTAATCTGAAAACAACAATAATCGACTACTAGTGTATTTGGCATGGAGTATGATTGGTGGTTTTATTGATTTTAGGTGATTGGCGATCCTAGTTGTCATACTTTTTGTGTGCATTGTATAACAATTACTTTCAGCTAATGTAACTTGTGATACATATTATGTTGCTTACGTTTCAATTAAAAGTAACATTATATGAGTTATGATTCATGACCCATCATCTCTCTCTATCATTTAATAAATAATCGATTCGCCTTCATCTGGTTATAATGACTCATCATTAACGTAATTAGTTTGCAGCATATCGAAATAGAGGAAAAACTATACTGGTGGGGGTTTCAAAGAGTTTAAAAAATACCTTGTTTTGTTATTTGTTATTTACTTTCATGATTTGTTCACTACACATTGTTTATTTTGTTATTAGTTATTTTTATATGAAATTTAACATAATATATGATTCTTTTCGCTTTACCAACGGTCCAAGGCTTGGTTTTAAAATGCGCGAGGCGGCGCCTTACGCAGTGGACGAAAATTTGAACAAATTGGGCCGTGATTCCATTGGGTCCGACTTTATCAAATCTGGTTGAAAAATGCAGCCATCAATAGAGCAATATGTTCAAAGTATTTAAAATGATCTAACGGGCTGTTTGTAATTGCGTCGTAAATGTGGAATAAGTAGAATTCGATAACCATCGACAGATTTAACAACAGTGTGTTTAGGATGTGGCTTCCTTATCAGAGTTTCATTCTTCCCTCAGCTTTCACATACTTCTTTAATTTTAAACCTGTTTCACCAACTTGACTACCCTATATCCGTAACATGATTTTTTTTAATCTTTAGGGTGAATTGTGTTTGCAGGCGTAACTACATCCAACATAGCCACAATGTCTGACTTACCCGTTGACGTAATCGTTTACGGTATACTGATGAGGGTCCAACGAAGACTACTGTCCAATCTAAGACTGTGTGTAAGGAATGGTGTGCGCTACTATCAATACGTGACTTTTTAAGAGCTCACTCTTCCCGGTCATCGGTACCCAGCAATCAAAGAACACTCTTGCTTCACGACCTCAACTGCCATGTTCATCCAGCGGATTTCGAGACCGCCGAATATGGCCCACATTCCGTAGTCCCACTCCCATTTCAAGCCGAAAAAAATGAAGTGATGATCCTGGAAAATTTTGACGGGTTGTTATATGTCTGCTTGAATCACACATATGAGTTGCTCCTTTGGAACCGCACCACTACCACTACCACGCACAAGCATTTGGCCACCCCCGCTGGCCATGGTCTTTTTGAAGATATCGCAGATACCGTCGGCCTATACACTGACCCATTTAACACGAAGATCGGGCGCACTTGTAGCCCACATCTATTCCAGACAACTGGGAAACTAGCGAAAAATAACTTTCGAAACTAACCCTGCTTACCAAATGCGCAAGTTCTACTGGTCACCTGGTACTCAATGTGCCGACACTTTATACTTTACAATTTGCGAGTGTTGGGTAGTGCGTAAAAAACTAAAAATGTTATTATTAGGTTTGATACCTCAACTGAGCAGGTGAAGGAGATCAGTTTCCCACCTGTTCCATCCTTGGGTATTTTCCAAGGCATTTTAGTTAGTGTGCAGAACTCTCTTCACATGGTTCTATCTGTCAGTGAGTATGACCCGCCAGCGGATTCGCCAGCAAAGCACATTAAAACAACCACACCTGGTACGCCCAAAAAGTATTAAACTTTACAAATCATTTACGTTTACATTGTCAACAACATTTTCATTAACAAACAAAATTGCATGTCAGCAACGTCGACGAACAACGCAACAAAACAGACAGACAAGAACCAGGGAGTTACTGCTACAACCTCCACGAAGAAAAACAACCGGGTTGACCAGAAAACTAACGATGACGACTGGGAAGATGATGAATGGTGGTCAACCAATATACATGAGCTCATCGAGGCATGTAGCCCTCGTAACACCAGATAATCAACCTTTATATGAATACAACCCAATGGTTTTATCACGTGTATTTTAACTCAATAATGATTATCTTTTTGAACAACTATTCAAACCCAAACTTCGGGATCTTCACTTTCAAAATATGACAACGTCTTTGGGCTACACATCCAAACTTCAATGTTCTATAAAAAAATAAACCAACCTTCGTATATATAAAAAATAAAAACACAAATCTGGTTGTACACCCCCCAAAAATATTCCAATACCTTGCTTGCTACGAACAACTATGTTAATCTACGCCAACGGGATTCCACCGATTACCCAACTCAACCATTGTGCAACCTCTATTTCATTTTCTTAGACGCATTCTTTGTAAAATACCACCACTTAACCAGAATGTCTTGCGTTCAATACAAGCATTACAAGAGATGATTACATGGTTGTTTCTGGCCAACTCGGTAACCGAAGTGAGTTATGCGAAACTTTTGTCAAACTCCCACAACCCTTTTAAACTTGATCCTCGCGACTTGGTGATATATTCATATCCGATATTATCGACTCCGTCGCAACGTGCGGATCTCCCACTAGTATAAACTTATATATAACGTAATGCTTTGCGTGAATATGGAGACTCCTTTTCGGGTTGGTTTTTATATAGACTTATATATAAAGTAATGTTTTGCCTGAACAAAGAATTTGCATTTAAATGTTGGAGTTAATTACTGTTTTCATCCCTGTGGTTTGTCAAAAATCACTATTTCAGTCCATTAGTTTAAAAATTGCGATTTCAGTCCCTGTGGTTTCACTTTCGTAACCATTTCAGTCCCTGTGGTTTCACTTTCGTAACCATTTCAATCCATTTATTCTGTTAATATAGGGACTGAAATGGTTACGAAAGTGAAACCACAGGGACCGAAATCGCAATTTTTAAACTAATGGACTGAAATAGTGATTTTTGATAAACCACAGAGATGAAAACAATAATCAACTCTAAATATTGCCTATGAATATGTAAAGGAACAAACCCAATTTTTTATGTTAATATAAAACTATAAAGAGTAAATTACAAGTTTTGTCCTTTATGTTTACACCAAATTGCAGGCGCTGTCCTTTTTTTCCAAAAGTTTACAGGCGGTGTCCTTAACCTTTCCAAAATCTTGCAAGTTATGTCCTTTAGGCCAAACCCAGTTAGATTTTTTAGTTAAATCTGGTCATGTGCAATGCACATGAGGGTATTCTTGTCATTTCACCTTCCCAGGGGTTATTTTGTATAGAACTTCTATTCAGGGGCCATTTTGTACAAACTTAAAAGTAAAACAATAGATAAACTCTCTCTCTCTCTCTCTTCGATCTCTCTAAAATATGTAACTCCTTTCTCTAACAGGTTCAAATCTGGACTGAATTGAAGGTAGACGAATGTATGGTGATGAAATCAGTACACTTAATTCATATTTAACCGTACCAACTATACGATCAATCTGAAAAATTATACACCCATCCATCAATTTTGACTAGTCAAATCTGTGTGTGCAGGTTTTACCAAGACGCAAGCTGCAATTAAAACACCATAAATCAATAACAGACTGATAATACCAACCACACACTCAATCTGCTTTAATTTTAAACAAGCATTGGTCAACATGAGTTAGAACATCTAAAATCCTATCAAAAACAACCATACTTGTTAGATAAAAAGTGCTTACCAGTAGATCTTTAAGTGGTAATGTTAAATAGGGTACAAAAAACAAAAACTTGTGGGTTCAATTAAGTGGAGGCATTTGAATACAAAAACGACTGAATTTTTTTTACCTCTTTTCAAGCTTTTATGGCGAAAATCGGAGATTTGTTCGCCAAGAGAAAGATCTGGAAGGGATTTGTAGTGTTGACGATTTATGGTGTTTTAATTGCACTCACCGTCACCATCGCACCCACCGTCACCACCCACCCACCACCTCATCGCAGTGCAAATCACCATCACCCCACAACCACCACCGCACCTGAAACCCCATCCACCTCACCGTCACCACCGCATCCACCGTCACCACCCACCCACATCCTCAACGCAGTGCAAATCACCATCGTCCCACAACCACCACCGCAACTGAAACCCCATCCACCTTAATTTCAGATCTTCGAAGAGAGAGAGGGAGAGAGTGAAGAGAGAGAAGAGAGAGAGAGAGAGAGAGTGGAGAGAGGGTGAAGAGAGACTAGAACCAAAAATTTTTTAATTAAATGGTTAAATTACTCAAGTACCCTCATGTGCCTTGCACATGACTAGATTTAACCAAAAAATCTAACTGGGTTTGGCTAAAAGGACAAAACTTGCAAGATTTGGCAACATAAAGGACACCGCCTGTCAACTTTTTGGCTAAAGGACAGCGCCTGAAATTTGATGTAAAGATAAATTACAAAACTTGTAATTTACTCAACTATAAACGGTTAATTTGCCACTCTGTGGGATGAAAAAAGTCAGATTTTCAATTATTTTATCCTGGATGTATTTAGTGTCTGGCATTTCAAATTACTCGTCGCTCGTTACTCGCTCGACACTCGTTCGAAAATTGTTCGAAAAAATGATTGTTTTATTTGACGCTTAGTTGTAAACGGGCCACTCTGATCGGTTCGGTTTGTAAACGAGCCAAGCATGATTAAAGATCCGCTCGGCTAGGTTCGGCTCGATTTATTATTTTTAATTAGTATATATATATATATACATATACACATACATATATAAACATGTATATACACATATATACTCAAATATAAATTACATATATATACAAACACACACACACACACCTATATATATATATATATATATATATATATATATATATATATATATATATATATATATATATATATATATATATATATAGGGGAAGGTTAAAATGAGAACCACCTCGAGTTGTAAGAACCACGAGAACCACCCCCGCGGGGGGCCGTCGGCGACGAAATTTTTTTTACACCTAGATCCGTATATTTTATCGGGGGGTTTAAATTTTCGGTTCAAACGGCGCGCCCGAGGGGGTAGTTTTTTACGCCCAAAGTTTGAAAAAGTTTGGGTTTTTTTAATTTTTTTAATTTTTCTTTTTTTTTTTTACCAAACTTTGGGCGTAAAAAACTACCCCCTCGGGCGCGCCGTTTGAACCGAAAATTTAAACCCCTCGATAAAATATACGGATCTAGGTGTAAAAAAAATTTCGTCGCCGGCGGCGCCCCGCGGGGGTGGTTCTCGTGGTTCTTACAACTCGAGGTGGTTCTCATTTTAACCTTTCCCTATATATATATATCACGCATAGTTATATACTTAAATATAAATTAAATTTATAGTTTTATATATGCACTCTATTAGATTTTGATCCACTATATACAAATTTACAACTATATCTATACGTACTATCCCAATCACACCAATAAAAAAATAATATCAAATCTAAAAGTTAAACCCTAAACCGATAAACGACAGTCTGCACATCGTCACAATGTTTCATGCTGTTACCCTCGTCTCCTGCTTTCAACGTCATTGTCCGTGCAATATGATCAGCCCCTCGTCGTCCA
Source organism: Helianthus tuberosus (assembly GCA_030545235.1). Taxonomy (NCBI): domain Eukaryota; kingdom Viridiplantae; phylum Streptophyta; class Magnoliopsida; order Asterales; family Asteraceae; genus Helianthus; species Helianthus tuberosus. The sequence goes on along the minus strand of CM060424.1, from coordinate 77,515,929 downwards.
TAACATTGTTATTCATAAGAAAAATATTATGTCATAAAATTGTCTATTTTTAAAGACATAAAAACTTGAGACTCAACTTTGTTACTACATCTCTCAGTAAATTTAAATCGGGCGACCCGGTTGTCAAAATCGCTCGAACTTCGCTCGACGCTCGCTCGAAATATTTACTGCTCGGAAAATGCTCGCTTAATTTGAGGCTCGGTTTTAAATGAGCCGCTCTGCTCGGTTCGGTTTGTAAACGAGCCAAACACGAGCAAACGTCCGCTCGTTTCGGCTCGACTCGTGAACAACACTAATTTAGTGCACGGGTTTATGATTTTTTTTTCTTTTTGGAGAAGAGTTTTAAAACTTGCTAATTATATATATATATATATATATAGAGAGAGAGAGAGAGAAAGTATAATGTACAAAAGGGCTTAACGTACGTTAACGTACGCGACAGAAATAGAACGTGCGTAATTATTATCCCATGCGTGATTATCACATTTTTTTTATCAACTTAACTTGCGTAATTACGATCCCATGCGTGATTATCTCCAAAAAACTGATCCCATGCGTGATTAACTGCTCCCATGCGTGATTAACTGGCTCCCATGCGTGATTAACTGATCCATGCGTGATTTTTGCCCTGATCCGATGGTTATGCGCGTCGCGTACATGAAGTACGATAAGGCTTTTTGCATGTTAACATTTCCCTATATATATATATATATATATATTGTTGGTGATGCACGATGAATATTAATTTTAATTTTATAATAATACATAGTTTTTATTATTTTTTATAATTTTATAATTTTAAAATAATACATAGCTTTTTATTATTTTTTATTTTTAATAACATATTTTTAATTTTTTTCCTTTTTTAAAACCATATATTTCCTATACCATTTTTTAATAATTCTTTGTTCTTTTTTTTAGAACATATATTATCGATTAATTTGATACTTCTTTACTAATTTTCGTTATAAGTTTTGTTAAAAACGAAATTGTACTTATAATAAAGTATTTATTTGGTATCATAAAACAGTACGATGATAAACCAAACCGTTCTAATGGTTTGGCTTTCTAAACAACATGTTTTATTTTCAAGTCACGTTTGTTTTACGTTATCATTTGCTCGGTTTCGCCGCAACGTGCGACGACAAAAAACTAGTATAATATTAAAATAGAGTGTTACTTAATACAAAACTATTTTAAATCGAGATATAAAAAATACTTCTATGTTTTTGTAGTAAAGTTATGTTTTGTAGTAAAGTTATGTGACAGATTCACCATTATATTTACGTAAAAATACTTTATATGATTCTTAATATCTTTTACTTATAAGCGGCTTTTATTGAACCTAACCAAATTAAATATAAATAAAATAAATGTTAAATCTAAAATCACATTTTAAAGACTTAATTAGACAGTTGCTCTATGTTGTTTTTCAAAAGTTATCATGTTCTAGCGCTAAGTACTATTACAAGTAACAGGTTGTAGTTTTATGTTTTCCTTTTTGTAATAACTAGGAATTAGTACCCGCCGCAATGCGGCGGGGTTCTTACATGCGAGCATCCGTCCTTGTCTTCTTCTCCAACCTTCCGACTCGTAGTTATCTCATCGCACCGAAAAAAAAGCCGGATGTAAACGACACCAAAAGTGAGTTGTAAAGTAGTTTGGATGTGATTGTATGCATATGCTTTCCTTCAATTCTTTATTGTTTTCCTTATATTTGTCCTGAGGAAAAAAAAGAGCATTTTTCATTTGGTGCTACATCATATATAGTATAAAAACATTTGGAAAATGAACTTATAAGTTAAAACCATCATTTAACAATGTAAAGACAACAATCACCTTTCAGATGTCAACTAAGCTTCCAAGGCAGACAACCTGATGATCAGAGGAACATTAAACCTTCTTTGGTTGCAGGATTCATCTTCTTAAAATGGCTTTTTGCAGACAAGTATTCATTGGTCACTACAATTTTCAAGAATAACGACCCTTGCTTCTCATCAAATTTGTGTAGCAATGGAACGGGTCATCTCTATGGACCCCATGTCATCCGAAAGAACAACCCATCCCTACAAGAGAACAAAGCTTTAAGTTTCATTTTGTAGTATGAATCGAAATAATGACAGTGGAACAAACCACGGGGGCGTACCCCCCATGAAAAAAAAACTGATGTTACTTTTACTTACATAGTTTGAATAGTGCAATGAATGGCAAACAAATAACTATAGAGGGCTTTACATTAAGAATTTAAATATAAAAATCACTACATAAAACATATATTGCTAAAGCTTGTACCTAAAAGAATTCATTCTAGACATTTGTTTTCCCTATAACTATGCTACCCTCATGTACCTCTAACCTTGAGAGTAAACCCTTGTCTTTACCATATAGATAAGAGGCACAGTCTTCCAAAATCCTAGTAATGTCTGACTAACGAACCATAGAGATACTAAGAACTCCAAATTTCAAGTTCACATAAAAAAAATTTAAAAACAACTGCAACTTCTATGGCCAATCCTTATGATATTAATATATGTTTTGTATAATTAATAAAGTGGAATTTTTGCCAAACACCCCTACCCACCCGAAACACTACCCACCCGAAAACATCCCTCCACCCGAAACAATCCTCTATAAAAAGACAAAAATTGCTTGCTGTTGTTGACCGAGTTGTAGACTTGCCATTAGTGGAGGCTATTTATTTATTTATATACTGACTTTGACTTTTTTTTTTTACTTTTTTATTTCTACCCACCCGAAACACCCTTCCTATCCCTCCACCCGAAACAATCCTCTATAAAAAGACAAAAATTGCTTGCTATTGTTGACCGAGTTGTAGACTTGCCATTAGTGGAGGCTATTTATTTATTTATATACTGAGTTTGACTTTTCTATTTCTACCCACCCGAAACACCCTTCCTTTGTAGCAGATGAAGAGGTGGAAATACAGATCACCACACACGTGTATGAAGCACAACCATATAACCCAATTATTTTTGAAAAACACCCAAAGCCATATGTACAACCAACATATGCACAAACTTGTTGCTTCTTTATATAGGTTTTAATTTTGGGTATAAGGCAAACCTCAAATTAAGAATCAACAAACAAGCATGTATTCTTCCTCATTACACTATAATATCTAATATATATGTTTTCTCTCTCTTATCGAAACCCTAACCGAAGAAAACCCGACCACCACTAAGTCGACTGACGGTGGTGGATCATAATCGAGATGGGGAAGCGCCAACGAGGGGTGGTTTACAGTCTTGGAGATTCGAAGTTGGTTCCGATCAAAGTTGCATGCGGTTTGGATCGGAGTTCTGATAAGAAAAACGGTGGTGGTTGGCGGAATCAAAGGAGGGGGTGGAAATAAATTTATATGTTAGATATTGTACTGTAACTAGTAATCTAACATCGCGCGTTGCGGTGATAGTTTGGTTGTATTCGTTCGTTTTATTAGAGTGTCAATACAGTATCGGCACCCAATATAGAAACAAAAAGGGATAGCTCAATATACGTAACTTTGTATAAGAAAAATGAAACCTAGATGTCATCGATAACCTTTGTAACTAAAAGTGCGGAGTGTATCGATAACTTTATTAAAGTTTAAAGGTTGTAGTATAAATTTGTATAAAGACGGAAATATATTTTTATTAAAATTGAGATAAACTTATTAATATTAAGAGGGTGTAAGGAAATTGTGAAGTAAAAGACAAAATTCATTGCTACTCTCATGACTCATCACATAATTAAAAACATGGTTGTACTTTATGCTTGTAAAATTGTAAATCACTACTAACAAAAGTTAGTAATTGTATGTTATTATTATTATTATTATTATTATTATTATTATTATTATTATTATTATTATTATCATCATCTATATACATTATAATGAGTAAAATACTCTTACTTTTTCGTTAGTTTTTAATTAACTTTGTCTTAATGCCCAACATTGTTACAAATATGAAAGTATGAAACCCTTATTTTATGAAAAACCACAAACTAACCATGTAATTAACTCTATTTACGGACGATTATAAATTAAGGTATAAAATACTTGAATGCCAAATTTAGTTGAGTTTAGGTAGTCTATGGATCTGATGTTGTAGGTTAATTCATATGTATTTTGGAATGTCGGATTTTAATAATCTCAACTATTCGCCGTTAGCCGTCAACAGTCACAACTTTAAAAATAACTACTGCCAGTCCCAACTATTAACATATTGGCCACTAATGGACCCTGACTAATAGAACCCTAACACTGTTAGTCTCCAGTCGCCGAAAAACCGTTTTTGGTCAGAAGAAGTGTTGTAAAGGTCCGATCTAAGGGTACAAAGAGGTTTCGGACGAAATTATTGAGTTTTCCGTCCAAAAAGTTGAGTTTCCGGCCAAAAATAAGTTTTCCGGCAAAAAATTAGTTTTTTAGCGACTTCGATAATTTGGCTTTTACTAAAAAAAGGTTCTTAAAGGTCCGTAATAAGGTTACAAAGAGGTTTGGGACGAAAATGTCGAGTTTTCCGGCCAAAAATCAGTTTTCCGGCCAAACACGTTTTCCCGGCGACTGGAGACTAACGACGTTATGGTTCTGTTAGTCAGGGTCCATTGAAGGCCAATATGTTAATAGTTAGGACTGCCAGTGGTTATTTTTAAAGTTATGACTGTCAACGACCAATAATAAAATAGTTGAGATTATTAAAATTCGATATTTTTTTTCTAGTTTCCCTTTGGCCTTATGTGTGCACAAACAACAATGGTTTTAGTTTTATTTATGGTATATTGTAAAAGATGCCTATCCGCAAAACAATATCATAGTTAGTTGTTAGGGTGGTCGGTATCGTCTCGGGGAACCACTCGGGGAGTGGGTTTTACCGCACGGGAAAGGGCTGCCGGCAGGGGCGGATTTAGAGGGGTTTACCGGGTTCCCAGGAACCCAGTCGATTTGGAAAAAAAACGTTTTTTTGTAGTGTAAACCTTGTATGATTTGGAAAAGAACGTTTTTTTGTAGTGTAAACCTTGTATGATTTTGAAAAAGGAACCCAGTGAAAAAACTGGATGGATCCGCCACTGGCTGCCGGCCTTCAATCGGTGAGCGGGGAGGAGTTTGATCGGTGAGTATACACCGATGCGGGGAAGAGGAGGGAAGGAGGAGAGAAGAGTTTAATGGTGGGTCCCAATCCCTTTCAACCAATCACAATTATTTTTAAATTCTTTACCACTCTCCATGTGTTTGAACTATTGCCAGTGATTGAGTGCAAAATGAGGAGTGGAATGGGGATTTGGCATGACATTATATTATTAGCTAGAGAATAACTTAAACACCCTAAGTGATTGAACGACTCCCTCCACCCTTAGAAAGTACGAAAAGGCTTGTTAATGCGTGATGGAAATTTTTTCTTGAACGTCAAATTTGGATCACTTATGGACCACTGGAGTATCATCGTACCACCCGATCATATCCATCTCCACTAGTCATAATGCCTATACACCAATTTAGTAGGAAACCCAATAAATATGAGAAAAACCCCTTGTGGGAATCGAACCCAAGACCTATTGGTCTCAAAGTCTTATCTCACCCAAATACGCCACTAGGCTATATAGACATGTATTGGATGATTGTTTGTGTATTGGATGATTGTTTATGTCATTATGCTGAATAAAGAGTCCCCATTATATAGGGGAATTACAAGAGAATAATAAGGAAACTGAATCCCAGCTATACAAGGGGATATCAATCAATCTACATAATTATACAATAACTAAATACACTAAATATATGGCATAATCATCGGCTAATAAAAATGTTCGAAAATGATCAGCTATCATGAACAATAAAAAGGACAAGTCAGAGCCTTGTCACATCACCCTCTGCGTGTGAAAGGTCACCATATCAATGATTGCTTCCAACCCAAAAAGAGGATCGAAGAAGCCGTCAAGTCCGAACTGGCTCACTTGGTTAAAGGGGTCAAGGACAAGATGGTTAAAAAAAAGTAGGAAGTGAACATGGTCGACCTTGAAAACAAAGCTTCCCACAAACGCCATCATTCCAAGGCATGGGAACGTCAATATGTTTGCTTCCCACCATCGAAAGAATAGTTGCTTTCAAACACTCTGGTGATGAAATCCAACATAGGAACCATCAAGACACAAAAGGCTTACATTGACACCGGTGCAACCACCAAAATCATATTTGAGAAATGCTTTAACCCTCTCAGCGACGATAAATGTTCAAAACTTCAACAGTCTGAAACCTCCATCGAAGGTATCGCAGACATGCCTATCAAGCCTTTAAGCCAAATAACCCATAATGTTTGTTCAACGAAGGGACGAACCGAACAACTCACTTTTGCGGTGATCAATATCCCTTCCAACTGTGATATCATCACAGAAAGGCTAGGGCAAAGTGTGTTCGGAATGGCAGTTTCAGTTGGTCAAGGCACTGTGAAGTTTCCCACTGAAAAAGGGATAGCAACCCTTTAACCTACCCAAGAAGCTTTTGTGGTTGAAGGGGAAAGCTCAAGAAAGGACGAATACGATGAACAAGGGTTAGACATAAACCCAAAATATCCTCAACAAGGGATAAGGGTAAACACTAACCTTTACAAGGAAACCCTCTCATACCTTGAAAAGTTGCTCTTGCACTATGTATTTGCTTGGTGCCCGAAAGATATGACCGGCATCCCTCATAGCATTGTTGAACATGAGTTATGGATCCCACCTGATGTTTAGCCCATTATACAAAAGAAACGGAGTCAAGCCCCTAAAAGAAGCCTTGCAGAGTACCAAGAGATGGAAAAGCTTGTTCTAGCCGGAATCCTTCGAGAGGTCAAGTATCAATAATGGGTGGCCAATCCGGTAATGGTTCGAAAACCCGACAAGTCTTGGAGAATGTGTATCGATCTTAAAGACTTGAACAAAGCATGCCCAAAGGATTGCTACCCGCTGCCCCAGATAGACCTCAAGGATAACTCGCTTATAGGCTTCCCGTTCAAGTGTTTTCTTGACGCCTAAAAGGGTTACCATCAGAAACTGAAGAAAAAACAACATTCCACACTGATAAAGTATCTCTTGCTATCAAAAACTGCCTTTTGGTTTAAGAAATGCAGGTGCCACTTATCAACGTCTGGTTGACAAAGCATTTTCCGAACAAATCGGCAAGAACATTGAAGCTTATGTTGACGATTTGGTGATCAAGAGCAAAACGGAATATCAAATGCTCAATGACATACAAGAAACTTTCCAAACTCGAGAAAGATCAACATGAAGCTTAATACAGTCAAGTGCTCGTTTGGTTTTGAAGAAGACAAGTTTGTAGGGCACATCGTGGGGAAACAAAGCATAAAAGCCAAACCCTCAAGGGATGTGCTAACAAGAAAGACTTTCGATGGAAAGCCTACATCTTTGAAGCGTTTTACCCCAAAAGGAAGCTTTCAACCAAATGAAGCAACACTTGGCTTCACTCCCAGCCATTTCGGCTCCGGAAACAAGAGTAACGATCTATGTCTACCTTTCGGTTGCTGAAAAGGCCATAAGTACAGCTCTGATCATTGAACGAAATAAAGTTTAGATACCCGTTTACTTTTTCAAAACTTCAAATTAACAGAAATCAAATATCATTCTTTGAAAAAACTTGCTCTAGCCCTAGTCCAAACGACTAGAAGGCTTCGAAGGTACTTTCAGCCACACCTGATACAAGTGGTCACTGACTAACCTACTAAGAATTTGATTGAAAAACAAGAAAATTCTGGACGATTAGCCAAATGGGTTGTGAAACTAGGTGAACACAAAATCACCTATGTCCTGAGAAAAGCTGTCAAAGCTCAAATCTTGGCTGACTTCATCTTGTAAGTCCCTAAAGAAGCCATAACAGAAGTTAATACAACTGCAGCTGAACCCTCCAACCCTGATACCTGGAAGCTTTTTACCGATGAGGCTTCCAGTATCGAAGGGTCAGGGGCTGGGCTAGTTTTAATTAACCCTGAAGGGTTAGAATTCACATATGCTCTTCGGCTTGTATTTCAGACTACCAATAATAAAGCCAAGTACGAAGCATTGATCACTGGGCTAAATCTAGCCACATAAATGAGGGTTGAAAAGCTTCAAGTCCTCACAAACTCTCTCAAGCCAAGACAATAACAGCTACATAGCAAAAGAACCCAACATGAATAAGTACCAAAAGAAATCAAATGAATTGATGAACACATTTCAAACATGTGCCATCAAACAAATTCCAAGATCTCAAAACAAGAGAGTTGATGCACTAAGCAAGCTTGCATCTCTCACGTTTGCCCATCTCACCAAGAAGATACTAGTTGAGGTATTAAAAACCCCATCCATCCAAAAACACGAGGTTCAAGATATGATCACCAAAGAAGGGCCAAAGTGGATGACTCCCATTGAAAAGTTCCCCAAAAACGGTGAATTACCTAATGACCAGACTGAGGCTGAAAGGGTTCGTATCAAGCACCCATCATCATTTTTGAAATCATTAGTTCATCGTCCATAGACGAGCAAGAACCTCGAACAGTAGGAGGAGCAAAATGGGTAAGAACATCCTCACAAACGGATGAAGACTTGAAGCTGTCACCAACTGTGACCTTTTAATCCGGCACATAAACCTCTTCTGGATCAACATTGGTGGAACCTTCACCACCCTTCCTGAAACCCTTCAAGCTCACAACCTACTTACCCGCTGCTTTACTCTCCTTAACAATCACCAAGGGAAACTCCTTGTCTTTTTCCCTCAACCCCAACTTCCGAGTCGTCCGAAGCCTCTATGTCATCACTTGGTTCCACTGGCTCAGAGGCCGATGGTAGTTCAGCTCCCTTCAACATACGTCGGGTTAAACAACGAATAGAAGCTTTGGAAGCACCGAACCTAGTAAAGCCTTCGACATTTAGAACGTTCACATAATCTGAACCCTCGAACCTGTGTTCAGCACCTATGGCAACAACATCTTCGCCCGGGGTAGCCTCAGCATCCCCAAACACAACATCAGAGGTATCATCAATCTTTTTAAAGCATAAGACAAAACATCATACCCTGATCATCCCTCATGAGCACAGGGTCACGATCTGGCTTGTCCCACAAGATGCTCACACCCATCAACAGTAAAAGGTGTTCAGCAAAGGGACGAAGCCTCGAAGGACATATCATAATGGCTTTTAACAACCAACTATCTAGTTCAGACTCAAATGGCTCAAGCTTGTTTAACACAGCATCAGGGTGCCTCCAAACAAGCTTGAAGGGAACAATGGACTTAGAAATCCAGAAACATCAACTTGGGATGTCTCAAACGTGACCCAATCTTCGTTCTTGGTCAACCGGAAGAAACATCGGAACAACAACGATGGGCCATACCCTATCACAAAACCTCAAAGTGTAAAGTCCCAGCAAGACCTTGAGGACCCAACTAACCAAACGACACACGATAATACTCTAAAATATTCAGAACAAAGACCGAAAACGAATGACACAAGTTGGAAAACTCGAAATGACAGCAATAAAGAGCAATCGAACCAGCGGGACACTGATCGATCGATTTATCTAAAACCCGGAGCCACCGGATTAAACTTTAGATCGATCCCCCATTCTTTACAAAAAGCCTCAACTTCCTCTCTAGTGAGACATAAATAACTCACATACAGATCTTTGCTAGCACCCAGGAGAGACGATCGAAAGAAAAAAGAAAGTGAAGTCTAGGCAGTTATTATTACGCATAAGGCAAAAAACTACCATCCATCACATTAACTGTCATTTCAAAATTCAAATCCAAAGAACTTAGACGCCTGATAACCTTTCAAGCCTTGAAGCCTTTAAGCAATAAAAATCGTGTACAAAAGTTAGAAGCATTTGAGCTTACACCCCAAATACCTCTGACTTGGGGGGCTGATGACGAGGGTAGCTCAAACCTTAATAAACTGATTAGAGACACAACAGCTTAAAAGGTTGAAAGGTTAAAATGTTCGAAAATGGTCAGCTGTCATGAACAGTAAAAAGGACAAGTCAGAGCCTTGTCACATCACCCTCTGCGTGTGAAACCTCCTGCCCAGCCGCAACCAGAACATGTGGGAGAACACACCCTTTTACCCGCAGGTCCAAACCCTTCAACCCTCAAATGGTCCCTCACTGTAGCCAAGGATCGCTGGTCAAAGGCTTCCTCTTATGGAAGATTCTTTCCCTATAAATCACAGCCTTTGCCATCCATTCCAGCCATTCCAGATCAACTCAGATCACCCTTGATCACTGATCTTACTTCTTCTCTCTAGAACTTGCTCCATGCTTGTTCTATTCTCGGCTCACTACAATATTATCTCACTTAACATAGACATTCCGGGTTGAACATCATTCAATCCAGAATTCAAAGTGAATAATAACAAAGTGATCCGCCTCCACGTGCTACAAACGTGGGGGGACTCCACGACCTGCGTTAGGCTAATCGAAACCTTGAACCCTTTTACCCCAGAGATATCGCTGCAGGCCTTGGTCTTGTATTTGTTGTAGCAACAGGTTATAAAGAATAGTACCCCTCATTTCACTCTAAAAGTCGGATGGAGTTAAAGAAGTCGAAGAAAATGACAAGTTTTAGAAGCCATCATGATAGCCAGACGAAAAAAAAAAGATTTTGGATGAAAACGGCGAAGGTAACCAACCAAACTACCAGGATGAAAACGGTAGTTTACTCTCTCTTATATTTCTCATACATGGTTTGACCGCTGATCTACTCGAAAAACAAGAAAATTTTCTGGTTCAACTAGCGAAGTTGCACAACATTCAGATAAACCATGATGGCCAACTTCTGGTCCAATCAGCACGACTAGCTTAAGGCCCAGAATGAATTGGGTATTAAAGCTTTGTGAGTTTCTAAATTTTGTTATTAAACATGCACTTCAAATATTTAATAATTAGATGAATATCCTCTTCTTATTCTATATCGAATTAAGCTTAATATTTGTTTATCAAAATATCACTTAAAAATAAGAGCTGAATATCAAATATTTAATATTCGTCGCCCCCGCTAAATCACCCAAATTGGGCGTGAAACACCGCCCGTCCGTCCCAGGCATGAGTGGGACGTGATGGATAAAGGCGTGCGGCAAGTCACGAGCGTGACGGACACCGTCCCAAAACCCGACGGGTTTCTAGCGGGTAAATATACCCATCGGGTATCAGGTATACCCGCGGGTTTCGGGTAACCCATTAGTTTTAAAAAGTTTACCCGTTGGGTATACCCTACCCAAAACCCATCAGGTAACTACTAATCAGTTACATTTAGTATTATCACTAAAGAAATATATATCAAATAACTATAATGTATATGAGATAAAATACCTAAGTGTATAGAAAAAAGGATGTATTATATATTTACACTAGGTTAGAACCCCGTGTATTACACGGGTTGATTAAATGTAATTTTATATATTAAATAACAAAAAAGTTATATTTTTATGAACCCCGTATATTGTACGGGTTAAGTAAATGTAATTTTATATATTAAATAATAAAAAAGTTATATCTTTAAAAACCATGTGTATTACACATATTAAATAAATGTAATTTTGTATACTGAATACTAAAAACATCGTATCTTTAAAAAACCTGTGTATAATCGGGTTGAATAAATCTACCAAATAATAAAAAATTACATCCTTAAAAACCCCGTATATTACACGTGTTGAATAGATCTAAAAAAGAGTTATATCTTTACCATGTGTATTACACAGATTAAATAAATGTAATTTTGTATATTAAATACTAAAAATGTCATATCTTAAAAAAAACCCGTGTGTAATCGGGTTGAAAAATATACCAAATAATAAAAAAATTATATCCTAAATAAATATATTAAAATCTATATCTATCTATACTATATAATAAAAGAAACCTGTTTTGTGACACATGTTTCTTTTTAACCCGCTCAATGCCCAAATACTTATATGGGTCAGCACGCGCCCAAAAGAAACCCGACCTGTTACAAATATTAGATAATGTTTTTCTTTCACCAAAACCCTAATACACTTATACGCGTTCAATCTACCTCACTCTCTGCTGATTCTTTCCCATTCATGCATAGCATCTCTCATTCTATCATGTTAAACATGTAATTCAGGAAGAGAAGATGGTGGCTGCATATAATTTGATTTCTACTCACTTAATCGGAAGACGCTACCACAATCGTCTTCGCCTGATTCTATTCAAAGTAAGTGAAGTGTTCTTATTTCTTCTTTTATATATGATTTGTAAGATTTCTATTCAAAATTCCTTTGTTCATGGATCAGGGTTTGGACCTCTTTGTATTGGAATCCCCAATCAGTCGTCGTTTCCTTTATCCCCGGTTTCTTATTCGCAAAAGGTATGTTTCAACTTTTTTAGGTTTTTAGTGTATCACATTGTTAATTGCCTCTTTCAAAGTACACATTTTTTTTAGTTTTTTGTTTATTTATCACAACTTTCAATCCGATTAGATTATGGATCTAAAGGATTCGACCACGATGCTGCCATTCTTTTACCAGTTTTGTTGTGACCTTTATGTGTTTGGTTAAGATTTGTCTCATACTCTTGATGCGATTTTGATTTGTTTGAACTTGTGTGGTTGTACATGTTAGATTTGTTTGAAATTAACTTAAATCGAAGGCATCAAATGCTTTTGCTGTTCAATTACAATTTAATAATGATGAAATTTTCGTCACATATATCCCTGAGACAAAACGTTGACTTTTGTAGAGTCACGCCAAAGGTTAAAAGAGTTAATGGGCTACACCCTTGAGCTCAAATCGTCTCAAATTCTCCATGAACAAGCAAGTCGGGGTTTATTCATAGATGGTAAGCATATGGTGGCTCGGTAATAGCACTCTACCCAAGTGTAATCTACTCTCCTGCATATTACCATTACATCTCTGGATACCCAAGAGTCGATGTACAAAACCTGTATCTTATAACCTGTTACGATGGGACTATAATTAACGGTCAACCTTAGGGTACTGCCGGTGAAACCACTAAACCATGTAGAGGATAAAGATAGCATAAAGCATGTGGATATTTGACAATTGCTTACTATGCTGGAGATGTATGCATTTTATCTTAACCCATGTTCATAGTTGAAATAGTATTTGTTTAAAATTAAAAGATTTTTAATCTTTAGGTGCAATATCAATTTGAATGATGATTATGTGGTTTCTGAACTGAGGAAGTTGTTTCTGCAAGTTCTGGTACGTAGCATTTTCTCTATATGCATAGATTTGTAATTCTTTATATTATGTTTTACTGGTGTCACAAATATTGCAGCTCTAAGGAAAGTGTTGTGACTTTACAAATGTGAAATTCTATTCAACCATCACAAAATAATGTATTTTGGTAGACTCAAATCAGTATAATTAAAAAAAGTAATGTTACGAGACTTTACCAGCTATATACTAAACCAAGTAGATTGATCATCATGAGTTTGGTGTTTCAGTTGTTGTCTTAGTGTTTTGATCAGTTTGATATCATTTAAAAAAATTAATGGGTCAATTTAGGTTATGTTTAATCTATATTTATCTAAAAGGTTAAACGAGCAGATCTATTTACCAAATAACGTTGTATAATAAACGGGTTGAACAGGTCGGAATAGATTAAATTCTATTTTAATTACACAAAACCTATTAAGTAGTATTTTTAGAGAGTTAAAATATATAAATTGTGTTATAATATAGTGTTCGAGTCAACTCAATACGCCCATTTTGCCATCTCTCTCTTTTTAGTTTGACATACACACTTAAGGAAGTAATTGTGTGACTTGGATTGCAATCTCATTTTGAATAATAGTTGTTCATTGTCGAGTAACATGCTTTTTTCCAACTAATTCCATAGGGTTCATTTATTTTATCAATAAAGAAATAAAGAAATGAATATGTCTATTGTTTTCAGGGAATGGTCTTGAATACTATGTGGTGTCATAAGCAAAAACCTTCAAGATGCAGATTTTGTGAACCTATAACAAATTCAGAGATGCTGGTAAGATGGATTTTGAGCAAAAGCTAAATCATTAAAAACTAAGTAGAAAGGGTCAGATAAGGTAAGGTGCACACATCTTGATAAATTATTCTCTATTTTTATTTCCAAGCTTTCTATTCCTGAATGTCTAAAGGTGCACACGTTTAGATAACTATACCTCTAAATTGATAGTGTATTTATTATAAATGGAATTAGTCAAGGCCGGCCCCGAGAATTCATGTAGCCTGTTCGAGCTTGAAAAAACGTGCCCTTAGGCCTTAACGAAATTGGGTATTGGGCTCAATAAAGGTCTGAACCTAATGTTAATGTGCTACTAACTAATCTAAACCTTAAAAATAGTTTTGTAAGTGGGGATATGTTGATGTTTGTATGGGCATACCCTATTAATTTATTTTTTTACATATACGTATCAGATTTTTTTTTTAAAATAATGTACCCTTCAAAATATTGGTAGGGGTGAGCAAAAGGAAAAACCCGACCCTACCCGACCCGACCCGAGAACCGATCAAACATAAAATACAGAACCGATTCACTACCCTAAATATAGGGTCGGTTCCGGTCCATAGGTCCAAATCGGGTTTCACCATGAAAAGAACCGAGAACCGACCCGACCCGACCCGACCCTATTTAATATGAAAAATTGGAACCGATCTAAATACCTAGGTACTTGGGTTCGGGTCGGGTTGGGTATATTTCGGTTCGGTTCTCGGTTATTTTCGGTCCGGACCTAAATTTGCTCACCCCTAAATATTGGGCCCTGGCCGGTGGTCCTCCCCGCCCACCTTTAGGGCCGGCCATGGAATTAGTTATAATTTAGATACTTATAATTACTTTATATACCTTTCAGGTGTAATTTTTATTTTTTTCTTTTTTGAAAGATTAAATGGAATATGTGATCTCTACAAGATTATGTGCCGCGAAAGTTGGGCAAATTGGAGCACCAACTAGAAGAGAAATTGGTCATGGTACACTTGCAGAAAGAACTATATGTGTTGAGAGCACGACCAAAAGTAATGGGTCTTCTAGGGGTGTCTGTTATTAGGTTTATTATAAAAAATGGTTCCTATTTGTCTGGTTTGCATATGAACGGACCAAATTCAATGTATTCTGATTTGTTAAAATCGCGTGTACACGCGGGCTCTAACCTAGTATTTATTATAGTAGATAGATTAGTAATAATAATTTTAAGAATATATTAAAATATTTACATCAATATTAAATAAAAATTAATTTTTATTGTCGTATAAATATAGTTTTAAGATATGTTAAATTAAATTAAGAGTATTATAATTGGTTTTTGAAAGAACAATAACATATTAAACAGTTACATTACCGTCTATATAAAGTTTTCGTTATATTCAGTTATATGAATATGATTATATATTCAATTCATATGTTTGGATAAACTATTTGAAATCTGATGATGATTTCAAAATACTGTATTATCTTTTGTATAAATTGTTTAAATTTATATTAAATTCAATTATATAATTATTTTTTAATTAAAAAAACAGAGGACTCCAATGAATGACATGTGTCACAAATCAGGTTTCTTTTATTATATAGTATAGATATTTAAAAATATAAAAGAAATTATATCGGGTAAACGGGTCTACGTTATCTGGTAATTGGGTCGGGTGAACGGGTATATCACCAAATCCCAAACCCATCCCAAACCCGTAAAAAAAACTAGTCCCAAACCTGATTAACCGACCCCAAACCCGTCCCGTATGTGTCGGGTTTCAGGTTTACTCATCAGATTCGGGTTCGATTGTCATCCCTATCCTTACGATACAATCACACACCTTAGTAAGTGTGGTAGTTCTCTCTCTGTGACAATAACATAACACCACTTTTAGTAGAACCATTATACATGGCCTTATAGTCATGAATTTGGATTCAATTAACCTTTTTTAGTAACTAAAAACCTAAAATTTAGTCGAGTAAATAAATTTATTTATGATTAATTTACTTGATTTTAGCCCCCGAAACAACAACTGTATTATAAAATTTACTTTTAAGTTGATGTAGATAAATTACGCCTCTCCATTATTTTTATGTTTCACCTTTTATATTGAAAAGATCAAATTGTACACACTAATTTTTTAATAAAGTTAACGGATTAGAAGAAAATGATAAAAATTTGAAAACATTAAGAATACACACAAAAAGAATGTTTTTAAACTGAAGTGAAAAATATGAACAAATTCATAAACTAAAATGCAATTTAGTCTTTAACAAAAAGGAATGCATGCATAAAGGCCAAAAAGGTAATATCACGAGAGTACTCGTGGCTGCCGCCAAGGTTTCATTGGTAGGAGCATATCCTTAAAACCGATGCGTAATTCAGGAACCGAATATTTTACAATCATTTTCCCGCTAAAAACCCTCTCTCATATTACAGCCCCTTTTATATAATTTTTATATTTACACTTTATAGTAAAAGACTAAAAGATACTCTTATAAATCCATCACTTATTTTCATTCAACATTATTTAATTTTTATAAGTCTCTTATAACAGACTTACAGACTAATTCAGAGGTATTCTATTAGGCTAAAGGGTATGGGATGGTTTATGAATTGCCACTTAAGATAGTGGATGATATGCTATGCCGCCCCTCTTAGAGAACCACCATGGTTCACATGAATTAAACCATGACAATCATGCATCTCCTTTTCCTTAATTAGTTAAATATATGTTACACAAAATATATATATATTTTTTTAAATGGGGATGGTGGTTTGGGTCATAACCATACCATATAGGATGGTGGATTTGGATAAAAGTAGGGTGACATGGCGCTGACATGGAGGGTAATAGTAGTTTTGACGGTGATGACAACACCCTATAGCCTTAGTGAACTAAATACACTTAATATTGACTGATTCGGAGGTAGTGTTTTAATGGAATCATTAACAACCGAACAACCCCTAAATAAAGTTATTAGTATTTTTTTCCTAACTATTAGGGATGAGCAGAAAACCGAAAAAACCGAACGGAAACAAAAACCAAATGTTCGGTTTTCGGATTTTTAATAACCAAAATTTTTGATTCAGTTTTTTGATTTCAGTAACCGAAAAAAACCGTACCAAGCCGATAAGTTACAATAGACTAGTCTATATATTTTTATGTTTAAATTTAAGTTGTTTAAGTGTTTAACTCATGCTAATAGAAATTGTTAATTTTAGTCTTGAATGTTAAGTATTTATAATAAAAACAACATGTTTACTTATAACTGAAATGATTTATTTATTACCTACAACCAATGTTGTAGAAGGCGCTAGGCGCTAGTCGGGCCTAGGGATTAATCGGAATGGGATTTTTATATGTATTTTTTTCAAAATTATATATATATATATATACCCAATAATATAAAAATAATACTTCAAAATTCACATAAATACTTCAAGTTTCAGATAGTATGTGTTATGGGTCATTTTCTGAGCGTATATATCTTGACTAATATCCTGCTTTTAATTGTTTATTTGTGACCAGGATACTGGACTGGGATATTGCTAACATCCTGAGTGATATCCTGAGGTTGATTGAATTAACCACGTGCAGGTTAAAGGCTGGGGGTTACTAACGGTCAGATGGACTTCTTCTCCTTAAGACTCGGGCGTATTTGTTATGGGAGAGACGTTGAACCCGAAAGACCAGGTCTACAACGTTCGAGTGGGGAATATTCGCCGGATCCCGGATTATTAGGATAGTTTGTTACACTTCTTTTACTATAAATAGATGAGGGCGGATCAGATTAAGGCACGCAACTTTCACACTTTCAAACACTTTTGCTCTAGCTCACTGCAAACACTACACACAACACTTGTATTCGAACTACATTGTAACACATAGTTAATCCGCACCACATCCTGCACTGTATCCTGATATTTGAAGTAATAGAAGAACAAGGCAGCTGCGATTGTCAGCTCCCGAGGTTTTGTGCCGGCGATCTAAATTGATCAAGGGCTTTCCTCGTACATCCTGTGTCACCCTTTACATTTTGCTCATCGTTTGATCAAAGATACAGCTCTATATCCTGAGCCGTATCCTGAAACTGTTTTTACAAATAACTTGCATAACATATTTTCGACACACTTTTCTAGCACACTACCTCACTTAACTAATTTGATCACTTAATTACTTTAGGTAATTTTTGACCAAAACAATTTGGTGCCCACCGTGGGGCAAGTGGTGCTATTTTTGCTAAAAACGTTAGTAAAATCATTATTCGGTTTTCTTTTGTCAAAACTTTTTTCTAACTTGTTTTCAATGGCCTCAAGATCAAACATGAGCTCCTCCACTATGTCCGCTACGACTTCTGCTACTACCGGTTCGGTGCTTCCACCACCTCCTCCAAGGATGCCAGTTTCTTCACAACCTCAGGATATTATCCCTACTCGGAGTGTTCAGGGATCTACTCTCGTTTTAGCCTCTAATGATGAAATTCTGACTTTATTTGGAAGTGTACAGGAACAGATGAGGCAGCAACAGGAAACTAATCGGATGCTGATGAGAGAAATACAACTCTTGAAATCTGGCCCAAGTAGACCTACTGAAGAAACTGTCACTCTTATACAGCCTAGGGCTTTGAACTTCAGTTCCGCAGTTTACACTGAGGATAACCGAGGGAACATCGTCCCAAGCCATTCTCAGAATCATACCCCTGAGATACCCTCCTCGGTCAGGATGTCAACTGTGAGGAGCTCAGGATATGTTTCAGGATATGGACAAAATCCTCAGACCGGTAACGTGTCAAATAATAATATTCTTGCTACTAACAACAATCGATCTTTGCAGGATGCAGGTATGACGTCAAGATTTACTAGGGAGCTTCAGAAATTAAAGGACATGATATCCAGTGTACCTGGAGTGGTCCAGCCAATTCCGGAAGTATCTCAAGACAGCCACAGGATATCCCGCTTTGCATATCCTATCTGTGATGCTGAAATCCCAAAAAGATTTCAGACCCCTAACATGAAACTGTATGACGGGACTACAGATCCCGAAGAGCATATTGCCCAGTATAGGGAAAGGATGGAAATCAATCCTATCCCTCCAGATCTCAAGGAAGCATGCTTATGCAAGGGATTCGGTTCTACCTTGACAGGATCAGCCTTAAAATGGCTGTTAAATGTTCCTCCTCACTCAATTACTTCGTTTGCTCATTTGGTTAATTTATTTAACAGTCAATTTTCTTGCAGTCGGAGTTTTGAGAAACTAACCAGTGATCTTTACAGGATAACTCAGGGACCTCAGGAATCCTTGAGGGATTATGTGAACAAGTTTAGTCGAGAATCCTTGGATATCCCACATCTTGATGTTACAACAGCTGTGCAGGCTTTTAAGATGGGGTTACAAAAGGATTCTCAGTTTTAGCAGGATCTTGTAATGAATCCCTGCAGGAATCTTGACGAAGCTCGTAACAGGGCTTTGAGATATATCCGCTTGGAAGATGACAAAAAGATGCAAGAAAGGATGAATTCTACCTCTACCTACGAATCAACCAACAGGAAATCAGAATCCTCATATAAACCATATCGCTCCAAGCCATATGGTAGAAATGATAACAAGAAAGTGAATGTTGTTGAAGACGAGGATCCTGAAGAATATCCTGACTTATCTGAATACTGCTTTTCTGTTAATATACCTGAGTTAATGTATGCTATGCAGGGTTTAGGAGACAAAGCTAGGTGGCCTCGAAAGAACCAGCAGAAAGCTGATTGGAAGGATAAATCCAAGTGGTGTGCCTTCCATGAAGACTTCGGACATGTGACCGAGGATTGCATTGCTTTAAGGAAAGAAATCAGTTACCTGTTAAGCAAAGGGTATCTAAAGGATTTGCTGGGAAGAAAGAAGAATAAAGGGCAGGATCCTGAGAAGGATCCTGAACTAGCAGCATCACCCCCAGCAGATGCCAAAATAATTAACTTTATTTCAGAAGTGTGACAACTCGTATTTTCCGAACTTATCAACGTACTTGATGTAACGTAATTGAACTTGGTGTAATTAGTTGATATGTTGAATTAATGAGATTATGTGTGACCTTGTCATTGATTAAATGTTATGTGGTTATGATTACGTGATGATGTGTATTGCATAGTATTTATCCGATCGCACAACACAACCCACTCGCACAAGTCTTTTTGGGCTACACTTTGTATTCGGATCAATGGACAGCCCATTGAGGGTTCGGCCCACTCTCCTCTTTGTCGCATAACACTAAGGGGTTAGGGTAAAACTCCTCATTTGTTACTAAACACCCACACACACAAACCCTAGCTCTTTTCTCTCTCTCTCTCACAAACCGAAGGCAGCCAAACATCTTCCTCATCGAAGTTTATAGTTCTCGGATCAATTCTTGTTTCTTCTTTATTCGGTTAGTATGTCATCTATTGTTTAATGGTTCCATGATGTGTGTTATATATATTCGACATGATGGATGATGATTTGTTATGATATGATTGTTCGAATAAGATATGATTGAGTATGAATGTATGTAATCGGCTGCCATGATGTTACGTGTATGATGAATGTATGTAGGTAAGGGTTCTCATGTTTGGTCCAATAGAAATAAGACTAGGGGGCTTAGTGGTCGGTTACTTTAGATGAACCTCTTTGACTATCTTGTTGTAGACATGTGCAGCCAAACATATAGAAAACATAAACACAATCGGTTGCACATGAATTGTCAGTATGTTTGTGGTTGTAATTGAATGGACCTTGGTGCATAATTAATTAATAGATCATAATGCTGAATTTCATGTATGAAATCGATAGACATTTATGAGATAGGAACATATGATAATATTTAATAAGTGGTCGGCCATTGTTGTTTAATGATGATCATGTGTGGTGGTTGTTCATAATCATGATGTTAGAGTTATGTGAAACATTTGTTAAAAGTATTGATTTGATCGATTATTAGTTAGGATAGAAATTGTTAATTGATTATTTATGCGATAATGGAAACTTGGTAAATTGAATTGCAAGATAAAAGTTATGTAACTGCTTTCCTTAAATTCTGGATTTTTAAACTAGTCGCACAAGCCTCTTGATCGTACAAGAGGTTCTGGTCACACAAGATCACACGTACAAGACATCTTGGTCAGTCGCACAAGATGTCTTCTATCGCACAAGATTGTTACCTGTTAGTTGTAATTGGACCGTAGGTTTATATGTGTTGGGCCTATTTGTTGGGCTGGACTAGCTTCAATCGTACAAGCTATCCACAATCGCACATGTGGTTTTGTTAATTTGGGCCGTAGATATATATGTGGGCCGTAGATATTGGGTTGGGAATTAAAGTTGATCGCACAATATGATCTGACTCGCACAAGTTGTTATTTGATTATTTGTTGGGCCGGTTACTTGTTAAACTAATCATGCTTATTTGGGCTTATTATATGTTGGGCCGGGTATGTATGGGCTTAAACGAGTGGATCGCACAAGGCTTATTGACTTGTGCGAGCCCAATCTATTAAATCGTACAAGTGTTTAGTGTGATATGAAGTTAACTGTTAATGTGCTACAAGTGCTCGCCATGATTTAAGTGTTAATCACATGCTAGCTTATGTGAGACCTATGTGCGTTATTTGAAACCAAAACCTGACTTGCATGATAATCATGTTAGGACGTGGTTGACCACTAGCTTTTAGACGTGACCTTTCTGTGTAATCTGCCGAGCAAACCAAGGTGAGTTCACACTCCGTTACAAAGCATGGGGTTCCCAGGGGTTGGGAATGGGTTAAGGAATAGGGATTCCTCGTCCTGTTGAGACGTAACCAGGAACATAGATTCCTCGTCCGGTTGAGACGTATTATACTATACTAGACTAGAACTCTATCAACGAAGTCCCTCCATTTTTATATCGACTTAATCGCCGAGGCCAATGGCGAACGGGTCATTAGTTAAATAGCGCTATTAGGTTTAACAAACCTCACACCGTGCCGCAGAGGACGGGCGTGGACTAATGGACTATGGCACGTCAGTGATGATAGACATAGACGTTAGGGCACTTAAACATGACGAACGTTAGTAGTCGATATGGTAACGAGTCTGGTAAATTAAACATGGGGTAGCCCCCACGGCCATAGAGCCGGGCTGGAATAGCCAACGTAAGAACGGGTAACCAATAAACGTTTTTTCGAACTATGGGGTAACCCCCACGGCTGGATAGCTGGTAAAGGACAAACTGTGTTTTCGGAATAACTATAAACTGGACAACCAAACGTGAACTCACTCAACTAGTTGTTGACTCGTTACTACATGCTTTGCAGGTCTATAGGTACTTAGCTGGAGCTTGCACAAGGAAGAGTCGTTGTGGGACATGGACAGCTGTGTGCCATGTTAAACATTTGGATAATTAAACTATGGATTTGGTTTTGAACATTATGCTTCCGCTCATAACTTAACTATGTTGTTTTGGACATTAATCGTGTTGGTTGGACTTTTACATTAAATACTTACTTGTTCAATATGATTAGTGGTTTGATCCTGGTCAGTCACGCCTCCAAGCGGTGATACTCCGCATGTGGATTTTGGGGGTGTGACAGATTGGTATCAGAGCCATTGGTTATAGAGAACTTGGTTTTAATAAAGGAAAACGTTTTTGTTAAAACCAGACTATAACCTGTACAGTGCTCTACGATCCACAACGACGCTTCACTCCACGTGCAAGGCTCGACATTCTAGGTGATATGGTTTACGTTTTATATTGCCTACTTGTTAGATTACGTAGAACCTTGCTCATGATATGCTTAGCTAGTATAGTTACTGTTACTTGAACACGTGTGTGCTTACTCTCCTCTGTCATCGCACTTTCGCGAACCCTTCTCACACATGCTTCTTTTGGTATGAAGATCATGTCTGGACGCATTAATATGACTCAAGCCCAGTTGACGGCTCTGATCAACGAACAGGTTGCTGCGGCACTTGCAGCAGCACAGGCAGGAGGTATACCCTGCAGTTTATAACTCATACTAGGATCTTTAGATCCTACTCTCGTGAATCTATCCTTGTGTTAAATCTTGTTCTCTTTTATACCCACAACAGGTCAACATGCTCAGCCACCTGTTTGCACCTTCAAAACTTTCATAGACTGCCGACCCACTACTTTTAGTGGCACTGAAGGAGCAGTAGGTCTCCTCCACTGGTTTGAGAAACTAGAATCTGTGTTCGAGATGTGCGAATGCCCTGAGGCACGCAGGGTGAAATATGCTACCGGCACTCTTGAGGGTTTAGCCCTCACATGGTGGAACGCGCAAGTGCAAATGCTGGGGTTGGTTGCTGCTAACGCCACCCCATGGAACAATTTTAAAGAGATGATCAGGGAGGAATACTGCACTCGCGACGACATTCATAAGCTGGAAGTCGAGTTTTTCAACCTCAAGATGACGGGGTCAGAAATTGAGGCGTTTACTAAGAGATCGAATGAGCTTGCACTACTGTGCCCTACAATGGTGGACCCCCCAATTAAGCGTATCGAACTATATCTTAAGGGCCTAAAGCCGGAGATTCAAAGTCATGTGACTTCAGCAAATCTCGCTACCTAGCAGCAGGTTGTTCAGTTGGCTCACCGTCTCACTGATCAGGCGGTGGAGCAAAACAGGTTACCAAAACGCATTAGTGCTACAGCTACCTCTGAACCTTCCAGTGATAACAAACGAAAATGGGATGGAGCTTCGAGCAGAGGTTCGACTTCTGTTCAATCCCAGTCGCAGCAGAGAAGAACTGAAGAGTATAAGAGTCCTAGTCAGCAATCGTCAGGTAGCCAAAGTCAGGGTGGATACAAAGGAAATCACCCCAAATGTAATCGTTGTAACTTACATCACAGTGGGCCATGTACCAGAAGTAACTGTCATCGGTGCAACAAGCCTGGTCATATTGCAAGAGAATGTAGGAGTCAGTTTCCCGCGAACCAAAATCGGCAACAACAGCGAGCCCCACCAAATCAACGTCAGCAGCAGCAACAACAGGGTAACAACAGAGGGTGTTTTCAGTGTGGAGCTGAAGGCCACTTCAAGAAAGACTGTCCCCAGCTGAACCAGAACAACAATAACAACAACAATCAAGGAAATGGAAACAACGGGGGCAACAATGGCAATGGGGCAAGGGTTCGTATGTTCGTTATTGGCAATGGAGAAGCAAGGAACGATCCCAATGTTGTGACGGGTAAGTTCCTTCTCGACGACTTTTACGTTACTGTCTTATTTGATTCGGGTGCTGATACTAGTTATGTGTCCCAAAAAGTTAGTCAACTGCTTAAGCGTACCCCAACACCTTTGAACCCCAAACACGATGTAGAGTTAGCTAATGGTAAGAGTTTAGTGGTCACACACGTAGTCAAGGGTTGTAATCTCGTTCTTGCTGATCACACTTTCTCAATCGACCTCCTTCCTATCACTCTGGGTAGTTTCGACGTTGTCATTGGAATGGACTGGTTATCCCAACATCAAGCTGAGATCCTTTGCAACGAAAAGATTGTCCGCATCCCGCGCCAAGGTGAGGAACCTCTTATGATTCGTGGCGACAAGAGTGGTGCTGTTACAAGCATCATTTCTTCCCTTAAGGCTCAAAAGTGTTTGCGTAAGGGCCACACTGCCTTTCTGGCTCTCGTTACCGACACCTCGAAGAAAGAAAGAAAGATAGAAGACTTTCCAATTGTACGCGACTATCCTGAGGTATTTCCTGAGGAACTACCTGGCCTTCCGCCTCATCGCCAGGTCGAGTTCCAAATTGAGCTAGCTCCTGGAGCAGCGCCCATTGCTCGTGCACCGTATCGCTTAGCTCCATCAGAGTTGAAAGAGCTATCTACGCAATTACAAGAACTCTTAGATAAGGTTTTTATTCGTCCTAGCTCTTCGCCCTGGGGAGCTCCAGTGCTATTTGTGAAGAAGAAAGACGGTACGTTCAGAATGTGTATCGACTACCGTGAACTGAACAAGGTGACTGTGAAGAATCGCTACCCTCTTCCACGCATTGACGACTTGTTCGACCAGTTGCAAGGGTCGAGCTACTATTCAAAGATTGATTTGAGATCAGGGTATCACCAGCTGAGAGTCCGAGAAGAGGACGTCTCCAAAACAGCCTTCAGAACTCGCTATGGCCACTATGAGTTTTTGGTCATGCCTTTTGGGATGACAAACGCACCAGCAGTCTTCATGGATTTGATGAATAGAGTGTGCAAGCCCTACTTAGACAAATTCGTCATTGTCTTCATCGACGACATCCTGATTTATTCGAAGAGTCAGGAGGAACATGAGCAACACTTACGGCTTATTTTGGAACTACTTCGAAGGGAACAGTTGTACGCCAAGTTTTCAAAATGTGACTTCTGGCTTCGTGAAGTCCATTTCTTAGGCCACGTAGTGAACAAGGATGGGATTCACGTTGATCCATCCAAGGTGGAGTCAATCAAGAGCTGGCCTGCACCTCGTACACCAACGGAAATTCGCCAATTCTTGGGATTGGCAGGTTACTACAGGAGATTTATCAAGGATTTTTCTAAGATTGCTCAGCCTCTTACTTCACTAACGCAGAAGGGCGTTGTTTATCGTTGGGGAAACGCACAGGAGATAGCGTTTCAACACCTAAAGGATAGACTTTGCAGTGCACCTATCCTTTCATTGCCAGAGGGCACAGACGACTTCGTGGTTTACTGCGACGCATCTATTCAGGGTCTCGGTTGTGTTTTGATGCAGAGGGATAAGGTTATAGCATACGCTTCACGTCAACTCAAGGTTCACGAGAAGAACTACACTACACACGATCTAGAGCTGGGAGCGGTTGTTTTTGCACTTAAGATATGGCGACACTACTTGTATGGCACCAAGTGTGCTATCTACACTGATCACAGAAGCCTCGAGCACATCTTCAAACAGAAGGAACTCAACATGCGACAGCGACGATGGGTCGAACTGCTGAATGATTACGAATGCTCGATCAGGTATCACCCGGGCAAAGCCAATGTTGTGGCTGACGCCCTCAGTCGAAAGGACACCGCGCCCAAGCGCGTACGAGCTTTACAACTTACTATACAGTCTAGTCTTCCTTCTCAAATACGAAATGCTCAGGTAGAAGCATTGAAACCAGAAAACGTCAGGGCTGAAGCCCTACGCGGCTCGAGGCAACGCTTAGAACAGAAGGAAGACGGTGCCTACTACGTCACGGGACGCATTTGGGTCCCCTTTTATGGCAACTTACGAGAGCTTGTGATGGATGAGGCATACAAGTCTCGCTACTCAGTGCACCCTGGCGCGGATAAAATGTACCACGACATCAAAACCACATACTGGTGGCCTAGCATGAAGGCACACATAGCAACATACGTTAGCAAGTGCTTGACTTGTGCGAGAGTCAAGGCGGAGTACCAGAAACCTTCAGGCCCCCTTCAACAACCCGAGATACCACAATGGAAATGGGAGCAAATTTCCATGGATTTTGTTACTGGCCTGCCTAGGTCGCAACGTGGTAACGATACTATTTGGGTGATCGTGGATCGACTCACAAAGTCTGCTCACTTCTTGGCCATCAAAGAAACAGATAAGTTCTCCACCCTAGCAGAAGTATATCTTAAGGAAGTTGTCTCGAGGCACGGGGTGCCCACCTCTATTATCTCGGATCGAGATGCACGTTTTACATCAGAATTGTGGCAAGCAATGCACAAGTCCTTTGGCTCAAGGCTAGATATGAGCACAGCTTATCACCCGCAAACGGATGGTCAGTCG
The DNA here is from genome assembly GCA_030545235.1 of Helianthus tuberosus. NCBI lineage: Eukaryota > Viridiplantae > Streptophyta > Magnoliopsida > Asterales > Asteraceae > Helianthus > Helianthus tuberosus. The sequence continues at coordinate 77,489,206 of CM060424.1, read as the reverse complement.
GAACGTACCATCCAGACCCTCGAAGACATGCTTAGGGCATGTGTAATTGACTTTGGCAACGGCTGGGAAAAGCATCTGCCACTTGTGGAATTTTCGTACAACAATAGCTACCACACCAGCATTAAAGCTGCTCCGTTTGAGGCATTGTACGGGCGTAAATGCCGGTCACCTCTTTGTTGGGCAGAGGTGGGGGATAGTCAGATTATTGGTCCAGAATATGTAGTTGACACAACAGAGAAAATTGCTCAGATACGACAACGAATGGCGGCAGCTCGTGAGCGTCAGAAAGTCTACGCCGATAAGGATAGAAAATTACTCGAATTCCAGGTTGGGGATCGAGCGCTACTCAAAGTTTCACCCTGGAAGGGTGTGGTTCGTTTTGGCAAACGGGGCAAACTTAATCCACGATATGTTGGACCCTTCGAAGTCATTGAGAAAATAGGCAAGGTGGCCTACAGACTGAATTTACCAGCAGAACTCAGTGCAGTTCACAATGTTTTCCACGTGTCAAACCTGAAGAAGTGTTTATCAGATGAGCCCCACGTAGTTCCTTTGAAGGAGCTCACGATCGACGAGCAGTTACGATTCGTCGAGGAACCTGTGGAGATCACGGACCGGGATGTGAAGGTCCTCAAACATACCAGAATACCTCTCGTTCGAGTTCGTTGGAACTCACGTCGCGGCCCAGAGTTCACCTGGGAACGCGAAGACCAGATGAAGCAAAAGTATCCCCAACTGTTCGCAACTGGTACAACCACCACTGAGGCTGAAGCTACGGAATTTCGGGACGAAATTCCAGATCAACGGGGGGAGGATGTGACACCCCAGGGAAACCACGAAAACCATGCAACTTAACTAGCTTCCTCAGTGAGTACGTGCTAAATTTCGGGACGAAATTTCTTTCAACTTGGGGATAATGTGACAACTCGTATTTTCCGAACTTATCAACGTACTTGATGTAACGTAATTGAACTTGGTGTAATTAGTTGATATGTTGAATTAATGAGATTATGTGTGACCTTGTCATTGATTAAATGTTATGTGGTTATGATTACGTGATGATGTGTATTGCATAGTATTTATCCGATCGCACAACACAACCCACTCGCACAAGTCTTTTTGGGCTACACTTTGTATTCGGATCAATGGACAGCCCATTGAGGGTTCGGCCCACTCTCCTCTTTGTCGCATAACACTAAGGGGTTAGGGTAAAACTCCTCATTTGTTACTAAACACCCACACACACAAACCCTAGCTCTTTTCTCTCTCTCTCACAAACCGAAGGCAGCCAAACATCTTCCTCATCGAAGTTTATAGTTCTCGGATCAATTCTTGTTTCTTCTTTATTCGGTTAGTATGTCATCTATTGTTTAATGGTTCCATGATGTGTGTTATATATATTCGACATGATGGATGATGATTTGTTATGATATGATTGTTCGAATAAGATATGATTGAGTATGAATGTATGTAATCGGCTGCCATGATGTTACGTGTATGATGAATGTATGTAGGTAAGGGTTCTCATGTTTGGTCCAATAGAAATAAGACTAGGGGGCTTAGTGGTCGGTTACTTTAGATGAACCTCTTTGACTATCTTGTTGTAGACATGTGCAGCCAAACATATAGAAAACATAAACACAATCGGTTGCACATGAATTGTCAGTATGTTTGTGGTTGTAATTGAATGGACCTTGGTGCATAATTAATTAATAGATCATAATGCTGAATTTCATGTATGAAATCGGTTAGACATTTATGAGATAGGAACATATGATAATATTTAATAAGTGGTCGGCCATTGTTGTTTAATGATGATCATGTGTGGTGGTTGTTCATAATCATGATGTTAGAGTTATGTGAAACATTTGTTAAAAGTATTGATTTGATCGATTATTAGTTAGGATAGAAATTGTTAATTGATTATTTATGCGATAATGGAAACTTGGTAAATTGAATTGCAAGATAAAAGTTATGTAACTGCTTTCCTTAAATTCTGGATTTTTAAACTAGTCGCACAAGCCTCTTGATCGTACAAGAGGTTCTGGTCACACAAGATCACACGTACAAGACATCTTGGTCAGTCGCACAAGATGTCTTCTATCGCACAAGATTGTTACCTGTTAGTTGTAATTGGACCGTAGGTTTATATGTGTTGGGCCTATTTGTTGGGCTGGACTAGCTTCAATCGTACAAGCTATCCACAATCGCACATGTGGTTTTGTTAATTTGGGCCGTAGATATATATGTGGGCCGTAGATATTGGGTTGGGAATTAAAGTTGATCGCACAATATGATCTGACTCGCACAAGTTGTTATTTGATTATTTGTTGGGCCGGTTACTTGTTAAACTAATCATGCTTATTTGGGCTTATTATATGTTGGGCCGGGTATGTATGGGCTTAAACGAGTGGATCGCACAAGGCTTATTGACTTGTGCGAGCCCAATCTATTAAATCGTACAAGTGTTTAGTGTGATATGAAGTTAACTGTTAATGTGCTACAAGTGCTCGCCATGATTTAAGTGTTAATCACATGCTAGCTTATGTGAGACCTATGTGCGTTATTTGAAACCAAAACCTGACTTGCATGATAATCATGTTAGGACGTGGTTGACCACTAGCTTTTAGACGTGACCTTTCTGTGTAATCTGCCGAGCAAACCAAGGTGAGTTCACACTCCGTTACAAAGCATGGGGTTCCCAGGGGTTGGGAATGGGTTAAGGAATAGGGATTCCTCGTCCTGTTGAGACGTAACCAGGAACATAGATTCCTCGTCCGGTTGAGACGTATTATACTATACTAGACTAGAACTCTATCAACGAAGTCCCTCCATTTTTATATCGACTTAATCGCCGAGGCCAATGGCGAACGGGTCATTAGTTAAATAGCGCTATTAGGTTTAACAAACCTCACACCGTGCCGCAGAGGACGGGCGTGGACTAATGGACTATGGCACGTCAGTGATGATAGACACAGACGTTAGGGCACTTAAACATGACGAACGTTAGTAGTCGATATGGTAACGAGTCTGGTAAATTAAACATGGGGTAGCCCCCACGGCCATAGAGCCGGGCTGGAATAGCCAACGTAAGAACGGGTAACCAATAAACGTTTTTCGAACTATGGGGTAACCCCCACGGCTGGATAGCTGGTAAAGGACAAACTGTGTTTTCGGAATAACTATAAACTGGACAACCAAACGTGAACTCACTCAACTAGTTGTTGACTCGTTACTACATGCTTTGCAGGTCTATAGGTACTTAGCTGGAGCTTGCACAAGGAAGAGTCGTTGTGGGACATGGACAGCTGTGTGCCATGTTAAACATTTGGATAATTAAACTATGGATTTGGTTTTGAACATTATGCTTCCGCTCATAACTTAACTATGTTGTTTTGGACATTAATCGTGTTGGTTGGACTTTTACATTAAATACTTACTTGTTCAATATGATTAGTGGTTTGATCCTGGTCAGTCATGCCTCCAAGCGGTGATACTCCGCATGTGGATTTTGGGGGTGTGACAAGAAGGATCTGACATTTGTGGGACTTCGTATTCTGCGGCCAAGAGACATGCAAAGGAAGCAAAGACTGAAAGGGGAGACAAACCGGCCAGGATGACTACCCTTACAACCGATAAAGTGATCACTTTCGATAGTGATGACAGGGATACTGTTCAGGATCCTCACCATGATGCTCTCGTAATAACATTATATGTTGCTAACCATTTTGTACGCAGGATATTAGTGGATAATGGTAGCTCCGTCAACATAATTCAGCTGGAAACATTGAAGAGGATGAATGTATCTCCGATGGACATTACTTCGAAGTCCACTATGCTCGTTGGTTTCAGTGGAGAAGCTAGGAATACCGTAGGGGAGATAAAGTTACCAGTATATGTTGAAGGGGTCAACTCGATACAACGTTTCTGTGTGATGGATTCCCTGTCCTGCTATAACATCATACTAGGCAGGCCATGGATCCATGATATGAAGGCTGTACCATCGACTTATCATCAGTGCATCAAGATCCCTACCCCTTGGGGGGTTGTCAAGGTTGATAGTGATCAGCAGGAGGCGAAAGAATGCTACTCATCCTCAATAAAATCCTCAATCAAGCCTAATCCAGCATAGCAATTAAAGATGCGGGCCCGGGATACCTTGGAGGCTTCAGAGCAGGATGTGAAGAAAGTTATCCTGGATCAGGATAATCCGAATATCTCGATCCTCGTAGGAACCAATATCCCTCAGGATATTGAAGAACAATTAACTAACTTTTTGAAATGCAGGATGTCGACATTTGCATGGAAGCATGAGGATATGACAGGCATATCCAAAGACATTATTACTCACAAGCTTGGAATTGACAGGTCGTTCAAGCCTATACAGCAAAAGAGAAGGAAGTTTGCTCCTGAACGAAATGCAATTATCCAGAAGGAAGTTGAAAGATTGTTAAAGTCCAAAATGATCAGGGAAGTCAAATTTCCAAGATGGCTGGCAAATGTGGTCGTAGTACAGAAGAAAAATGGGAAATGGAGGGTCTGTGTAGATTACACAGACTTGAATAAGGCTTGTCCTAAAGACCCATTCCCTCTTCCTCATATCGATGCAATGGTGGATGCTACTGCTAGGCATGAGATGTTAACGTTCATGGACGCATCCTCAGGATTTCAGCAGATTCAAATGGAACCTTCGGACCAGGAGGATACTGCCTTCATGACACCGACATGTATTTACTGCTATACTGCTATGCCTTTCGGTTTGAAAAATGCAGGTGCAACATACCAGAGATTGGTGAACATGATGTTCAAAGATAAGCTGGGGGACACCATGGAGGTATATATTGACGATATGGTGGTGAAATCTAAAAAGGCTGAGGATCACCTCCAGGATATCAAGGGAGCATTTGATATCCTGGATCAGTATAACATGAAACTGAATCCTGCTAAGTGCCATTTCGGAGTGGGAGCAGGAAAGTTTCTAGGATATATGGTGACTAAAAGAGGAATAGAGGCAAGCCCGGAGCAGATTAGAGCCATCCTAGATATCAAATCACCTTCAAATATGAAGGATGTTCAACGACTAACAGGCCGAGTAGCAGCGTTGAACAGATTTATTTCAAGATCCTCGGAAAAATGCAAGGAATTTTATGATATCCTCAAAAAGAACAAGAAGTTCGAATGGGGAGCAAAGCATGAAGCAGCCTTGCAGGATTTGAAGCGATATCTCTCAACTGCACCTCTATTGATGAAGCCTGAAAATGGTGAACCACTATCCCTATACCTAGCTGTATCAGGGAATGCTGTAAGTGCCGTTCTTATAAAGGACCATGAAGGTCAGCAATATCCTGTTTATTATGTTAGTAAAGGCATGTTAGATGCTGAAACTAGGTACTCTCATCTAGTGAAACTGATATTAGCCTTAGTTATGGCATCAACAAAACTTAGACATTATTTTGAGACACATATGATTCATGTTAAGACCAATTATCCTGTTAAAAATGTGCTTAGGAAACCAGAGATGTCGAGCAGGATGGCCAAGTGGTCAGTAAAACTGAGTGCTTATGACTTAGTATATGAGCCAAGAAATGCCATAAAGTCACAGGCTTTAGCTGACTTTGTGGCTGATTTCAGTAGTGACATTCAAAATGAAGTGGATTTAGAAGTACAACAGCTAGGAGAGAACTTAGAGTGTTGGACATTGTATACTGATGGTGCATCTAACGTAAGAGGTGTAGGTTTAAGCATACTACTAAAATCGCCACAGGGGGACATATTACCCCAGGCTATTAGTGTTGTGGGCTAATTTCTGAGCTCATATCCTGAGAAATATCTTGGCTTTTATCTTGATTAAATAATATCTGTTCATATCCGGGGTGCGGATTCAGGGTATTGGTAATATCCTGAATGGTATCCTCAGGATCACTAACGGATTACGTGCAGGTACGTGGGATGGAAGCTAGCAACGTTCACAAAGACTTGTTCTGCGGAAGACTCGGTCCAAACCGTTCAAAGAAAGACGTTGAAGCCTTATTACTCGGTCTACAACGTTCGTGATGGAATATTCGGAGCATCCCATATTTATAGGGATATTTGTTTGTATTTCATTACTATAAATAGGAGGAACACCAGATCGAATAGGACATAACAAATTCACTGCAATCACACTCACTACACACCAACACTTGCTCTCTCGCAAATTGTACTCTCACACGAATTCATTGTAACACTTAGAGATCTGGTTGATATCCTGCACTGTATCCTGAAGTTTAAAGCAATAAGAAGAACAAGGCAGCTGCGATTGTCAGCTCCCGAGGTTTTATGCCGGCGATCTAGATTGATCAAGGGCTTTCCTCGTACATCTCGTGTCGTTTACTTTACTTTTTGCTTATTATTTGCTCACTGTTTGATCGCAGATACAGCTCAATATCCTGAGCCGTATCCTGAACACTGATTTTTTAAATAATTCAACAAGCATATTTTTCCTAGACTTTTTAGCACACTACCTCACATTACTAATTTGTCACTAAATTGCTTCGGTAATTTTTGACCAAAACAATTTGGCGCCCACCGTGGGGCAAGTGGTGCTCTCTCTACTAAAAATTTTTGTTAAATCACTAATCGGTTTTTTATTTTCAAAACTTTTTGCTACATTGTCCACAATGGCCTCACGATCAAACATGAGTTCCTCTACTATGTCTGCTACGACTTCTGCTGCTACAGGTTCGGTGCTTCCACCACCTCCTCCAAGAATGCCAGCCTCTACACGACCTCAGGATATTATCCCTACTCGCACTGTTCAAGAATCTGCCCCTGTTTTAGCATCTAACGACGAAATTTTAACCTTGTTTGGAAGTGTGCAGGAACAAATGAGGCAGCAGCAGGAAACAAACCAAATGTTTTTAAGGGAAATACAACTCCTGAAGTCTGGCTCGAGCAGATCCGCTGAGGATATTGTCACTCCATTACAACCCAGAGCTCTGAACTTCAGTTCAGCCGTGTATACAGAGGATAACAGGGGGAATATTGTGCCCAGCCTTCCTCAGAATCATACTCCTGAAATACCCTCCTCGGTCAGGATATCGACCATAAGGAGCTCAGGATATGCTTCAGGATATGGGCAGAATCCTCCAACGAATAACATATTAAATAATAATAATACTCATGCTACTAACAATAGTGGATCCTTGCAGGATACAGGTGTGACGTCAGCGCTTACCAGGGAACTTCAAAAGTTGAAGGAAATGATATCAAGTGTACCCGGGGTGGTCCAGCCAATCCCGGAAGTGTCTCAAGATAGCCATAAGATATCTCGCTTTGCATATCCTATCTGTGATGCTGAGATTCCAAAGAGGTTCCAAACCCCCAACATGAAGCTTTACGACGGAACGACGGATCCTGAGGAGCATATTGCTCAGTATAGGGAGAGGATGGAGATCAACCCTATCCCTCCGGATCTCAAGGAGGCATGCTTGTGCAAGGGTTTTGGTTCAACCTTGACAGGATCAGCTTTGAAGTGGCTCTTGAATGTTCCCCCACATTCAATTACATCTTTTGCTCATTTAGTAAATTTATTCAATAGTCAGTTTTCTTGTAGTAGGAGCTTTGAAAATTAACAAGTGATCTCTACAGGATAACGCAGGGGCCTCAGGAATCCCTTAGGGATTATGTGAACAAGTTTAGCCGAGAATCACTAGACATTCCTCATCTTGATGTTGCAACAGCTGTGCAAGCTTTCAAGATGGGGTTGCAAAAGGATTCTCAATTCTACCAAGACCTTGTGATGAACCCATGCAGGAACTTGGATGAAGCTCGGAACAGGGCCCTAAGATACATTCGATTGGAAGATGACAGAAGGATGCAAGAAAGGATGAACTCATCCAACACTTATGAGTCAACTAACAGGAAGTCGGAATCCTCATTCAAGTCGTATTGGTCCAAGCCATATGGCAGGAATGAGAACAAGAGAGTGAATGCTGTTGATGATGAGGATCCTGAAGAATATCCTGAATTATCTGAATATTGCTTTTCTGTTAACATTCCTGAATTGATGTATGCCATGCAGGGTCTAGGGGACAAGGCAAGATGGCCTCGGAAGAATCAACAAAAAGCGGATTGGAAAGACAAATCAAAATGGTGTGCTTTCCACGAAGATTTCGGACATATGACCGAGGATTGCATTGCTTTGAGGAAAGAGATAAGCTATCTTCTAAGCAAGGGATATCTGAAAGATCTCTTGGGAAGAAAGAAGAATAAGGGTCAGGATATCGAGAAGGATCCTGAGCGAGCAGCCTCACCTCCCGCGGATGCCAAGATAATCAACTTCATTTCGGGAGGATCCGACATTTGTGGGACTTCGTATTCGGCAGCAAAGAGACATGCAAAAGAAGCTAAGGCCGAAAGGGGAGACAAACCTGTCAGGATGACTACACTCACAACTGACAAAGTGATCACATTTGATGCCGATGACAGGGATACTGTCCAGGATCCTCACCATGATGCTCTGGTAATAACGTTATATGTGGCTAACCATTTTGTACGCAGGATATTGGTTGATAATGGCAGCTCCGTCAACATAATCCAACTAGAGACGCTTAAAAGAATGAATGTATCTCCAATGGATATCACTTCGAAGTCCACCGTGCTTGTTGGGTTCAGTGGAGAGGCCAGAAACACAGTAGGAGAGATAAAGTTGCCGGTGTACGTTGAAGGAGTCAACTCGATACAACGTTTCTGTGTAATGGACTCTCTATCCTGCTATAACATTATATTGGGAAGACCGTGGATTCACGATATGAAAGCCGTGCCATCAACATATCACCAATGCATCAAGATACCCACCCCCTGGGGAGTTGTTAAAGTTGATAGCGACCAGCAGGAGGCGAAAGAATGCTACTCATCCTCAATGAAATCCTCAACCAAACCTAGCGCAGCATAGCAATTAAAGATGCGGGCCCAGGATATCGTGGAGGATCCGGAGCAGGATGTGAAGAAAATTGTCCTGGACCAGGATAATCCCGCTATTTCGGTGCTCGTGGGAACCAATATCCCTCAGGATATTGAAGAACAATTAATTAACTTTTTAAAATGCAGGATGTCGATGTTTGCATGGAAGCATGAGGATATGACAGGCATATCCAAAGATATTATTACTCACAAGCTTGGAATTGATAAAACATTCAAGCCCGTGTAACAAAAAAGAAGAAAGTTTGCTCCTGAACGCAATACAATTATTCAAGAAGAAGTTGAAAGATTGTTGAAGTCCAAAATGATTAGAGAAGTCAAATTCCCAAGGTGGCTAGCAAACGTGGTAGTGGTACAGAAGAAGAACGGAAAATGGAGAGTCTGTGTGGATTACACAGACTTGAATAAAGCTTGCCCTAAAGATCCATTTCCTCTTCCCCATATTGATGCGATGGTAGATGCCACTGCTAGGCATGAAATGCTGACTTTCATGGATGCATCCTCAGGATTTCAACAGATCCAAATGGAGCCTTCTGACCAGGAGGATACTGCCTTCATGACACCAACAGGTATTTATTGTTACACAGCTATGCCTTTTGGTTTGAAAAATGCAGGTGCAACATACCAAAGATTGGTAAACATGATGTTCAAAGACAAACTGGGGGACACCATGGAAGTGTACATTGACGATATGGTAGTAAAGTCAAAGAAAGCTCAGGATCACCTCCAGGATATTAAAGGAGCATTTGATATCCTGGATCAGTATAATATGAAGCTGAATCCTGCTAAGTGCCATTTTGGAGTGGGGGCAGGAAAATTTCTAGGATATATGGTGACCAAAAGAGGAATAGAAGCAAGCCCGGAGCAGATCAAAGCCATCTTGGATATTAAATCACCCTCAAATATGAAAGATGTTCAACGATTAACGGGACGAGTGGCAGCATTAAACAGATTTATCTCAAGATCCTCAGAGAAATGTAAAGATTTTTATGATATCCTGAAGAAGAACAAAAAATTCGAGTGGGGTGAGAAGCACGAAGCGGCCCTACGGGAGTTAAAGCAATATCTTTCAACCGCACCTCTACTAATGAAGCCTGAGAATGGTGAACCATTATCCCTATACCTCGCGGTATCGGGGAACGCTGTAAGTGCCGTCCTTGTAAAGGACCATGAAGGTCAGCAATATCCTGTTTATTATGTTAGCAAAAGTTTGTTAGATGCTGAAACTAGGTATTCTCACTTAGAAAAATTAATACTAGCATTAGTCATGGCATCAACAAAACTTAGACATTATTTTGAAACTCATAGGATTCATGTGAAAACAAATTATCCTGTCAAGAATGTGCTTAGAAAACCAGAGATGTCAGGCAGGATGGCTAAGTGGTCGGTAAAGCTAAGTGCCTATGATTTAGTATATGAACCTAGGAATGCCATAAAGTCTCAGGCTTTAGCTGACTTTGTGGCTGATTTTAGTAGTGACATTCAGGATGAGGCAGACCTAGAAGTTCAACAATTAGGAGAATCCTCAGTATCCTGGACATTATATACTGATGGTGCATCTAATATAAGAGGAGTAGGATTGGGAATACTACTAAAATCGCCACAGGGGGACATATTACCCCAGGCTATTAGGTGTGAATTTCCTGCTACCAATAATGAGGCAGAATATGAAGCTTTAATTGCAGGATTAGAGCTGGCTAAAAGTATGAATATCAAGAATTTGCAAGTATATGTTGACTCCTTGTTAATTACTAATCATTTTAATGGATCCTATGCAGTTAAGGGTGAGAAGTTAGTCGAATACCTCGATATTCTCAAAAAATTAGCAGGATATTTCGATGTTTTTACACTTGAACAGGTACCAAGAGAGGATAATGCTGAAGCGGATGCCTTAGCAAATCTGGGATCATCAGTCAGGATACCGGAAGGGACCCAAATACCAATAATACATGTTCTATATCCTGCAACGAATCCTCAGGATAAAGAAGTAGCGGATATTCGGGATCCTGGAGTGGAATATCCTGAACAGTATCCTGAATCCTGGACAACTCCAATTCTGAAATATCTTAAAGATGGACACATCCCCGAAAATGAAAATCCTAAGGCATTTAGGATGAAGGTATCACGATTCACTATTATAAATAATATTCTATACAAGAAATCTCTTGCAGGACCATATTTAAGGTGCTTGGAGGATCATGAAGCCAAAGAAGTACTTCAGGATATACATGAAGGGGACTGTGGTAATCACACTGGGGGCAGATCATTATTCTCGAAAGTATTGAGGACAGGATACTTTTGGCCAACAATGAGAAAAGATGCTGCAGAATATGCTCGAAGATGTGATGCATGTCAAAGGCATAGTAACATACTACATCAACCAGCTGAACCACTATATCCTGTAGTTTCCCCTTGGCCATTCATGAAGTGGGGCATGGATATAGTAGGGAAATTACCAAAGGCTCCGGGAGGAAAAGTATTTATGTTAGCAATGACCGATTATTTCTCTAAGTGGGTCGAGGCTGAAGCATTCGTTCAAGTAAGAGACCAAGAAGTAGTATCCTTCATAAAGAGGAATATCCTGACTAGGTTTGGAGTACCAGCTGAGATCATTTGTGATAATGGGTCCCAGTTTATAAGCAAAAGGACTACTGACTTTTGCAAAAGTTGGGGAATCAAAATGATCACATCTACTCCGGTACATCCTCAAGCGAATGGACAAGCCGAATCCTCGAACAAGATAATAGTCAATAACTTAAAGAAGAGACTTGGAGCCAAGAAAGGAAGATGGGCGGAAGAGTTACCCTTTGTTTTGTGGGCTGATAGGACAACGGTGAAGAATGCAACTGGCCAAACCCCGTTTTCCTTGGTATTTGGAGCAGAGGCAATGATTCCAACAGAAATGACGATACCTACTGCAAGATCTATGCTACAGGATCCTGAACAGAATCCTGAAGTCTTATGTCAGGATCTGGATACTATAGATGAAAAAAGAGATGCAGCAAGGCTGAGGATAGCAGCATATCAACAAAGAATATCCAGGGCATACAATAAGAACATAAGGACTAGAAGATTTCGAGTTGGTGATTGGGTGCTGAGAAAGGCTTTTCAAAACACCACTAATCCTGCCGATGGCAAGCTAGCTCCGAAATGGGAAGGACCTTATGAAATCGAGTCAGAAGCAGGGAAAGGAGCATATCGACTCAGGAATGTGGAAGGGGATATGCTACCAAGATCCTGGAATGCAATACATTTGAAGCTCTATTTCAAGTAAGAGTAGAATTTGTTTTCTATCTCGGAATGGTATGTGTTCTATCTCTTTAAAATATATTTGTTTTTTATCTTGAACCCAATACTGACTTAAGCATCGGAGGGGTGTTAGCCAAGCTAACACCCACCTTAGTTTAGAACTGTTTTGCAGGATATGTTTCAGGATATAGCTCCAGGATATATACTCAGGATAAGTCGAAAGATTAGAGGATTGGCCCCCTCTCTCACGTTTAAGGGATCCTGATCCCTTCACAGGTTTAAAGGTATTCACCTTTCTTTCGAATTGGGTTTAAACACCTCGCCTGGAGCGCAAGTTATCTAGGTGTAGTTCAAGGTAGCGGGACCAGTTCATGTAAAAGTGGCTGACAATTTCGTTACTGTTGGCTATATCCTGGATTCTAAAGGTATATGAGGATTGATCACCCTCTCTCACGAAAGAGTATTTTCATACTCTCAAAGGTTTAAAGGTTTTCACCTTTCTAAGTCTAGGAGTTTATACACTCTCGCCTGTAGCGCATGAAATTCAGGGTTTATCCCCAGATATCAGGGTTTATCCCCAATATGCTAAGGATTCTTCTCAGGATATCGGGGGTCCTGCCCTTGGGCATTCGGAATTCATTCAAGCCAAAAGGTAAACACATTTGTGTCTTTGTCAAACGCAGGGGACACACATTATTCTAATCCGAAGGATGGATCCAAGTTTATAAGTATGCACTGGGGACAAATTTATGATAAAGGATTGGAACTGACTCTCTAAGAATCTCTGGTATGATCTCTCCTTTTTATTTGGACAATTTATGGGTTATATTGCAATATCCTTTTCAAGACATCTTTCAGGATATCCCCCAGGATACATTTATGATATATGTTCAAAACAAACAATTTTCACAAGTAAAATTCGTATGTTAATGACAACAATAATAAAGTCAAAAGAAAGTAGTTATATTATTAACATACCAAAAGATGTGCTCTTAGTTTCACCTCAAAACAAGGCCCATCCACTAAGAGCACTAGTAGTTCATAACCATGTTCACCCAACAGTTGAGGGCTTCATCTCAAACCGAGACCCATCCACCTTCAACTGTTGTATTGTTCAAAAAGCATGCAGGAAATGTAAATTGTTCAGGTACGGAAAAGTAAAGTGCGGAAAAGTAAATTGTTTGTGGGACTACAGACCAACATTCAAATTCAAAAAGGTGGGCTCTGGCCTTGGCACGCATATCCGTCATCGCCCACCTAAATGCCCTCACACAGCGGCATCGCCTCCAACCTTCTCAGACTTCTCTGCTCCAGCATTTTTACCAGCATCCTGCGCAGCATCCTGACCAATGTCCATCTCAGCATCACCTCCAGCATCCTTCTTCTCTCCAGCTTGGACCACTACCTCCGTTGACTTGGAAGACTCACCGGCTTCAGCAGGAAGTGGCACAGCTTTGCCTCCGAGCTCCTTCAACTTGGCCACCCAGGATTCAACTGGCCAAGATGGACAAACAAGGCCTGTCTCCTTGGCCTCGTAGGCCATCTTGATGCGTGCTTGTAGCAGGGAGACGATAGCAGAAGCCTTGACTCCCTCTCGAAAGCTGATTAAGGCCTGATCATGGTCCATTTGAACACTGGCAAGTTTGACCTCAGCATCTTGGGTGACCTTCTTTAGCAAGCTTTCATAGTGCCGGCTCTTTGCTTCGGCGATAGCACCTTGGTCGGCAACGGTGCTCTCAAGCTGCTTGATCCTGGCTTCATGAAGTGCCACAGTACCACAAGCGTCATTGTACAAGTGGAGCAAATGCTGGAGGCCCTGTACATTGATCACAGGTATGGGGTTAGAATATATGCTGACTAAGACGTCCTACCAGGATACCCTGTTAGGATATACGTGCAGGATATATGTGCAGGATATACATGAAGGATATGCGGCAGGATATTACCTTGTTGAGGAAGGATGTCATTGGCTCTAAGGAGTCGGAAAAGCTGAGCTCATCATAGGAGAACCCTTCAGAGCCTGGAGTACTGACCTCAAGGCCCTTTCTCTTTTTCGCTGCGGAAGCACGGGTTCTTGGATTGGTCTTGGGAGCCGGGAGTGGCTTGGAACTGGTGGTAGCAGGAGTTTCCTTCTTGACTACGGCTGGAGTTGGATAGCTGTCAAGTTCATCCAGGTCTAGATAGACTGGGACTTTGCTGGAATCTGCACACAGGGAGTAAATTCTAAATCCCTCCTATAAATAACAGATAAGGAGCATATGTGTGCAGGATATCTTGCAGGATCCTTACCAGACATGTTGGCACTTGAAAGAGGACTTCGAGTTGGTGGAGAAGGATTGAAACTTCTTTCTGCCTCTGGGAGAAGTCTAATGGCGTCTATTCTTTCTTGAGAATTGGCAAGAGGAGGAGCAATCTTCCTGAAATCAGCTGCACAATAAAGAAGATAAGTTAGTTTAGGATATGGAACAGGATAAGCGGCAGGATCATTCTTAAACCCTAAATCCTACCCTTTCTCAACCATTGTACCGGATATTCCGTCCCACCAGGGATTGAGTCCCTTTTTACAAAGAAAAACTTGGATTGCCAACCATCCTCGTTCCTGGTGGCACGAAGTATCAATGGGTCACCGGAAGTAGAATAAAACAGAAATCTACATGATCCGTGGCATCTAAGCTTGTAAGCCAGGGGGAGATCATGGATGGAAAGATCAGGAATGTGGTTTCTCTTGATCTGGTCAAGAACAGTTAAGACACGCCAGAGCATTGGCATTGTTTGGCTAAAAGAGATTTTTGTGATATTAAAGAACTCGGTGATAAAATCCGGAAAGGGGAATCGAAGCCCTAGGGTAAAAGGGAAAGTACTAAAGCAAATCCACTCGTTGGAGACCATATCTGACCTGATTTCACGGTCAAACGGTCTAAATATGGTTCCTTCCGGGAAGATACCGGAGGATTTTAAGGCAGACAGGTGGGCACTATCAAAGGTACAGGCTTCCTTCTCCGGTTCTTGGAGAAGGTTTTGTTGGTAGAACGTAGGGGCCGAGTCACCTGAACTGGATCTTGTTTGGCGCGGCATTTGATCGATTGAATTTTTCGCCGGAGAGAAAGATGAAGATAAGTATGAAAGATAGAGAGAAAATGTACCTTTTTCCTTGACGATTATGATTAAAAAAGGGATGAGGGTGAGAAGATATAGGGCATGATGAGTAGATATAGGCTGGGTAGTTGCAGACGGTCACATCACAGGTCTTATCTCTTAATTGCCTCGGTTTGCGTAAAAAATGTAACCGTTAGTAATGAGGATACTAAACGGTAACATTTTTGGGGACAATTGTTGTGGGCTAATTTCTGAGCTCATATCCTGAGAAATATCTTGGCTTTTATCTTGATTAAATAATATCTGTTCATATCCGGGGTGCGGATTCAGGGTATTGGTAATATCCTGAATGGTATCCTCAGGATCACTAACGGATTACGTGCAGGTACGTGGGATGGAAGCTAGCAACGTTCACAAAGACTTGTTCTGCGGAAGACTCGGTCCAAACCGTTCAAAGAAAGACGTTGAAGCCTTATTACTCGGTCTACAACGTTCGTGATGGAATATTCGGAGCATCCCATATTTATAGGGATATTTGTTTGTATTTCGTTACTATAAATAGGAGGAACACCAGATCGAATAGGACATAACAAATTCACTGCAATCACACTCACTACACACCAACACTTGCTCTCTCGCAAATTGTACTCTCACACGAATTCATTGTAACACTTAGAGATCTGGTTGATATCCTGCACTGTATCCTGAAGTTTAAAGCAATAAGAAGAACAAGGCAGCTGCGATTGTCAGCTCCCGAGGTTTTATGCCGGCGATCTAGATTGATCAAGGGCTTTCCTCGTACATCTCGTGTCGTTTCCTTTACTTTTTGCTTATTATTTGCTCACTGTTTGATCGCAGATACAGCTCAATATCCTGAGCCGTATCCTGAACACTGATTTTTTAAATAATTCAACAAGCATATTTTTCCTAGACTTTTTAGCACACTACCTCACATTACTAATTTGATCACTAAATTGCTTCGGTAATTTTTGACCAAAACAATTAGGTGTGAATTTCCTGCTACTAATAATGAGGCAGAGTATGAGGCTTTAATTGCAGGATTAGAGTTGGCTAAAAATATGAATATCAAGAATTTGCAAGTATATGTTGACTCCTTGTTAATCACTAACATTTTAATGGAACCTGTTTTGGTCAAAAAAATCTGATGAGGATATTGCAACCAAACTCTTTGTTTCGGGGAATGATGCTTAAAATGTGTAACAGCGATGAGGATCACTTCAATGTAAATTGCACAAACAACACAAGGATTTATACGGGGAAAAAGCCCTTGATCAAGAGTTGATCTCCGGCACAAAAAACCCCGGGTGATGGAAACTACCGATCACCAAGCTCAAATAAATGAATAAATGTTTACAACTTCGGATAGTAACGAGCTAGGTACAAGGATCACTATCGTGAAATGTGTATAAGTGAGTAAAAATGAATGAATGTTCGTCGAGAGCTTTAAGTGTGCGAGTATATGAGTGTGTGTAGCTGCAAAAAATGGCTAAGTGTTTTTCTACTAGCTAGTTACCCCTTTTTAAATTAGAAATAATCTACTCTAACTAACTATCCGACTTTCGTGCCAAGCTTCCACGTTCTCCACAACGTCCATTTTTGGCCAAGCACGTGCGGGATAGTTCGGGAATATTCTCCAGGAATGTCGCCAAGACTTGGTCCGACTTGTTACTCCTGCAAAACAATACGAAACACAAGTGAACAATTGTTAGTATGAGGATCCTTAAGGTGATCCATGATCCTGATCATGAAGCTCTTCTGAGGATCACTATCTGTCACAGAAGTAAGGATCACTAAAGAGGATAATAGCTAAGGATCACGGGTCATGTAGAAATCCACCCCTAACAATTGCCCCTAAAATATAAGGAGTTAAATTGTAAATATGTGAGTTATATTTTCTTGATCTTATCCGCAACTAACTAACGGATATATAGCCGTTAAAATAGAACTAGCCGTTGCGATCATGACGTCACAGAAGTGACTACCCTGCAGAATCATAATTATAAATAGAGATATAGATAGGATCATCATGCATTCAAATTCGAAAGAGACTCCCTTTAAATTCTCAGTCGACGATCAACCAGGTAATTCTTTCTCCTCTTTCTCCCTTCTTACTCTGTTTTTCTTTCTTTATCACCACCGCTTTGAGAATGTTGCTCCGAAGCTCACCGGGCAAGGATCACAAAAAGAACAGTCCTTTGAAGAGTCAAAAGATCATCAAAGACTCAGTGAACGAAAGGTGTTGCTTCAACGATGTACAAATAGATAACATCCGTCACCGTTTTCCGGCGAATGCCTTTTTCAAACCCTTCGATCCTACTGTCCTGAGCGACTATGTTTCAGAAACATGGGTTGCCTTTCCAGTTACTCCATTTGCCATAGGATACACCTATCCTTTCCCAGAATTTACACAATCCTTCTTTTCTCTTACCGGCATCTCTTACATCCAAGCCATGCCGATGATTTGGAGGGTTTTGTATACCCTGGAGAGGATCATCGAGCAGGAGGGCATTGATTTAGGCATGTCAGAGCTGACACAATTGTATGATGTTACCACCTTTGGATCCCATCGTTATTTATTCAAACGAAAACCCAGTGCAGAACATCCCCTTCTTAAAGTCACCAAGAATGACAAAGATTGGAAACGTCGCTTCTTCTTTGTAAGAAGGGATACCATTCCAGATGGAAAGCATTTACCAAGGGAGTGGTCCACCAATGGTAGGACAGAGGATCCTGAGAAGGATCACCAGGTAGTCTTGTTTTTGTAATAGGATCACTAACCCTTTTTGTCTTGTATCATGCAGCTATTTCCGTCTCACACATCATCACATCACCTGAAACCAAGGATAGGCTCGCTGCTTTTTGGAAGCTTGATCCTGAAACAAGGACATTCAAGATAGACACCCAAGACTCACAAGAAGTATCCTCAGGTTCCATTACCATGTCAAGTAAGTATCCTGCCTTTTACATAGTTTGAATATTAAAATAAATAAATAAATTGAAATAGGATAAGGATACTCATCTTGCTTTGAATGTGTAGGCGCTGGAAAATCTGCCAAGCCTGTATCCCAGTTCAACACGGCTGACCTTGATGTCGTACGATCCAGGAAGAAGAGATCCACCACCAGTCCTAGCATCTCCATTCCAAAGGCACCCACTAAAGGAAAGGGTGTCAAGAAGAGGAAAACTTCTGATGCTGAGGATCTTCAAGGCCTACCACTGATCCGCCACCAGTTCCTTGAATACTTCAATGATGTAAGGATCCTTTATTCTGCCTAGGTATCCTACTCGTATGAGGATCACCTGATCTTGAACTGCTTTATCCTTTTCTTTGCAGAAATTTGCTGAGATTGAAGACTACGTGGGGAATGTTAAGGAGCAGGACAAGAAAATTGCCGATCTCCAACAAGTTGCCGTGCTCAAGGACCTTGCACTTGCTGATCTTCGGAAGGAACTCCAAGATGAGAAGACCAAGACGGCTAAGCTTCTGATTGACCTTGACTATGAGAAGCATGATCTCATAGAGAATGCTAAGGTCTCTGCCGCCATCACGATGTATCAGACAAAATTGAAGATGGCCCAGGAAGCTCAAGATCCTAGTTTTGACAAAAGCAGCTGGGATGTTGAGGGCTGGAAGGCAAGGTTGGCTGATCTTGAGGATGATGAGGAGGAGGCTACTGAGGTCTTGGCGATTGAGGCAAGTGGCAGTGGAAAGGATCTGATAAAGGATACCGCAGCTGGAGGGGAAGAGGATGCAGCGAAGGCATAGGCAGCATGGATGGGCGATGAAGGACATTTCTAGACGTAGCCGGAGCCCATTTTTTAAGTTTAATAGTTTGTTTTGGTTATGGTGTTTTTTGCTGAACAATGATGGGTTGTACTTGAACAATAGGTTTTAGGATTAAGGATCATGTATGATCCTTTGGACAATAGGCAGGATTGCATATGGTGGAGGGATCCTCTGTTTGGGGGATGAAGCCATTGTGATCCTGCCGCCTTTATATTCCTGCACTACTTTCGAACTTGTTAGCATGGACACCCTTTACCTACCCCAGCGGACGGGCCACGTTTTGCTGGTAGATGCTCGGGGTAGGTAATTTTGACAACCTTTTAAGGGTTACCACTTTGTTAATAAATAAAATATTAACCTTTTGTCGCTTATCTTGTGTTGTTATCCTTGTGTTTCTTTGATTTTCCTTTGTTTTGATGCATATTCAAATAATTTTGAATAAGTCAAATTGAAAACACTTAGGATATGATCCATGATCAGATATCCTTTAGTTAAAGAATCTCAGAAAGCAATATGTTTTAAGGATCACAAGTCTAGTTGTCAAACTTTAAGGGTTATTCAAATAAATAATGAATAGAATTAAAAATAGTTAAGGATCATACCTGAGGATCCAAGTTAGGATCCTAATCTTAATAAGGATAACTTATAAGATAAACCTTAGAATAAAGTAAGGATCAAGGATCCCTAGTTGCCTATCTTCAAGAACCTGAAATAGAGCATAACTTGGGACTAAGCCAATATAAGATAAGAGTCCGCAACTGGGGACAAGCCCAAGGATAACTGGGGACAAGCCCAAGGATCGTATGTAAACTGGAGTATGGCCCTAACTGGCGACTATCCAAACTTAGTGACATGAAAATGCCAAAACCTTAGCTAACGTGAAAACGTTAGAAACCTTAAGAACGGATGTATGGTACGTCTACCATTATACGTAGGATCCTAAGCATAGCCAGAACAATGGAATTATCAGCCCCTAAAACGAGTACTGGTCCCAATGCCTTGAACTATACCAGGATCATCGTGCGCTACAGGCGGAACTGGGGTCAAGCCCAAGGATAACTGGGGTTAAACCCAAGGAACGGATTGCTTCTGCAGATAACCAATGTTATGCAAAGGATACCTGAACTTTCAAAACTTAAACTCACGTGAGAGATGGATAAAGGATACATGATCCTTATCCTTATATGAGAAAATAAAGAAATAAAATAGTTTAAGTTTAGGATATTACCTAAGTTAGGATCACCGATACTTTGAGGATCCTTTAAGGATATCCCTATCGTGAGGATCATCTGTACCACTAGGATCCTGCTCACATGAAATATTTCTTCAAATGGACAGCATTCCAAGCTCTTGGTAGCAAATCACCTTCCATGGTTAGCAATCTATATGCCCCCTTTCCTGCTTCAGCTTCAATTAAATAAGGGCCTTCCTATTTTGGAGCCAATTTTCCATCAGCATGATTGGTGGTATTCTGAAATGCTTTCCTTAATACCATATCTCCAACTTGAAACCTCCTGATCCTGACATTTTTGTTGTAAGCACCAGCCATTCTTTGTTGATAACTGGCCATCCTTATCCTAGCCATATCCCTGATTTCTTCAATAGTATCCAGGTCTTGAGCCAAGTTCTCATCATTCTTCTCAGGATCACGGGTACCTGTTCTTGCAGTTGGAACCACCATTTCTGTTGGGATCACTGATTCTGCCCCAAATACCAAAGAGAATGGCGTTTGACCAGTAGCATTCTTAGGGGTTGTCCTATCAGCCCAAAGCACATAGCGTAGTTCTTCTGCCCATTTCCCTTTCTTGGATCCAAGCTTCTTCTTCAAATTGTTGATGATGATCTTGTTGGATGATTCTGCTTGACCATTAGCTTGTGGGTGGACTGGTGTTGATGTTATCATCTTAATCCCCCAGCTGTCACAAAAGTTAGTGGTTCTGCCCCCGATAAATTGGGAACCATTATCACATATAATCTCAGAAGGAATTCCAAATCTAGTTATAATATTTCTTTTAATAAAGGATATAACTTCCTTTTCTCTGACTTGGGCAAAAGCTTCAGCCTCTATCCACTTGGAAAAGTAATCAGTCATAGCAAGCATGAATACTTTTCCACCAGGTGCCTTAGGGAGCTTACCAACTATATCCATACCCCATCTCATGAACGGCCAAGAGGAGGATATAGGATGTAATAATTCAGCTGGTTGATGAAGGATATTGATGTGCCTCTGACAAGGATCACATCTCTTAGCATACTCCACAGCATCTCTCTTCATGGTTGGCCAGTAGTATCCTGTCCTCAGGATCCTTGAGAATAATGCCCTGCCTCCAGTGTGGTTTCCACAATCTCCTTCATGGAAGTCTTTTAAAACTTCTTGGATTTCAGGATCCTCAATGCATCTCAAGTATGGTCCTGCAAGAGATCGTCTATACAACATGTTATTTAAAATTGTGAATTGAGATACCTTAGATTTGAAAGCCCTAGGGTTTTCTCCTGTAGGAATCTCTCCATGTTGTAAGTATCTCATAATTGGTGAGATCCATGATCCTGATCCTGAATGGGATTGAGTATCCTCACAAGGGATAATTGCAGAATCATTTCCTATCTCCATAGCCTCGTGATCCTCGATAGCCGGGGTCAGGATATGGATAATAGGGATCTTGATATCCTCCGGGATCTTCAAGGATGATCCTAAGTTAACCAATGCATCAGCCTCTGTATTTTCTTCCCTTGGTACCTGCGTCAAACTAAAGGAAACAAAAGAGAGTGCCAAACTTTTGACTATCTCTAAATATTTGGTTAGCTTTTAACCTTTAACAGCGTAGGATCCATTAAAGTGGTTTGTAATTAATAATGAATCTACGTGTACCTCAAGATACCTGATCCCCATATGCTTTGCAATTTGCAAACCAGCAATTAAGGCTTCATATTCAGCCTCATTGTTAGTGGTTTGGAACTCACAAGCTATAGAATGGGGTATTATGTCCCCCTGTGGCGATTTTAGTAGTATTCCAAGCCCTGTGCCTTTGACATTTGAGGATCCATCAGTATAGAGTATCCAAGGATCCTTGGTCTCCTCTAGCTGCTGGACTTCTAACTCAGCGTCTTCTTGTAAATCACTACTGAAATCAGCCACAAAGTCAGCTAATGCTTGGGATTTGATGGCTGTCCTAGGCTCATATCTTATATCATATGCACTCAGCTTCACTGCCCACTTAGCCATCCTTCCTGACATTTCTGGTTTCCTGAGGACATTCTTAATTGGAAAATTAGTTTTAACAATGATAACATGAGTTTCAAAATAATGTCTTAACTTAGTAGATGCCATAATTAATGCGAGAATAAGTTTTTCAAGGTGTGAATACCTGGATTCGGCATCAAGTAAACTTTTACTTACATAATAGACAGGATGTTGTGTACCTTCATGATCCTTAACAAGGACCGCACTTACTGCTTTTGAGGATACTGCAAGATATAAGGATAACACATCACCTTTTTCTGGTTTCATCAAAGCCGGGGCTGAGGATAGGTAATCTTTGAGAGCTCTTAAAGCATTTTCATGCTTCTCAGTCCACTCAAATTTCTTGTTCTTCCTTAGGATATCATAGAACTCTTTGCACTTCTCTGAGGATTTCGATATAAATCTGTTCAAAGCTGCTATCCTCCCTGTTAGCCTTTGAACATCCTTAGCATTGGCCGGAGATTTGATGTTCACTATTGCTTTGATTTGTTCCGGGCTAGCTTCAATGCCTCTCTTTGTCACCATATATCCTAAGAATTTACCTGCTTTAACACCAAAGTGACATTTTGAAGGATTAAGTTTCATGTTATATTTGTCAAGGATATCGAATGCTTCCTCCAAGTCTCTTAGGTGATCCTCAGTTTTAAGGATTTTACCACCATATCATCTATGTAAACCTCCATAGTTTGTCCAATCTGATCCTTGAACATCATATTCACCAGCCTTTGATATGTTGCACCTGCATTTCTTAGTCCGAACGGCATAGCAATATAGCAATATATACCAGTTGGAGTCATGAAGGCTGTATCCTCTTGGTCGGATGGTTCCATTTGGATTTGTTGGAATCCAGATGAAGCATCCATAAAAGTTAACAGTTCATGACCCGCAGTTGCATCCACCATGGAGTCAATGTGGGGTAAAGGGAAAGGATCCTTGGGACATGCCTTATTTAAATCGGTAAAATCGACACATACCCTCCACTTTCCGTTTTTCTTTTGAACAACAACCACATTGGCCAACCATCTTGGATACTTGACCTCCCTAATCATACCTGCCCGGAGCAATTTCTCTACCTCTTCCTGGATAATGGCATTCCTTTCCGGTGCAAACTTTCTTCTCCTTTGATGGATTGGTTTGAAGGATCTGTCAATGTCGAGTTTGTGAGTGATTACATCTTTGGATATACCAGTCATATCTTCGTGTTTCCATGCAAAGGTAGTCTTTCTCCTTTTAAGGAAGGATACGAGGTCTTCTTTCATTTCGCCAAGGATCCCTGATCCAATATAGATTTTGGATTCAGGATCATCTGGGTTCGTGAGTATTTCTACCACATCCTGCTCTCTTGCCTCCAAGACATCCCTTGGAGGATACTTTAATTGCTGTTGCTCCCTTGACTTCGAGGCTGGTTTCATCGATGAAGTGTAGCAATTCTTGGCCTCCTGCTGATCACTATCAATCTTCACTATTCCCCAAGGACTAGGGAGCTTCACACATTGATGGTAGGTAGATGGGACTGCTTTCATATCGTGTATCCAAGGCCTACCAAGGATAACATTGCAACAAGATAAACAGTCAATAACACAAAATTTTTGATAAGAGTGTAGGCCTTCAATGTATATTGGGAGTTTGATGTCCCCCAGGGTATTCTTGGTTTCGCCACTAAATCCCACGAGCACGGAGGATCTTGGTATGATATCTGATTCAGGGATACCCATCTTCTTTAGAACATCAAGCTGGATAATGTTCACTGAACTCCCTCCGTCTATAAGGATCCTGCGAACAAAATGGTTAGAAATGAAAAGAGTAATAACTAAACCATCGTGATGAGGATCCTGGATATCAACACGATCATCCTCATCAAAGGTTATGACTTTTCCTTCGGAGACACTTGATGTTCGAACAGGTCTTTCTCCATTATCCATTTTAGTTTCCTTTGCATGCCTTTTAGCTGCTGAGAAGGATGTGCTGCAAATGTCTGATCCTCCAGAAATAAAGTTTATTACTTGTGCATCTGCTGGAGGGGCTGGAGACTTCTCAGGGATCCTTTCAGGATCCTGAGTCCTTGACTTTTTTCTTCCCAACAATTCCTTTAAATGCCCTTTGCTCAACAAGTATCCAATTTCCTTTCTTAGTGCAATGCATTCTTCTGTGAGATGCCCAAAATCTTCATGGTATGCACACCACTTTGATTTATCCTTAGTTGCAGCTGGCCTATCATTTTTTCTCAGCCATCTAGCTTTATCACCTAGGTTCTGCATCGCAAGGATTAGTTCATTGTTATCTACACAAAAACAATATTCAGAAATTGGAGGATAGTCCTCATCATCCTCTTCTTGATCAACAGAATGCACGTTCTGGTTATCAGATCTGTTGTAGGATCTGAACTTGTTGTTCCTGAATGAGGATCCTTGCTTATCCTGCTTTGAGGATCCTGCTAACCTCTCCTGGATCCTCTTATCATCCTCTAGCCGGATGAACCTAAGTGCCCGTGTTCTTACCTCATCTAAGTTCCTGCATGGTGTCATAACAAGATCATCATAGAACAATGAATCCCTAAGCAATCCCATTTTGAAGGCCTCAACAGCCGTGGCTATATCTAAGTTGGGAATGTCTAAGGATTCTTTACTGAATTTGGTAATGTAATCCCTTAATGATTCATTATGACCCTGTGTTATCCTATATAAATCACTAGTTAATCGTTCAAATTTCCTACTACAAGAAAACTGATTATTAAATAGATTAACTAGATTAGCAAATGAGGTAATAGAATAGGGAGGAAGACTTAGCAGCCATTTGAGAGCTGATCCTGTAAGAGTGGATCCGAATCCCTTGCACAGGCATGCTTCCTTTAACCTTTCTGGAATTGGATTGATCTCCATCCTCTCCCTGTATTGAGCTATGTGTTCCTCAGGATCTGTCGAACCATCATACAGCTTCATTGTTGGCACATGGAATCTCTTGGGTATCTCAGCATCACAGATTGGTGGTGCAAAACGAGATATCTTGTGGCTCCCATCTGCAATCTCTGGGATAGGTTTGACCACTCCTGGAACACTTGATATCATATCCTTAAGCTTTTGCAATTCTCTGGCCATGGCATGATTGATACCTGGATCCTGCATAAGACCATGGTTAGTAGTATAAGAATTATTAAAAGGGTTACCTCCCATTGGATTCAGATTAGGAAGATTGGATGTTAATCCATATTGTTGAGGCTCTGAAATGATTGAGGGACCAGTAGAAGCATTGGTCTGCATTGGAATAAAATCTCCCTAATGGACATCTGAACTTCCTGTTTGCAAACTCCTCAAGGATCCTGGCATCTGGAAGGATCCCTGAAACTGAGACGATCCTAGAACAAAGGAGGATCCTTGAACCTGGGATGATCCTGGAACGAAGGAGGATCCTTGAACCTGGGATGATCCTGGAACAAAGGAGGATCCTTGAACCTGGGATGATCCTGGAACAAAGGAGGATCCTTGAACCTGGAATGATCCTGGAGCAAAGGAGGATCCTTGAACCTGGGATGATCCTGGAACAAAGGAGGATCCTTGAACCTGGGATGATCCTGGAACGAAGGAGGATCCTTGAATCTGCTGCAATCCTGAATACCCTCCTAAATTCGTGAGGGATCCCATATGCTGAGGATAAGATCCCGCTGGCTGGAAATATGAACCGGATGCCTGGGTCGTTGTTGTTGTTCCATAGTGCACTCCTTTTGGTCCACCCACATATTGAATGTCTGGAACCACTGATGGCTGAGAAGTAATCACTGGAGTATCAAAATTCAAGGATTTTGGCACCAGTGGGGAATGATCCTCTGCCGTTGTCTTTTGTTTCCTGAGATCTCCAATTTCTTTGAGAATCCTCTCATTGGTCTTATCCTGTTGCCGTATCTGATCCTTCATCTGCAAAATCAAAGTAAACATGTCACTAGTAGTGGGAGTGTAAGAAGCAGAAGAAGTTGGAGGTTTTGAGAAAATGGGAGTTGGTTTCTTCGCAGCATTCTCAGCATTCTTCTGGGATCCAGAAGGTGGTGGAGGCAAAGGGGGAACGCCTTGAGAAGAAGTGAATGAGGGCATCAAATCTGAAGCGTTCTTTGCTGAGGAAGCCATTTGCTTGGTTGTAGTGAACCGAAATGAGCACAGAAATGCGTATTTTTCTAAGGACGAAGCACCAATTGCCCCACGATGGGCGCCAAACTGTTTTGGTCAAAAAAATCTGATGAGGATATTGCAACCAAACTCTTTGTTTCGGGGAATGATGCTTAAAATGTTACACAGCGATGAGGATCACTTCAATGTAAATTGCACAAACAACACAAGGATTTATACGGGGAAAAAGCCCTTGATCAAGAGTTGATCTCCGGCACAAAAAACCCCGGGTGATGGAAACTACCGATCACCAAGCTCAAATAAATGAATAAATGTTTACAACTTCGGATAGTAATGAGCTAGGTACAAGGATCACTATCGTGAAATGTGTATAAGTGAGTAAAAATGAATGAATGTTCGTCGAGAGCTTTAAGTGTGCGAGTATATGAGTGTGTGTAGCTGCAAAAAATGGCTAAGTGTTTTTCTACTAGCTCGTTACCCCTTTTTAAATTAGAAATAATCTACTCTAACTAACTATCCGACTTTCGTGCCAAGCTTCCACGTTCTCCACAACGTCCATTTTTGGCCAAGCACGTGCGGGATAGTTCGGGAATATTCTCCAGGAATGTCGCCAAGACTTGGTCCGACTTGTTACTCCTGCAAAACAATACGAAACACAAGTGAACAATTGTTAGTATGAGGATCCTTAAGGTGATCCATGATCCTGATCCTGAAGCTCTTCTGAGGATCACTATCTGTCACAGAAGTAAGGATCACTAAAGAGGATAATAGCTAAGGATCACGGGTCATGTAGAAATCCACCCCTAACAATTGCCCCCAAAATATAAGGAGTTAAATTGTAAATATGTGAGTTATATTTTCTTGATCTTATCCGCAACTAACTAACGGATATATAGCCGTTAAAATAGAACTAGCCGTTGCGATCATGACGTCACAGAAGTGACTACCCTGCAGAATCATAATTATAAATAGAGATATAGATAGGATCATCATGCATTCAAATTCGAAAGAGACTCCCTTTAAATTCTCAGTCGACGATCAACCAGGTAATTCTTTCTCCTCTTTCTCCCTTCTTACTCTGTTTTTCTTTCTTTATCACCACCGCTTTGAGAATGTTGCTCCGAAGCTCACCGGGCAAGGATCACAAAAAGAACAGTCCTTTGAAGAGTCAAAAGATCATCAAAGACTCAGTGAACGAAAGGTGTTGCTTCAACGATGTACAAATAGATAACATCCGTCACCGTTTTCCGGCGAATGCCTTTTTCAAACCCTTCGATCCTACTGTCCTGAGCGACTATGTTTCAGAAACATGGGTTGCCTTTCCAGTTACTCCATTTGCCATAGGATACACCTATCCTTTCCCAGAATTTACACAATCCTTCTTTTCTCTTACCGGCATCTCTTACATCCAAGCCATGCCGATGATTTGGAGGGTTTTGTATACCCTGGAGAGGATCATCGAGCAGGAGGGCATTGATTTAGGCATGTCAGAGCTGACACAATTGTATGATGTTACCACCTTTGGATCCCATCGTTATTTATTCAAACGAAAACCCAGTGCAGAACATCCCCTTCTTAAAGTCACCAAGAATGACAAAGATTGGAAACGTCGCTTCTTCTTTGTAAGAAGGGATACCATTCCAGATGGAAAGCATTTACCAAGGGAGTGGTCCACCAATGGTAGGACAGAGGATCCTGAGAAGCACCAATTGCCCCACGGTGGGCGCCAAACTGTTTTGGTCAAAAAAATCTGATGAGGATATTGCAACCAAACTCTTTGTTTCGGGGAATGATGCTTAAAATGTTACACAGCGATGAGGATCACTTCAATGTAAATTGCACAAACAACACAAGGATTTATACGGGGAAAAAGCCCTTGATCAAGAGTTGATCTCCGGCACAAAAAACCCCGGGTGATGGAAACTACCGATCACCAAGCTCAAATAAATGAATAAATGTTTACAACTTCGGATAGTAACGAGCTAGGTACAAGGATCACTATCGTGAAATGTGTATAAGTGAGTAAAAATGAATGAATGTTCGTCGAGAGCTTTAAGTGTGCGAGTATATGAGTGTGTGTAGCTGCAAAAAATGGCTAAGTGTTTTTCTACTAGCTCGTTACCCCTTTTTAAATTAGAAATAATCTACTCTAACTAACTATCCGACTTTCGTGACAAGCTTCCACGTTCTCCACAACGTCCATTTTTGGCCAAGCACGTGCGGGATAGTTCGGGAATATTCTCCAGGAATGTCGCCAAGACTTGGTCCGACTTGTTACTCCTGCAAAACAATACGAAACACAAGTGAACAATTGTTAGTATGTGTCACACCCGCTCATAGCGGAAACGCAAGGTGTGATCTGTCTTGTTTTCATTGCATAAATATCGATGTACATGAACAAACTATATGAATAAAACATACTCCATTGCCATTACATAGTGTTTCAAAAGATTACAACATAAGTTTAGTGTGTCGGTTACAAACCATTAACATGAAATTAAAGCGTTATTGTTTCATACATTAACTTGAAATAAACTACAAAGGTTTAAACCATCATATTTCCGCAAAGAGGCGGAATATAATAGTTAAACCCTTCAAAAGATGGCATGGAGTTCCTGTACTTGTTATCTTGACTGGGAAATCCGACATGGTCCTTTAATTCCCTGAAATACATGTTAAGTTTGGAAAACATCAACAAAAGTTGGTGAATTCATGCAATTTAGTTGTAAACGATGTATGAAAAATGTGAGTTGTAGTATGTAAAGCGTCAATGAAATCGTTGATCATTAATGTTTTGCAAGGACATTAATATGTGTGACGAAATAGGAAGCAAACCAACCCTAGACGATTTTATGCCGATTCCTATCGACTGGGACACAAACGCACTCTTCTGTATGGGTCCACGACCAAGAGTGGGGCTCGCCAAAACCCATTAGATCTAACCCCTTGTACCTAGGTCCAAACTGGATTAATGGTGCTTATATGTATAACCCTAATTCGCACATGATCTAAGGTGTTTCATTCCCTAACTTTAACATACAATTGAACATGTATCTTCCCCGATAGTTGTAAAGTTGTAAAACATTTAAATGAATAGGGGACATGAACTCACAGTATCGCGTCCTGTGAATAGATGTAAATAAGATCTCACGTGCGGTCGTCCTGAATAGCGTTGAGACCTACAAATGTTCTTATTTTTGTTAGACACTTCGGTCTTTGTAAATAACTTGAGTACAAGTCTTTTGTCTTGAGTATGTGTAAGACTTGTATGTCTTTACTGTTCGTTAACTGTGTATTCGATGAATGAGTTGTATAGTCGGATCTCGTCCGCTGAATCTCGTGTCTTGTATGTATCACTTGTATAGTTGTGTTTCCAATAATAGTATCATTGGGCCAAGCCCATGTTTTCAAGTTATTGGGCTTAAATAGTGCTGGGCCTCAAATAGTGCTGGGCCTCAAATAGTGTTGGGCCTCAATAGTGTTGGGCCTCAAATAGTGTTGGGCTTGAATAGTGTTGGGCCTCAAATAGTGTTGGGCCTCAAATAGTGTTGGGCTTAAATAGTGTTGGGCTTGAATAGTGTTGGGCTTGAATAGTGTTGGGCTTGAATAGTGTTGGGCTTGAATAGTGTTGGGCTTAGCCCATGAATTTATGTTAAGCCCGTAATGAAGTTAAGCCCATTAAGAAAACTAAGCCCATTAAGTGTAAGTAGCCCATTTGTAAAAATAGTCTATTAAGTATATTAAGCCCATTTGTAATAAAAATAGCCCACTAGTATAATAAGCCTATTTATTTTTATAAAAACCTTTTTATAAAAATTTACTAAGTACACTTGTTAGTAAATAAAACATACTAGTTTTTATAAGTTTATAAACATCCGAAATTTGTTATTGATTGCTTATTTATATTTCGTGTCAGAAAAATCGTCTACACATCGTAGTAATTCTTCGGATTGGCAATTCACTTAAGTAGTCGTCCGTCGTTCATTTTGACCATAATTGGTGTCCGATTATTCTAATCGTCCGTAACTCGTTTTAAGGCGTAATTATGTGAAGTCTCGTAGGACTTTTGTTATAACGTGTTTTGAGTTTAAAGGTGACATGAGATTCAAGTTCCTACAATGATATATATAACTAATACACCAAGTAATATATCACTCAAAAATTGTTAAAGTAACCAAATATATATTTTCTAAAAAAATATATATTTTTCTTGTCTTTTATTTTATAAACCCTTCTTTAATAACCTTTTTAAATCTTGTAGAGATTTACCCAAAATGTTGTTATTTTATAAAATAAAGTTTTTATAAAAATTGGCCATATAACCTTTGTATTTTTATCTTAACCATGTTTCATTAAACATATCATTTTCTTTATTAAAACAACAACAATTTATTCAACATCTTAACTAAACATTATGAGACTTTTATAACATGAAATTATCAAGATGATATGCAAATCATGTAGGGTTTTAAACATGATCCTTTCATATGTTAACTAGTTCAAAAACCAAGTTTAATTCTAGTTTTAACAACTTTTATAAAAATCTTTAGTTGTATGTTATTTTTTTTATAATCTTGTGAAAGTCTTGTTTTTAAATAAAAATCCTAAATACTTTCACAAGATCACTAGATATGATCATCCCTTTAATCCTTTATGTTAAAACCCTTTAACATAAACATGTATAATTTTTAGATCATATCTTTCAACATCTTCTAACACTTTATTTGTAGCATAATCATCATAACAAGATCAAATATGCATATAACAAGTCTAAGATCACAATATAAACAAACATAATTATATCATGATTTTTATCTTTGCTTCATTGTATTTTTCTTGTTTATTATGTATGATTATATAGTTATTATTAGTTATAATAACAATCATAAACATAATATGTATAAAAAAAATATAGAAGCTTACTTCTAGCACTAGGCTAGGGATGATCTTAGAGATTATCAAGAACTAAGAAGATGATGATCTTGTTGGTAGAATACTTTTGTATGGATGAAAACCCTTCCTTTTACTTGCAAATGCTTTAGATCACCTTATGTTCCAAAGAAATCCATCTTGATCATGAAGGAGATGATAAAAATTAATGGGTTTTTGAAGGTGTTCTTGTGAAAAAGATGAAGATGATGAGAGTGTTCTTGGTTGGTGATAGATGAAAATGTGAAGTAATGAGGTTGTAAGACTTAATGGTTAAGTGTTGAAATAAATCACCACACTTATCCACTTGTAACACAAAGTAATTACTTAGATATTTTACCAACATAAACAAGGGGGTGGGACCCCTTGTTCACGGTTACAAGGTGGGGGGGGGGGGGTCTTGTGTGGTAAAATATGTTAGTTATTTTTTTAGATTTCACAAGAATAAAAAGATGTAAGTATTTTGGTGTTAAGGGTTTGCAATTTTCCGAGATGTTTCTTGACTTGGAATGACCATAAACTAGCTCTATAAGATCAAAAAAAAAAAATAACCACTAGTTCGCTACATGTGCCAAAATATAGTTCGGCTAGATGTTTAGCGCTCGTTTCGCAAGTAAATAGTCGAAAGGTACACTTAAGGAAGTTGTAAGAAAAATTTCCGTTATGTGTGAAATTGATATTCCATAAATATTTTCATATGAAATTGGTGCCTAAACATCAATTTTGCATCTTGTAATAAAATTACAATTGCTGAATTTTGCGGAAAAAGAATGAAATGGTCACTTTTAGCGCATTTCGGACAGTTTTTAGTGCTACCGGGCATTGGTAAAATATTAACCAAACCCTTGTATTCCCACATAGGGTTTAATATATAATTGATGTTGGACTCTCATCCGAATCTTTAAGATGTCATTTTTGATGTTTTCTGCGGATCCGGAGTTTTCGTCAGCACTCTAGTTCACTAGGCACTACTCTAGTTGTTTCGATGAATTGTTTGCACTATTTCAAATGTACCCAATAAAAATGAATCATGTGTAATAACCAATGAATATTCCATGAGTTTTCTAAGATGTATACCATGTAATCATGCAGTCAGAATATTCAAAACACATGCTTGTATAATGTAAATCACTGTTTTAAATGTAAGTAAATTACCCGAAAGTGGCAGTTGTCACATTCTCCCCTTGTTATTTAGAATTTCGTCCCGAAATTCTAGCTTTGTTATTCTTTGCAGGAGTTTTCGGAAATAGGTGGGGATATTTTTCCTTCATTCGGTCTTCACGTTCCCAAGTATACTCGGGTCCGTGACGAGAGTTCCATCGAACCTTTACTAACTTGACACGACTTCTCCGTGTTTTATTGACCTTCCAGTCCGTGACCTCAACAGGTTCTTCAGTGAAATGGAGTTTGTCGTCAATGTGAATTTCATCCACAGGAATGGTAACGGTTACTTGTATTGGACTCTCTTTAAGATTCGACACATGAAACGTGTGGTGTACACTGCTAAGTTCATCAGGTAACTTCAACTTGTAGGCAACAGTGCCAATCTTTTCTAAGATTTCAAATGGTCCAATGTAACGCGGGTTAAGCTTTCCACGTTTACCGAACCTCACTACGCCTTTCCAAGGTGAGACTTTCAACAAAACTTTCTCTCCAACCTCGAAAGATGCTTGTTTTCGTTTTCCATCAGCGTACAGCTTTTGTCGATCGCGAGCCGCCTTGATACGGTCTCGGATCTGAAAAATTTTATCCGTAGTATCTTGGACTAGTTCCGGACCAATTAATTGACTATCGCCCGTTTCCGCCCAACATAGCGGAGAGCGACACTTTCGACCATAAAGAGCTTCGAACGGTGCAGCTCGTATACTTGTATGGTAGCTGTTATTGTAGGAAAATTCAACTAGAGGTAGATGATTATCCCAATTGCCGCCTAAATCCATAACACATGCACGAAGCATATCTTCGAGTGTTTGGATAGTCCGTTCGCTCTGGCCGTCAGTTTGTGGATGAAAGGCCGTACTTAGATTCAGTTGAGATCCAAAGGCCTGTTGAAATGATTTCCATATTCTTGAAACAAAACGACCGTCTCGGTCCGAAATGATTGAAATAGGCACTCCATGACGAGCCACTATTTCTTTGAGATAAATTTCCGCTAGTTTCTCAGTACTATCCTTCTCCCGAATCGGTAAGAAGTGTGCGGACTTTGTCAATCTATCGACGATTACCCATATCATGTCATGACCTTTCGAGGTCCTGGGTAACTTCGTAATGAAGTCCATCGATATTTGTTCCCATTTCCAAGCGGGAATCTCAGGTTGTTGTAATAAACCTGATGGTTTCTGATACTCTGCCTTGACCTTAGCGCAGGTCAAGCATTTTCCAACATAGAAAGCGACATCCTTTTTGAGGTTAGGCCACCAATAGTACTCCTTTAAGTCTTGGTACATCTTATCTGATCCAGGATGGATCGAGTACTTTAACCTATGTGCTTCCTCAAAAATGAGATCTCGGAGACCTCCAAAGAATGGAACCCAAATTCTACCCGCAAGGTACAAAGTTCCATCCTCCTTTGGTATTAACTGTTTTTCCATGCCTCGAAGTGATTCTTCTAGAATATGTTCTTCCTTGAGCGCTTCTTGTTGTGCATTTTGAATTCGTGCGGTAAGATCTGTGTGAATCGTCATCTCTAGTGCTCGCACTCTTAGTGTTTTAACTCGTTCCTTGCGGATCAAGGCGTCTGCTACAACGTTCGCCTTGCCCGGATGGTACTTGATTTCACAATCATAGTCGTTTAATAATTCAACCCAACGTCGCTGACGCATATTTAATTCTTTTTGGTTGAATATGTGTTGTAGACTCCTATGATCTGTGAAAATAGTGCACTGTGTACCATATAAGTAATGCCGCCAAATTTTCAAAGCAAACACCACCGCGCCTAGCTCTAGGTCGTGTGTGGTATAGTTCTTCTCGTGAACTTTCAGTTGGCGGGACGCGTACGCGATAACCTTTTTACGTTGCATGAGTACATAACCCAAACCTTGATGCGAAGCATCACAGTATACCACAAAGTCATCGGTACCGTCGGGTAATGATAAGATTGGTGCAATGCACAACTTGTCTTTAAGATGTTGAAATGCTGCTTCTTGTTTCTCTCCCCAATCAAATTTCCTGTCTTTCTGTGTAAGAGAAGTTAGCGGTTGAGCAATCTTTGAAAAATTCTCAATGAATCTCCGATAATATCCCGCTAAGCCCAAAAATTGTCGCACTTCAGTAGGAGTCTTGGGCGCTTCCCAATTCTTAATCGATTCAATCTTCGACGGGTCTACTTGAATTCCCTTCTCGTTCACTATATGCCCGAGAAATTGTACTTCACGAATCCAAAACTCACATTTGGAAAACTTCGCGTATAAATTCTCCTTTTTGAGTAGTTCTAAGATGGTTCTCAAATGTTGTTCATGCTCGTTTGCCGATCGTGAGTATATCAAGATGTCGTCAATGAACACTATGACGAATTTGTCGAGATACGGCTTGCACACGTGGTTCATTAAATCCATGAAGACCGCCGGTGCGTTCGTTAAACCAAAAGGCATAACGAGAAACTCGTAATGACCGTAACGAGTCCGAAAAGCCGTTTTCGGTATGCTTTCTTCTTGAATCCGTAACTGATGATACCCCGATCGTAAGTCTATCTTTGAATAAAAACTCGACCCTTGAAGTTGATCGAATAAGTCGTCAATCCTCGGTAGTGGATACCGATTCTTGATGGTGAGTTTATTCAACTCTCTGTAGTCGATACACATTCTGAATGTCCCGTCATTCTTTTTCACAAAAAGAACTGGAGCTCCCCAAGGCGAGAAACTCGGTCTGATGAATCCCTTATCCAACAACTCTTGGAGTTGTGTGGACAATTCCTGCATTTCAGAAGGTGCTAATCGATATGGAGATTTAGCTACGGGTGCGGCTCCTGGTACCAAGTCGATGTGAAATTCGACTTGTCGATAAGGCAGTAGTCCTGGCAAGTCCTCAGGAAAGACTTCAGGAAATTCTTTTACTACCGGAATATCTGTCAACTTTGGCCCATCGGCCTTCTTGTCTACAACATGCGCTAGAAAGGCAATGTAACCTTTCCGTAAGTTTTTCTGTGCTTTCATGCAATTGATGATCCG
The DNA here is from genome assembly GCA_030545235.1 of Helianthus tuberosus. Lineage (NCBI taxonomy): Eukaryota > Viridiplantae > Streptophyta > Magnoliopsida > Asterales > Asteraceae > Helianthus > Helianthus tuberosus. Next base: position 77,453,641 of record CM060424.1, on the reverse strand, counting down.
CAATGGGGTGTCACGCTTCTCTCCATGAATAACAAGTGTCTCTTCGTTCGGTAGTGGTAGGCGAATGATCTTCTCGTGGCAAACGACTTCGGCTCGATTGTTGGATAGCCAATCCATGCCAACCACTACGTCGAAACTACCCAATTCAACGGGTAAGAGATCAATATTGAATTTTTGTTCGCCAAGTTCTAAGGTACACTCCTTAACAACTTCTCTCGTCTCTATTAGTTTACCGTTAGCCAATTCTATAGAATATGGAACATCTAGCTTACAAGGTTCCAAGCCCAGAATATTTTTAAATTCTATAGAGATAAAACTAAAATCGGCTCCGGTATCAAATAATATGGATGCGAAATGATCATTGAGGAGAAACGTACCAGTGACCACATTAGGGTCTTGGCGCGCATCCTTGGCTCCAATCACAAAAGATCGACCATGAGCTTGAATTTCTTTAGGACAGTCTTTCTTGTAGTGATCTTTGCTTCCGCATCCAAAGCATCCTTAACCACGACCATTCCCGTTCCCATTCTTGTTACCAAAACCACTTCCTGATCCAGTATTATTTCCCGTTCCCCAACATGATTCAGTACGGTGGCCAGTCTTGCCACACTTGACAACCCGACAATCACCCAAGTGATGAAATTTGCATCGCTCACACTTAGGTAAAGTACCAGCGTACTTCTTAGGACCAGTGTCGTTTGTGGCTACAAACGCCTTTGCATCCTTTTGCAAGTTATTCTGTCGCCTGTTGTTGTTGTTGTTGTTGTTGTTGGGGTTATTGTTATTATTGTTGTGATTGTTGTTACTGTTATTGTTGTTATTACCACGGGTTCCCTTCTTGAAATTCGAGTAACTCCTCTTTCCACGGTTGGAAGACTCAACATGTGTTTCCTTCTTGTCATCACCTTTCTCAGTGAATATCTTCATCCTGACCCCGTCTTCAGTAAGACTCACGGCTATAGTCACAGCCTGAGTAATAGTCGTGGGTTTAGCTGCAGTAACCAGACTTCGAATCTTGTCAGAAAGTCCCCAGATATAGCGTTCGATACGCTTGTATTCTGGTGTTACAAGATAAGGAATCACGCGGGACAGATCGTGAAATCTTTGCGTATATCCCGTGATATCAGCTCCGACCATGGTAAGGTTCCAAAACTCGTTCTCCAACTTCTGGAGTTCAGCACGAGAACAATACTTATCCCTCATACGTTCCTTCAGTTCATCCCAAGTCAACGCATAAGCAGCGTTATCACCCAAAGTTTGCACTTGTAGGTTCCACCAGGTAAGGGCCTCGTTGAGAAACAAGCCAGTAACAAAAGTGACTTGCTGATTAGCAGAACATCTGCTCATTCTGATGGTGGAATCCGTTTTCTCAGTCCATCTCACATAAGCCACAGCACCGCCTGTGCCATCGTAGTTAAGTGGCTTGCAGTCCAGAAACTGCTTGAATGTGCACCCTGAAATTGGACAACGGATTTTGAATGAGCAAATAGTGAATCGCACGAATAGATTTAGAAAGAAATTTGATGTGTTGTAATAAAAACGAATAAACGTTACCCGGAATATTTGTTCCACCTGAAGGACCGCTTGGACCCTGGCCTCCCGATCCGCCGGTGCCACCACTTTGTTCGACACGGGATGCCTCATACAGTGCGATAGCTTGAGCGATTCTCTGTTCTATAAGTGCATTCAGTTCCGCCTCGGTCGTAGGCATTTGTGGGGGTGGGGGTGGATCAGTTCGTGAACGTAAGCCTCTCCTCGGTGGCATGATTCTTCCAAAGGAGAAATAGGATAAAGATTAGACGTTGATTTTGTTTGTTCAAAAAGAAATATTCATAACATTAATAACAATATCACCACCAAATATATAATGCGAGTAAATACGTTAACATAAACAATAAGATATGTCCAACCAGACCACTCAATTGCATTTAATAGATAACACCAAGTTTTTCATATATAAAGTCAACCGGTTACATAATCGTTTGAAAGGAACAAAAATAGACTCGGGCTACATAACCCGGTCATACTAGTCTAGTACAACAAAAGAGATAACACAATCTTCCTTCCAACTGCGTGATCCGCTGTATGTCGGTTGTCTTCAAACTTGGTGGAGCATCATTATGTACACAAAACGACTACAAATACCCGTCCCAAAAGTATTCTACCGGTAACCATAGTCTATGGTGGGGGAAAAACTGGTGGTGGAGTCGGGAACAACAACCTGTGAACATCAGAAACCCTACCCTCCAAATCTAGAACCAAACGGTTCAGGAATACAATCTGCTGCTCGAGCGTCAGTACCCGAGCAGGTAAATCCACTGGCGGCAGATCCGCTGGTGGCATCTGAGGTGGTAGTGGGGGTAACGGTGGTGACCCTGGTGGTGGTGGTGGAGTATGGGGTGGTGAATGGGCTGGTGGTGGTGGTGCATGAAGTACCAAGCCAAGCAGGTGGGTAAGCTCATCCTCGAGTTCACTAACTCGACGGATAATAAAGTCTATCTGATGCTCAAGTGTGAGCACACGAGCCGGTAACTCGGTAGTAGCAACTAAGTAATGCAATGGGTGGTATGGGTCTGTGATGGGCATATCATGTGGGTATAGGTCCATGTCTCCGGGTGGTACATGAGCATGTCCAGAGGGTCCTGCCTCGTCAGTATGGTCTATATGGGGTAGAATAGGGGCAATATGATCAGGTGCAGGGATAACTGGATCATCTGGTAGGACATCATCCATCTCAATGTCTGCATTGCGCTGTAGGCCAATGGCCTGCAGTGCAGATGAAGTAACAGATGCATAAGATGAAGCATCTGAATCGGTATCGGAGTCAGAAGAAATGACAATAACCGGGACTACCGGTGCAGCGACCTCCAAAATAACCACGTCATGAACATCCCCGTCTCCCAACTCATCACCTAAATGCTCCACTGGAATCACAGGAACTACAGCGTCGTCATCCTCGTCGAAGTCGCCCATAAAAGGCATAATAGCAAGAGGAAGGACATCCCAGGGTATAACCTCGACCACATGCTCACCCTCCGGGTGACCCATGATAACTATCTCGTTAAGTAGAGGGGGCATAACTAGCACATCATCATCAATAATGTCTCATAACCCGTCTGCGTCGATAATGTCATCAACAATCGCGAACGGCTGAAAGTCATCCAAATCATCGTCAGATGCCGACTCGCTGTCGGACGTAATGACCTGGACTGCCGGTACATACTCGTCGTCGGAGGATAACTCCATCGGGTCTACGTCATCGTATATGTTGCTTCCTTCAGAGGAAGACATGATATCCTGAGAAATAAGTTGTTCGACACGTATGAGTATTTGTTACGTTACATATATACACAAAATGTATTTTTCACACAATGTTCATTTTAAGTTATCCTACTTGAGTTGTGTGGATTAACTTAAAGTTGCATGTCTACCATTTAGATGACTAAGACACTAATGTCCTTGCTTGATTTGTATGAGATGAATTCTTGTTGAAAGTGGACCATGAAAAATGTTTATGCAAATGAAAACATGTGTTTGTGTTTAAATGGTTTTCATGAGAGATCCCTAGTGATTGTAGACTTAGACTCGGTAAAGAATCCTGGTTCACTACAATCGATGCTCTGATACCAAACTGTCACACCCGCTCGTAGCGGAAACGCAAGGTGTGATCTGTCTGGTTTTCATTGCATAAATATCGATGTACATGAACAAACTATATGAATAAAACATACTCCATTGCCATTACATAGTGTTTCAAAAGATTACAACATAAGTTTAGTGTGTCGGTTACAAACCATTAACATGAAATTAAAGCGTTATTGTTTCATACATTAACTTGAAATAAACTACAAAGGTTTAAACCATCATATTTCCGCAAAGAGGCGGAATATAATAGTTAAACCCTTCAAAAGATGGCATGGAGTTCTTGTACTTGTTATCTTGACTGGGAAATCCGACATGGTCCTTTAATTCCCTGAAATACATGTTAAGTTTGGAAAACATCAACAAAAGTTGGTGAATTCATGCAATTTAGTTGTAAACGATGTATGAAAAATGTGAGTTGTAGTATGTAAAGCGTCAATGAAATCGTTGATCATTAATGTTTTGCAAGGACATTAATATGTGTGACGAAATAGGAAGCAAACCAACCCTAGACGATTTTATGCCGATTCCTATCGACTGGGACACAAACGCACTCTTCTGTATGGGTCCACGACCAAGAGTGGGGCTCGCCAAAACCCATTAGATCTAACCCCTTGTACCTAGGTCCAAACTGGATTAATGGTGCTTATATGTATAACCCTAATTCGCACATGATCTAAGGTGTTTCATTCCCTAACTTTAACATACGATTGAACATGTATCTTCCCCGATAGTTGTAAAGTTGTAAAACATTTAAATGAATAGGGGACATGAACTCACAGTATCGCGTCCTGTGAATAGATGTAAATAAGATCTCACGTGCGGTCGTCCTGAATAGCGTTGAGACCTACAAATGTTCTTATTTTTGTTAGACACTTCGGTCTTTGTAAATAACTTGAGTACAAGTCTTTTGTCTTGAGTATGTGTAAGACTTGTATGTCTTTACTGTTCGTTAACTGTGTATTCGATGAATGAGTTGTATAGTCGGATCTCGTCCGCTGAATCTCGTGTCTTGTATGTATCACTTGTATAGTTGTGTTTCCAATAATAGTATCATTGGGCCAAGCCCATGTTTTCAAGTTATTGGGCTTAAATAGTGCTGGGCCTCAAATAGTGTTGGGCCTCAAATAGTGTTGGGCCTCAAATAGTGTTGGGCTTAAATAGTGTTGGGCTTGAATAGTGTTGGGCTTGAATAGTGTTGGGCTTGAATAGTGTTGGGCTTAGCCCATGAATTTATGTTAAGCCCGTAATGAAGTTAAGCCCATTAAGAAAACTAAGCCCATTAAGTGTAAGTAGCCCATTTGTAAAAATAGTCTATTAAGTATATTAAGCCCATTTGTAATAAAAATAGCCCACTAGTATAATAAGCCCATTTATTTTTATAAAAACCTTTTTATAAAAATTTACTAAGTACACTTGTTAGTAAATAAAACATACTAGTTTTTATAAGTTTATAAACATCCGAAATTTGTTATTGATTGCTTATTTATATTTCGTGTCGGAAAAATCGTCTACACATCGTAGTAATTCTTCGGATTGGCAATTCACTTAAGTAGTCGTCCGTCGTTCATTTTGACCATAATTGGTGTCCGATTATTCTAATCGTCCGTAACTCGTTTTAAGGCGTAATTATGTGAAGTCTCGTAGGACTTTTGTTATAACGTGTTTTGAGTTTAAAGGTGACATGAGATTCAAGTTCCTACAATGATATATATAACTAATACACCAAGTAATATATCACTCAAAAATTGTTAAAGTAACCAAATATATATTTTCTAAAAAAATATATATTTTTCTTGTCTTTTATTTTATAAACCCTTCTTTAATAACCTTTTTAAATCTTGTAGAGATTTACCCAAAATGTTGTTATTTTATAAAATAAAGTTTTTATAAAAATTGGCCATATAACCTTTGTATTTTTATCTTAACCATGTTTCATTAAACATATCATTTTCTTTATTAAAACAACAACAATTTATTCAACATCTTAACTAAACATTATGAGACTTTTATAACATGAAATTATCAAGATGATATGCAAATCATGTAGGGTTTTAAACATGATCCTTTCATATGTTAACTAGTTCAAAAACCAAGTTTAATTCTAGTTTTAACAACTTTTATAAAAATCTTTAGTTGTATGTTATTTTTTTTATAATCTTGTGAAAGTCTTGTTTTTAAATAAAAACCCTAAATACTTTCACAAGATCACTAGATATGATCATCCCTTTAATCCTTTATGTTAAAACCCTTTAACATAAACATGTATAATTTTTAGATCATATCTTTCAACATCTTCTAACACTTTATTTGTAGCATAATCATCATAACAAGATCAAATATGCATATAACAAGTCTAAGATCACAATATAAACAAACATAATTATATCATGATTTTTATCTTTGCTTCATTGTATTTTTCTTGTTTATTATGTATGATTATATAGTTATTATTAGTTATAATAACAATCATAAACATAATATGTATAAAAAAAAATATAGAAGCTTACTTCTAGCACTAGGCTAGGGATGATCTTAGAGATTATCAAGAACTAAGAAGATGATGATCTTGTTGGTAGAATACTTTTGTATGGATGAAAACCCTTCCTTTTTACTTGCAAATGCTTTAGATCACCTTATGTTCCAAAGAAATCCATCTTGATCATGAAGGAGATGATAAAAATTAATGGGTTTTTGAAGGTGTTCTTGTGAAAAAGATGAAGATGATGAGAGTGTTCTTGGTTGGTGATAGATGAAAATGTGAAGTAATGAGGTTGTAAGACTTAATGGTTAAGTGTTGAAATAAATCACCACGCTTATCCACTTGTAACACAAAGTAATTACTTAGATATTTTACCAACATAAACAAGGGGGTGGGACCCCTTGTTCACGGTTACAAGGTGGGGGGGGGGGGGTCTTGTGTGGTAAAATATGTTAGTTATTTTTTTAGATTTCACAAGAATAAAAAGATGTAAGTATTTTGGTGTTAAGGGTTTGCAATTTTCCGAGATGTTTCTTGACTTGGAATGACCATAAACTAGCTCTATAAGATCAAAAAAAAAATAACCACTAGTTCGCTACATGTGCCAAAATATAGTTCGGCTAGATGTTTAGCGCTCGTTTCGCAAGTAAATAGTCGAAAGGTACACTTAAGGAAGTTGTAAGAAAAATTTCCGTTATGTGTGAAATTGATATTCCATAAATATTTTCATATGAAATTGGTGCCTAAACATCAATTTTGCATCTTGTAATAAAATTACAATTGCTGAATTTTGCGGAAAAAGAATGAAATGGTCACTTTTAGCGCATTTCGGATAGTTTTTAGTGCTACCGGGCATTGGTAAAATATTAACCAAACCCTTGTATTCCCACATAGGGTTTAATATATAATTGATGTTGGACTCTCATCCGAGTCTTTAAGATGTCATTTTTGATGTTTTCTGCGGATCCGGAGTTTTCGTCAGCACTCTAGTTCACTAGGCACTACTCTAGTTGTTTCGATGAATTGTTTGCACTATTTCAAATGTACCCAATAAAAATGAATCATGTGTAATAACCAATGAATATTCCATGAGTTTTCTAAGATGTATACCATGTAATCATGCAGTCAGAATATTCAAAACACATGCTTGTATAATGTAAATCACTGTTTTAAATGTAAGTAAATTACCCGAAAGTGGCAGTTGTCACAGTATGAGGATCCTTAAGGTGATCCATGATCCTGATCCTGAAGCTCTTCTGAGGATCACTATCTGTCACAGAAGTAAGGATCACTAAAGAGGATAATAGCTAAGGATCACGGGTCATGTAGAAATCCACCCCTAACAGAACCTATGCAGTTAAAGGAGAGAAGTTAGTCGAATACCTCGACATTCTCAAAAAATTAGCAGGATATTTCGATGTTTTTACACTTGAACAGGTACCAAGGGAAGATAATGCTGAAGCAGATGCACTAGCAAACCTGGGATCATCGGTCAGGATACCAGAAGGAACCCAAATATCAATATTGCATATCTTATATCCTGCGACGGATCCTCAGGATACAGAAGTAGTGAATATTCAGGATCCTGTTGCTGAATATCCTGAGGAGGATCCTAAATCCTGGACGGCTCCAATCGTAAGATATCTCAAAGAGGGACAGATCCCTAGAGGAGAAAATCCTAAGGCATTTAGGATGAAGGTATCACGATTCACCATTATAAATAATATCTTGTATAAGAAATCTCTTGCAGGACCATATCTAAGGTGCTTGGAGGATCCCGAAACTAAAGAAGTACTTCAGGATATACATGATGGGGATTGTGGTAACCATACTGGGGGCAGGTCATTATTCTCAAAGGTGTTGAGAACAGGATACTATTGGCCAACAATGAGGAAAGATGCTACAGAATATGCTCGAAGATGTGATGCATGTCAAAGGCACAGTAGCATACTGCACCAACCGGCTGAACCACTATATCCTATAGTATCCCCTTGGCCATTCATGAAATGGGGGATGGACATAGTAGGGAAATTACCAAAAGCTCCAGGAGGAAAAGTTTTCATGTTGGCAATGACGGATTATTTCTCCAAATGGATTGAAGCAGAAGCGTTCGTTCAAGTTAGAGATCAGGAAGTGGTATCCTTTATAAAAAGGAATATCCTGACTAGGTTTGGAGTACCGGCTGAGATAATCTGTGACAACGGATCTCAATTTATAAGTAAGAGGACTACTGACTTCTGCAAGAGTTGGGGAATCAAAATGATTACGTCCACCCCGGTACATCCTCAAGCAAATGGACAAGCTGAATCCTCAAACAAGATAATTGTCAATAACTTGAAGAAAAGGTTAGGGACCAAGAAAGGAAGATGGGCAGAAGAACTACCCTTTGTTTTGTGGGCCGACAGAACGACGGTAAAAAATGCAACTGGTCAAACCCCATTTTCCTTAGTATTCGGAGCAGAAGCAGTGATCCCGACAGAAATGGTGATACCCACAGCAAGATCCAACCTCAGGAATCCAGAGCAGAATCCTGAAGTCCTATGCCAGGAGCTGGATACTATTGATGAGACGAGAGATGCAGCACGGCTAAGAATGGCGGCGTATCAACAAAGGATATCCAGAGCATATAACAAGAATATAAGGACCAGAAGGTTTAAAGTTGGAGATTGGGTGTTAAGAAAGGCTTTTCAAAATACTACTAATCCTGCTGATGGAAAGCTGGCTCCGAAATGGGAAGGAACATATGAGGTGAATCAGAATCAGGAAAAGGTGCCTACCGACTCAAAAATATGGAGGGGGATATGCTGCCGAGATCTTGGAATGCTATACACCTTAAGCTTTATTTCAAGTGAGTTTGGAATTTAATTCCTAACTCCGGATGGTATGAATTCTATCTCTTTTAAATATGTTTGATTTGATTTATTCTTTCTTTGGAACCCAATACTGACTTAAGCATCAGAGGGGTGTTAGCCAAGCTGGCACCCACCTTAGTTTGAGGATGTTTTGCAGTATATGCTTCGGGATATAGCACCAGGATACACACTCAAGATACTTCGGAAGATTAGAGGATTGGCCCCCTCTCTCACGTCTAAAGGATACTGATCCCTTCACAGGTTTAAAGGTATTCACCTTTCTTCCGAATTGGGTTTAAACACCCCGCCTGGAGCGCAAGTTATTCAGGAATAGTTCAAGGTGGCGGGACCAGTCCATGTAAAAATGGCTGACAATTTCGTTACTGTTGGCTATATCCTGAATCCTAAAGGTATATGAGGATTGATCACCCTCTCTCACGAAAGGGTATTTTCATACTCTCTAAGGTTTAAAGGTTTTCACCTTTCTAAGTCTTGGAGTTTATACACTCCCGCCTGTAGCGCACGAAAATTTGGGATTTCCCCCAGAATACGAGGGATTTATCTCCAGTACACTCTTGGGTTTTACCCCTGTAGCATGAAAAATTGTCTATACAATTGGAACTGATATCCAGAAGATTTCTAAGTATTTAAAGACATTGTACACAGGGGACATTCCTACTGAGGCAATGGTGTAAAGCTCAAAGGATAAGGCTCGGACCTAATACACTAAGTGTCTCAGACAGGGGACATCTTAGTAGGAGAAGTCGCAAAAGGAAATGGAGTTTAATACTAGGGTTAGACTCAATTCCTGGTATGATCTTTCCTTTGTAAACGTTATTTAAGTTTTTGACAATACTATGTTTGGCAAAAGGTTAAACATCCTGATTAGGATAAATTCTCAGGGTATATTCTCAAAATATATTTTCAAAATACTTTTCAGGATATTTGATTAAAATATTTGAAACTGATACTAGTTTGAAACTTTGATCAAACAAGTATTGTCAAAACAGGTTTTGGAAAGTGGACTGTCTTTCCTATGAAGATTGATTGAATTTTTAGAAGTTTTATTTAAAGTTTTCGTAATATGTCGCTGAGTATATTTTGCAAAACTAAGGTCTGTAATAAGAAAGACAGAAAGTAATAGCAAGAAAAATGAAAGATGAAATTATTTGAAATAAACGGTACTAGTTGATAACCGAAGGCTTCATCCTGAAACCCAGGACCCATCCACCTTCGGCTATCAAATTGTTTTGATACGGAAATAAAAATTGTTCATAAGACATAAAATTGTTCATAAGACATAAAATTGTTCAAACAAAAGGAAATAAGTTTTAGGGGGCAGTGCCTTCTTCGTTCGTGGTAATTTCAGCAGCATCCGTCTCGGGATCCGCCTCAGCATTCCTCTCGGCATCGGTGGCATTTTCAACTGCTTTGGAAGATCCTTCGGCAGCTGGTTTGGTAGAAGTGCCGCTGAGGTTCTTTAGCTTTGTTTCCCAGGCACCGACGTCCCAAGAAGGGCATTCAAAGCCTAGTGCTTTGGCTTCATGGGCCATTTTCAACCTGGCCTGGAGGAGAGAAGTGACGACGGAACTCTTAAGGCTTTCCCGGTAGCTGTCCATATCCCGTTCGTGTTGCGCATGGGCAGCGTCAAGATCAGTTTGGGCTTGGAGAGTAGCTTTGTTGAGAGCCGTCTGATGTTCTTGGGTCATAGCCTTGAACTTCTCCCCGTAATGACGAGATTTAGCGGCTGCAATCATGCCTTGGTCTGAGATCGTGACTTCAGCTTTCTTTAACTTGGATTCAAGCGTCTTGTTGAGCCCGCAGGATTCTTGATACAGATGAACCAGACGTTCAAGACCCTGCAAAATAAGAAGAAAGGTATTGATTTTGATAAATCCATGTAAATGGAATAAGCTGCAGGATATGGTTTGAGAATACTAACCTGGTTGAGAAAGGAGGTCATAAACCTGCTTGCTTCGATGAACCCATAATTCTCATAGGGAAATGTGTCAGAAATAACGGGGGAATCGGGTTCTTTCCTTTTATGGGAGCTTGAACTCCGGGGCTTGGTAGCTGGCGAAGGTTTGGTAATGACAATGGCTTTGGAACCACTGGGTTTGGATGAGGCTGTGGCCTTGGGACTAGGCTCCTTCTTAATTTGAACCTGATCAGAATAGCTGTCCAACTCGTCGAGGTCAAAAACTTCAGGGATCTTGGCTGGTGCTGCATAAAGGGAAAAAATTTACATCTTTATTACTCTTCATTTTATTATATTGTGTTAACTAATTATTTTGAGAGTAATCCTTACCAGACATTTCAGATGAAGAGTATTGACTGGAACTCGGGATATGTGTGGTAAAACTCCTGTCTATTGCAGGTAGTTGGTAAACAGTCTTGATTCTTTTCTCTGATTCCGCAGTAGGGGGAGCTACTTCCTTGAAATTTACTGCAAAGGAATAAAAAAGAAGGATATTAGCAAAAGATAAAAATCTAAAGGTACATGGGAGTATTCATAACCCTACCGGTGGTTAACCACTCCACCGGAAGGCTAGCACCCTCAGCAATGGAGTCTCGTTTGACGAAAAAGAACTTGCGTTGCCATCCATCTTCGTTTTTGGTGGCTTTAAGAATAAGGGGTTTGTTGGAAGTCGAAAAAAGCAAAAAACGGCTAGAACCATGAGATCGAAGGCGGTAAGCGATGGGCAGATCTTCAATACAAAGGTCAGGATAGTGAAGGTTTTTAATTTGGTTTAGAACAATTAATACCCTCCAGACCATGGGCATGGTCTGAGCAAAAGAAATACATGTGGTACGGAAAAATTGCATCATAAATTCAGGAAAAGGGTATCGGAGACCTAGCGAGAAAGGGTATGCTAGAAAGCAAGCCCAATCAGTAGAAGAAATATCTGATCGAATGGTCTAAAGACAGTGTTATCTGGGAAAGCACCGGAAGCTCTTAAAGTCGCAATGTCTGCGTTATCAAAGGCACAGACTTCCTTCTCAGGATTTTTGAGAAGATTCTGCTGAATAAAGATCTCGGATGATTCACCGGTTTGGGAATGAGTTCTGGCGGCCATTGCAGATGAAGAAAGAAAAATTGATAAAAGATGAACGAGAAGTAGGGAATTACCTGGAGACTTCGTTGGAGATATTTGCTTTTCAAACAAGAAGAGAGGAGATATAGGAGCATTGTGGATCTCCATCGAGTTAAAAGCGCGTCGGAAGTTATGATGTGATCTTGACCGTCGTCTCGTGATGCGTAGTCGAGTGTTATATATATTAGGTGTATATTTTAAGCCCCTTTAACACTTTTTAGTCAAGTTTAAAATTTATAAAACACGATATTTACTAACACTAGACACACATTTGGGCAAGTGCACCCATCGTGAGCGTAGTATAGTGTTGGTAAGATACCGAGGTCGTCCAAGGACACAAAAGCTTTTAGTACCGGTTTATCCTCAACGTCTAATCAAATCAAAAAGTTTAGAAAAAATGTTTTAAACTAAGAAAAATAAAAACTAACTAAAATGCTGAAAATAAAAATAAAAAGAAAAACAGATAGACAAGATGAATCACTTGGTTCCGACTCGTATCTAGTGTAACCTTTGATTATTTCCGCACTTTTGCACTATTTTAAGAGATTATCTTAGTTATTGTAGTAGGCCCCTCTTTTGAAGGTGACGTTACCCTCACCCCAGTAGTTTGAGTCAGCAAGGATACAATCCTAAAATGGTGGATTATTGGAAGATAATTAATTAAGTTATTAATGCAAATTATGGTAGGCCCCTCTTTTGGAGGTGACGTTACCCTCGACTAAGTAGTCTGAGTCAGCAGAGATACAGTCCTAAATAGCCGGGTTATAGTATTAATAGTAGTTAACTTGTGAGAGGATCAAAGAGTTTGGACCCCCGCCATCCAATACCGTTAAGTATTGAAGGAGGTCCTACTAAATTTGACCCAGGTCCATTGTAGGACCTCTAAACGCTGAACAATGGCATGACCTTTACCAAACCGTTCCCTTAACCCCCGACCAGGTAGCCAACATACCTCCATATAGACCGTGGAGATATGAATGGTGAAAATCTTTTATTTTATATAGACAGTAAAATAATGCCAAGACACCACGGACAAACGATAAGGAAAGATCACCTTCAACATAAGCAACTAGTTATTAAAGTCATTAATACAAAACCAAGTAAAAAGTGCAAAAGATTAGAAATAAAAAGTATTACACTAGACACTTTGTCTTCACCAAGTGATGTAAGAGACTTAGGCAAACATGGCCTTGACTGTCAAGAACTCTTACGATCAATCTTGGATCCCGAGACGACTCACACACTCTACGATGGACAATGGATGATGGTGGTGGATTATGGTGTTATGGTGGTGGTGGGTGGTGGGTGAAGTGTGAGAGAGGTGGTGTGCCAAGGGATGGTTTGAGCTTGAGCCAAGCACTTCTATTTATAGGCTGAACAGAAGCTCGGGCACGGCCCCGTGTCCAGTGGGCACGGCCCCGTGTCCACATCCTTCTCTTTCTTCATTTAATGTTTTTTTGTCTTTTTAGTTGACCACGCCACCGTGTCCGCTGAGCACGACCCCGTGGTGCAGAAGAATCTTTGTACTATGCAGATTTGCTGGATTGTGCGAATCTTATAGTTGACCACGGCCCCGTGTCCGCTGAGCACGGCCCCGTGGTAGGCAATAGAAGCTTCTACCACTTTGTCTTTTCTGCTGACACTTGGGCACGCCCCCGTGCTGGCTGAGCACGGGGCGTGTTCAGGCTTCTGATCTCTTGTTTTGCTTGGGAAGATGCTGTCGTGGGGTCGGGCATGTCACGTCTTGTCCCTTTTCTTGTATTTATGTTAGATTTTGATGTCTTTTTGCTTCTTTTGTTAATTTGAGCTCATTTAATCCTGAAAATACAAAAGGAAGACAAAAGCACACTTTTTCCAACATTAGTACTAAAAAAGGGTTAGTTTTATGCCTCATTTGATGAAATTTATATGTTGCATTTTTAACACATCATCTCGATTTAATTGCATTAATTTACGAGATAAAACTTTTAAAATATATCCGTTGGATTGGTATACCAACAGATATATTTGGGGACAATTGTTATGGGTCATTTTCTGAGCGTATATATCTTGACTAATATTCTGCTTTTAATTGTTTATTTGTGACCAGGATACTGGACTGGGATATTGCTAACATCCTGAGCGATATCCTGAGGTTGATTGAATTAACCACGTGCAGGTTAAAGGCTGGGGTTACTAACGGTCAGATGGACTTCTTCTCCTTAAGACTCGGGCGTATTTGTTATGGGAGAGACGTTGAACCCGAAAGACCAGGTCTACAACGTTCGAGTGGGGAATATTCGCCGGATCCCGGATTATTAGGATAGTTTGTTACACTTCTTTTACTATAAATAGATGAGGGCGGATCAGATTAAGGCACGCAACTTTCACACTTTCAAACACTTTTGCTCTAGCTCACTGCAAACACTATACACAACACTTGTATTCGAACTACATTGTAACACATAGTTGATCCGCACCACATCCTGCACTGTATCCTGATATTTGAAGTAATAGAAGAACAAGGCAGCTGCGATTGTCAGCTCCCGAGGTTTTGTGCCGGCGATCTAAATTGATCAAGGGCTTTCCTCGTACATCCTGTGTCACCCTTTACATTTTTGCTCATCGTTTGATCAAAGATACAGCTCTATATCCTGAGCCGTATCCTGAAACTGTTTTTACAAATAACTTGCATAACATATTTTCGACACACTTTTCTAGCACACTACCTCACTTAACTAATTTGATCACTTAATTGCTTCGGTAATTTTTGACCAAAACAGTATGGTTCGATTTTGACCGATTTTTACCAATTTTGACCGCCTAGGACCGATTTTGATCGATTGCCTAGGACTGATTTTGATCGATTTTGACCGACTAATATTGTCCGATTAATCCGATTTTTGACCGCCTAGGACCGATTTTTTACCATGACCGATTAATTGACCGCCTAGCTCAAAATTAGGCAGTAGATGACCGCCTAGGCCGATTTCTGCAACCATGCCTACAACAAATAACAAATTTTAATATTAAAATTAAATAATCTTCAAAGTATTATAAAAGAAATCACCATCATCATCATCATCATCATCATCATCATACTCAGTAAATCTCACAAATAGCAAAGCTAACGTAGGGTCTGAGGAAGGTAAGATGTAGACAGCCTTACCTCTACCCCATATGAATATAGAGGTTGCTTCCAGTGAGACCCCCGGCTCGATAGTAGTTTTGCATCAAGCCTTGAACATAAGGCACACAACACTCAGCAATTAAGACAAAGGCCGATTAGTGCATGTACTCCCTTGTCTTTTGGCTATCAACGCCACCACATGATGCATGATTAACCATCCCCTTTTTAATGTTATTTTCACGAAATTAGTAAAATAACGTTAAAATTAGTGCACTTTCACTTTTGCCCCCCGAGCGCCCACATGTATATACATTAATAATAACTTTGGAGAAACATAAAAATAGATTAGAAGGTTAGGTTTATATGAACAATATTAATTAAAAAGGTTAAATATATAATAACTTAAATGTAAACATATAAGAAAAATTCTTAAATTTAAATTATACTTTTTTATTTTTTGAATCTTACATAATTTTATTATAAAAATCGAAAACCAAACCGGAGTAAAAACCGAAACCGAACAATTTTCAAAAACTGAAAACCAACATTTCGATTTCGATTTTGCCTAAAACCGAACCAAACTATGAAGCCAATTGAGTTTTAATACTTTTTCACTGTTGTAAAAGTTTTTATAATTGTTTAAATGGAATAACCTAAATAAACTAATTATGAAACTTAGGGAAACTTAGGGTTGTTTGTTCAGCTTTTAGTGGGGCTTTTAATGGTTTAGACCTCTTACTGGTTTAGAGTGTTTGTTTCATGAACATATATTTGAATGGTTCAGACATTTGCCTCTGAATAGTTAGGTATTATACTGAGTCTGAGTGGCTAAGACCTATAATTTGAATTGATCAGATCTTTGCCTCTGAACGGTTAAACATTATACAGGCTCTTAATGATTCAGACATCTTACTGGTTCAACACTTAATGTTTCAGCACTTAATGGTTAGAAATTGCCAAACAATCTCTTGATAAGTATTTTACTAATATGTTTTTCTTCACAGTTATTTCTTCATTCACGTTAAACTTTAAAAGAATAAATCACCAAATAGTAGTCTAACTTACATATTGGTCTCATTTGTGTCGGTTGATTTTGACATATATAAACTTTGCAACAATAGAAAAAATATTGAATATTGTGGGTTATTTATAGTTGAAAAACGAAGTTTAACAGAGCTTGTTGGAAGAGTTAAAAAGGTTGATTAAGTAGTCCACTTATTAAATTGTTAGAACAAGAACTTTTACGAGTTAGGACGAGAGTTAAAAATTATTTATTGTTTTGTAAGCAATTTAAAAACAAAGCTTCAAACGTCATTGTCTGAAACAGATTGAGTAAAAGCTGATACTAAAAACAAATAACATATAACATTATTAGTTATCATGTAAAAATAACTATGATTCATATCTTCTTTTAGTTAAAGCTTTTAAGATATTAAAGGTTCTTATGTTAAATATTATAAAAAAAGATGTAAAGTGCACTTATTATTAATAAAAAAAAGTAAACAAAAAAGAAAAATAATATAAAAAAAATCTTTTAGTTTAAAAAAGATGATTTTATGAAATCACTTTGGTTTTGCAATTTAAGTTTGTCATTACTAAAAAGTATGAAGTTGGTTTTCAACATAAAATTTTAACTAAATTGATCAAGTTAATAACGAATTAAAAAATAGTTTCATGGAACTTTTTACGAAAGCAATTGATGGAAAATACAAAAAAAAAAAAAAGATTTTAACAGAAAATAAAGAAGAGTTAAGTTCTTTTTGAGTCCCTATGGTTTGTGCAGTTTAACTATTTGAGTCCAAAAACCAAACTTGTCTTGATTTGAGTCCCTGTGGTTTTGTATTTTTAACCATTTGAATCCAAAATGCAAACCTCATCCAAAAACCATTTGGATTCAAATGGTTAAAAATACAAACCACAGGGACTCAAATCAAGAAAAGTTTTTGCATTTTGGATTCAAATGGTCAAAAATACAAACCACAGGGACTCAAATCAAGACAAGTTTGGTTTTTGGACTCAAATAGTTAAACTGCACAAACCACAGGGACTCAAAAAGAACTTAACTCAATAAAGAATATGGGCCTGGCCTGTTATAAGGGCTAGCTAGGCCGAGCTGAAAGCCTGAAATAGATGGTTGGGAATTTGGGGCGTTGAAGGATACAAATTCATGACCGGGTGATTTTATACAAAAAAATATTTACGAAGGCTATAACACCCACGTACACCTTTGCCTCATTGGATATGTTACGGGGGCGCAAAGAAGAGTTTCGTCAAAGGTATAACGTGCGTGAAGAGGGAATGAGAGATGTGGTTCACCAACTACGATCAACAACTTCATTTTTTTATTTTTTCTTACGTAAGTGGAACGAGTAAAACATGTATTTTGTCTCTTGTGTTTGACCTTAAAAAAACCCAATTAACATCTGTATATTTCACTAACTTTATAAAAATTATACCATAAAATTAAACATTTTTCTATTTCTAATACCATAAAATTAAACATTTTTCTATTTCTAATATGTGTATAATATTGATATTGATATTTTCTTAAAAGTGTAACATACTGCGTAAATGAACTATCCCATAATGTTGATACTTTTTACTAGTATGATATTGATATTGATATTTTTCTTAAAATTGAACATTTTTTTTTCTATTTCTCAACATAATTATTATCCTAAATGTTTAGTAGCTACAGAATATTAGGTGATTAAATACGGTCAATTTAATCCTCTCAACTAGATTACACTTTAAATACTTATCTTTAACAAAATTATAGATAATTAGTTTGCAGTTACACTTTATCCCCTTATACAAAACTAACACCCCTACCCACGATTTTTAAACGATCATAACTTTTTGGTACGTTAATATTTTTTTTAAACTACACCATATAAACGAGTATTTTGTTCTCTTTACTTTGAGTATAGTATTGCTTTAATTTTTTTAAGTAAAAAAATTGATATGTTACATGATTATCAGTGTCTAAGGGTGAGTAATAACTGAATCATTAACCTAAACCAAACCAAAATCAACAAAAAACTGAATTAACTAAAAACTGGCTAACCGAAGCCCGAATTAACAAAAAACAGTTATCTATTTTTTTGTACTCTCATTTAACCAAAATTAACTGAAATGAACCATTCATATTTCATATATTTCTAGCTTTTATACCTTTAGTTCATGTATTTCATATATATACCCGCATTTTATGTATTTATACCTCCATTTCATGTACCTATACATTCATTTCATGTATTTCTAATCTTAGCCCAAGTTTGGTTTTGGCTATTAACCAAAATTAAAAGAATCAAACAAAAAACCGTCAATCTAATTGAATAAATCAAACCGGTTAACTGAAAACGAATTAGTTAATAAAATAGACTAACCGATGACCTCGATTTCGGTTAGAGATAATAATCTAACCAACCGAACAATGAACACTGTGGCAATGTCTGTGTTTCTCGCCGCATCTCGCGCACACGTATCGGTTATTAACCAAAACCAGTTATCGGTGAGCAATAACTAAATCGTTAACCTAAACCAAATCGAAAACAGACGTAATCGAACCGAAATCAACCAAAAACTGAATTAACTGAAGACCGAATTAACAAAAATCCGGTTAACAATTTTTTTGTACTCTCGTTTAACCAAAATTAGTTGAACCGAACCGAATCATCCATATTTTCATATATTTCTAGCTTTTATACCTCTAGTTCATATATTTCATATTTTTTATCTCCATTTCATATATGAGCAAAGTGAATACGGTGTTGTTAGAGGAGTAACCTCACACGTAAAACCCACCAAAACGACGTAGTTTTGATTAAATCTAATTATAGAATAACTTTAATTTTAAAACCTGGTTCCTCTCTGTCCCATCTTAGTTGTTTCTGCTCTCAAAGTTCAGCTCTCCTCCGGTTCCTACTTCCTTTCACCAATACAATTCTATTTCAAAATCAATTTTTTATCCCAAGCGTTAATGACAGATCGATCATACCCGCCTCTCAAAAATCCCATAAAGTTAATACAAGCACAATTAAAATGTGTTCTTATAAGGCTGGAGGGTGTGGGTGGAGCTTTATCACGCCACCTCAGCGTCACGTCAACGCCATGTCACACAGAGGGCTTTAAGGCCCCTCTACTTAACTTGCAGGGTGTGGGATAAAGCCCTCTTAACACTATAGTGCCCCCTTTAACCAATCTCAGCCTCCTTTATTCCCTTTATACCGCCCTCTTTCTTCCGTTAGCAGGTTGGCGAAGACATGATAGCGCCCCCCATTTAATTCTCTCGGTGTGGTTGATGGCACCGTAGAGGCGCTATGGAGGCTGAGGTGGCGGGGTGGCGCCCTCTATACCCTCCGGCCTAATGAGATTGCTGGGAATTATATAAATCATGTATTCTTACCTAATTAAACTAAAGTTTAAACCGAGTATAATTAAATCTTAACAATCGGATACTTTTGATAAAATAATATACAATTCACAATTGCTACCAAACTAATTTCAACAGTTTGTGATTTTGTGAATAATTCTAACAACTCACTTTTAACGATCAAACAATTGCCACCAAATTAATTTTAATTGCAAATGAATACTATGATTTCGTGAAGAATTCCGTTCACCGTGCCAAACTTGTGTATCAAAAGAGAATTGATTTTAATTGAATTAGAGCATGAAGAAGGATGCAAATATTGGTTGTGATACTGATTTGGGGAACGACAACTGGAAATTACGTCAATTATACACTCGCTGGCATATGGATTTTTAAGAACAATTACAAGAGATACCGATATTGAAGAGAGATAATGGAGATAAGATATTAAAATAAAGAGATTTACTTAAATTTAATCAAAACTACGACGTTTTGATGACCGTATTCACTTTTCCCTTCATATATTTATACTTTCATTTCATGTCTTTATACTTCAATTTCATATATTTGTAAGCAAAAGTTTTAGCCCAAATTTGGTTTATGTTATTAATTGTAATTAAATGAACCAAATAAAAAACCGTCAATCTAACCGAATAAACCAAAGTGATTAACCGAAAACCGATTGGTTAATAAAATAGACTAACCGAGTAACCGATGACTTTGGATTCGGATTCGGTTGAGGATAATAACCGAACCGGCCGAACCATGCACAACACAATGAAATGGATTACCCGATTACTTCGCTTTTGATGTATATCTATCACAATGATGCTACAATAAATATCATATGAATAAGAAAACTACCTAAAACGTGTATCGCAATGCAATGCAACGTGTCGCTTCCGCCGCATCACGCAAGCATCCTTATAGTATATCTATACACATGTGCATCTAAATTTAATTACCACATATTCACACAATCAACGAGCTAAGAGAAACAAGAGGCCACATTTAACCCTACGTCCATAGATTTTAGAATATCATTAACAAGCAAAGAGATCCACTCGATCATAATTCCTTCATCTTCTCCCAAAATATAAATCATACATGTTTGAAACAAAATTTTGTTTTCTATCTACCCTTCAATTCTCTTTAATGCAGAATATGTAAGATTGTTGTTGTTTTGTTTCATGATTCATCCGTTCTTACCCATTTGTCTGTCTTTGAAATGCAAGATATTGTGTATGTTTTGGTTGTTTATGTCAGTATTTATTTAATTATTTGTTTTCATATTCTAAAAGGCAATCTATTTGTCTTCTTATGCCAAGACATAGATTCATGGTATTTATTTAATTATTTGTTTTATTGTTGTTCAGATTACTCGAGATATCGAAGACAATTAAGGCATCATAGCACCTCAAACTTTTGCTTATATTAATTTGTTGCGAAATGGCCCAGGTACGAGGGGTTAAAGTTCTTTCAAATTTTGTGTTGCCGTTAATTTGTTCGTATGTAACAAATCGTCGAACTTCTTATATCTATATCAACGATGAGTATAAAAAGAAACGGGTTCAAATGGGTCGGACTGGCTGAAAGTTAGCGAATGTGTAGTGATATACGATATACCACAAATAAAATTGCCTTTTAGAAAAGTGATATCATAATATAAAGATGATATATTTTGTTTATGATCATACCTAACATGTAACTATTTAGAGAAATGGACCAAAAGAGGTTTGTGTGGATTCAACACAATCCGTTTTAACCTGTTATTTAACCCGTCTTTTTGGAATGTAATTAATATAGCCACTTTTGAATTCCGTTCATAGGAAGGCCAAAAGGTGAGCTTACATGTGTATGATTTAAGCCAAGGGCTAGCTCGGCAGATCTCAAGTTCCTTTCGCGGGAAGCCTATTGAAGGAGTATGGTATATATATACGACATTTTCATTACATAATCAAACCGCAAGATGTTTATAAACATCTATACATATTGCTTTAAATGTGATACATAAGACAATTATCTAACTAGAAAAACATATTTATTTCTTTCTCCCACTAACAACTCAGCATCTTCTCACTTCACACTCTCAAACTTTGGACATGAAACACTATTAACCCTCATCTTTAAGTAAGTTACGCATTCACTTTTAACTTTTGGTAATTGACAACTTTGACCCGCCAACATTTTCTACTTAATAACTTGTCACCTCGTTTTACTTAAATTCCTTTTACGAGTTTACACCGCAATGTGCGACACATTATTATATTTTTTTTTATCTATGCCTAATACGTTAATGTCTAAATTACTTTTGCGACTTTACACCGATGTCTAAATTACTTTTACAACTTTACACCGCAACGACCGAGACATACTCTTTTTTACCCATGACGTTAACGTCACAAAAATAACGTGTGTAACAAAGTAAAAAAGACTTAATGTCACGTGCGGACACGACACGTTAACGTCATCATCGTACACTGTAACTGCGATGCTTATATAGGTTACGCTGAGTTAGCTCGGATAGATCGAAACACGTAGTTTCATATGGTTAACGCATCACATAATGTGTCGCCAACTATAATCAAATAAGGCGTTGTCACCGCAATGTGCGGCTTATGACATAAATCTAGTATACATTCAAAAATGAAGAATCTGACATGATATGTTCCTTTTACTCTTGACAACACAGGCACACTGGTGTAGTTGTATATGGTAATGAATATTATTTTGGTGGTGGTGTACAACTGACTCCTGTTGGAACTGCGCCGTATGGTACTCCACTTCAAGTGATTGATCTTGGTGTCACCAAAGTTCAAAAGGACGAGTTCGAATCATATCTAAAGAAGATAAGTCCGCGCTATACACAAGAAACATATAATATAATGAAGCACAACTGCAATCACTTTAGCAATGAAGTTGTGCAGTTTCTAGTGGGAACCACCATCCCGGAGTACATCCTCAACCTTCCTAATGAAGTCGCCAACAGCCCACTCGCCCCTTTTATGAGTAAGTTATAACGCTGGCTTGTAGTCATGGGCGGAACATGTGTTTCAAACTTATATGTTTTTAAATAAGTTGAAATATTTGTGTTTTGCGCGCAGTGCCACTGATAAATAATCTGGAGGGTACATTGAGGGAAGGTGGCGTCCCACAAGTTCTTCAGTTCCTAGCACCAACGGGGTCATCATGCAGCAAAGGCCAGCCACCTGAGTCAAAGACGCTACAACCGGTGGTTGATCCTCAAGGAAACGCTAGAAGCGTGGTGCAAGAAGAGATTGCCAAGGAATTTGCTGCGATTAGGGCGGAGGGAACTCTCGGACCTAGTGAGGCTGCAACACTTGCAATCAAGAACGTCATGCAAAGATACGACTTCTCAAATACCACCTAAAGCGTCGTACTTGGTTGCTTCTATCTTTTGAAGAAAACAACATTTTAAATATGGGTTGTGTTAAACGTACCCCTCTCTTAAATTTTACTTGTCGTGACCCCCTTCAAATAATTACATTCCCACTTTTTAAACTAAAAGACAAAAAACATTGGTAAGACCAAAAAAACATTGATTTGATGTTTTCATGAGAGGTCACAATGAAATTTCAACTTTCAAGAATGAGGTACGTTTAACCAACCCTTTTAAGTATTTGGTTGTCGTTTACTGTATGTTAAAAGGAACCATAGAATTTGAATATTTCCTTTCTGTACATGAAGTTTGAAACTTTTTTAGCATTTTAATTAATGTTAAATCTATTATTACATGTATTATTAATTGCATTATAAGGTAAATAAATAAACTGGTGTCGCTTGGTATTTACCGTTATTAATGTAATAATACGTGATCACTTGTTTCTTACTCATAACATATGAATGTTGATGGTTGCTTGTGGGTTTTATGGTAAAACGGAACTAGATTGGTGTTATTAGTGAGCATATAGCACGTCTAGTTGCTAATGTTTTTAACATCGATAGAAAGATCATGATAAAACATTTAGTCCCCTCGGCCTTGGTCAAGCGCGCCACAGTTTAGAGTTGCTCTTTCATTGGCAATTGCCCAAAGCCTTGATCACTTTACGCCCATACCATCGTTTGAACCGCTTAACGTCAGATGCCTAGCACATGGACCACATACTGTCCGTACTGTTTAACATCTGAAACAACTATCCTGCTACTCAACGCACGTACCATCTCTAATGACCAGAAGTATTTCATCAGTACCAATACTAAATACATTGACGCGACATTATAGAAGTTGTGTACTTAGAACACCTGATCTCACCACCGAACATACTGACCAAGTCCAACATAGATCGGCCATTGATGCACATGCAGTTAACCCGTACAATCATTAATGCCATAACTTTCTAAAAGTATTCATGTTATACATATCTTCTCCTTGACCCATACGATCATTTCACCAAGTGCCTCATATACTACCACTGCATAATTTTGTTGTTATCAGTTGATACTTCACATAGGAGAAATAAATTGTGACCTTTAGCTGATCAACAGAAATTAATGCACTTCTTAAACAGGGTGCCTATAAATCTATATAATTCACATATATTTTGTAATAATTAAAACTTTTCAAACGAATTGGATTCAAAAAGACAAAGCAACAAATCTTTGAAGCAATTATTTTTAAACCACAACCAACTCGCAAAAGCTTATTCTAATGACTGTTATTCCAAACAAACATTCATGCCACAACCAGCAACCGTGGTTTGCCTATCTGCCGCCACCACTTCCAACAGCACTAGCTCTGCACCACCCTAGCCGCTTTAAGGCGCAGGCTCATCTATCTAGTGCCATGCTTTGATCATCAACTTGCCGAATTCACGACACCGTTAAACTCCAAATTGTTATATGTTCATAACCCCAAATCCAAAAATTGAACTATTATCACACAAAAATGCGCAATCTAAATCCATCCACACCAGAACAGACAACAATCAAGAGTAGTTACTTGAGAGAAACATTAACTTCTACTAAAGATTCTGTCAAAATTATGTCTTTGGAATTCTCTGCTTTTGGGTGATTAAGGGAATTAATCTTCAACCTCACATGTAAAGGCCTCAAAAACACAAACTCTTCAGGGGTTTTCTTTGATGTTGATAGGATCTGCGCACACGCCTCTGTTTGGGATTTATCTTTCCCACTCGGGTTTGAAACGTTGATCAATCTAGCCAACTGTTGCTCCTTAGAAGCATTGGTTTCATTTTTAATTCTCAAGTACAATGCAGCATTGATGATTACCTGGTAAAAAACAGAACATTTCAACTTATAAAATAATAAGGATTATCCTTAAAAATTGCAACATTTGATTTGACTGTCTGAATGTTTCATTATTCGCCAAATATCTGAAATAAGTTGATGAACTTGTTAAATCTTTTATCCTTTATAAGAGAACCGACCTTTTTGAACCAACAGAACACTGAGCCATAGTTCATTGGTTTTTCAGGTGGCAGTTTTGACCCATTTACTTACAAGTGGGTCGATTATTGTAAACCCTAACAGGTCAAATTAAACATGTTGAAAGAAACGGGTTGGATGGGTCCAAAGTGTATTTATGATGCATAAAACCTAATCATTTATAGGGCAAATATCATAGAATCGCAGTATACTTCTGTTGTTGGTCTGTTTGGATAATTATACTCATTTTTTATCCATTTTGACTGCAGGTACAATACCCGACCGGGGTCAGAATCGGTCTGGTCAGATTCAAATGCAGCTGAGCGACCAAACTGAGATAATGGCCGCCAAAATTAAAATCAATTCGAGAGGGAAAACTAGGAGGGAAATTCCGAAAGGAAACAGTGGGTGAGTGGAGGCGTGGAGCTGAAAAAGAAGGAAGTAACTACTTAGTCAGAGTTTACGTTTATTATGTTTTTATTCATGTTTCAGTTTGTTTTGAATGGTATTTAAAAATTATCTATCGTATTGTACTTTGGAGAATTGCCCTTCTCGAATCGGGCCGTTTGTTTATCAATTTCAGTGAAATCTTGTTCCATTTGGTTTTCCCCTGTTTTTAGTAATTGCAGGGAATTCAGAGTGGTACAAACCCGGAATAGCACTAACAAGAGCAATGATAACCCGGCAGACGCAACTGCTGCTCTATTAGCAGCCATTGCTTCTCGATTAGACTCCATGGAATCGCTCAAGGAAGACATTGCTGCTTTGAAGAACCATGCATGTACCAGAGGGCGTTTCCAACAGGTTTGAAGAAGGGGGGTCTTCTTGGTGTTCACCGAATCATCATAGGCCTTTCAACTAAATTGATTTCCCAATGTTTAGTGGCGGCGACCCAAGGGGTAGCTATTAAAAGCTGAAAAGTATTTTCGATATTATATCATACTGGAGGATGAGAATGTGGACGTCAACTCCATGCACCTAGAAGGCGACGCTCTTGATTTGTTTTCATGGTTAACCGTTGATCAACCTCTTCTATTTTGGGAAGATTTAACATATGCCTTGCACAAAAACTTCGGGCAGCAGAGTTTCAGAACCCTGACGAGCAACTTTGCAGTATCAAATAAGCTGGAACAGTTCAGGAATACCCCCAAAAGTTCGCAAAACGTTATTCCAGGAAAAACCATGGTGTCAAATGTCTCCAGTAAACCCGATGCAACGCCATCTTTTTCCACTCCAACTTCGTCGGTTACCCCACAAAAAGCATCAGACACCCGCCTTTCAGAAACGGAAAAACAAGGTAGATATACCTTTGAGGTGAATGTTTTAGACGTGGGGAGAAATATGAGCCGGGACACCATTGTAAAACAGGGATCTTCAAGCTACTCGAAATACCGGTTGGGGAAGGTGATCAAGCTGCAGCAGTGGTTACCAAACCTCTCGAACACCAAGAGATGGCAGAAATCAGCTTATAAGCGCTTTTCGGTTAACCCCATACTACAACGATGAAATTTCATGGGTCGTTGAACACAAAGGTGCTGATTTTGATTGATAGCGAGTCAGCACACAACTTTATCCCGGATATTCTTGTACTGGAGATGAAGTTGACTACTCTGTTTGTAACCCCTTTTGGTGTGCAAATCGGAAATGGGGATATTATTCGTTGCACCCAATTATGTAGTGACATCACCATCCAGATTTCGGATCATAAAATCACCCAAGACTTTCATCCGTTTTCTCTTGGCGGCGCTGACGTTGTGCTGGGTATATATGGCTGTCCACCCTCAATACGATTCAAACCATAGTTATTAAAAGCCATCGCCTCTAGCGCCTAGGCCCATTTTTCAGGCGAGGCGAGGCAGTTGAGCTTTAAGTCGAGGAAATTGCGCTTTAATTCTCCAGGTGATGGTTCAGGCGCACATTCCGGCGAGATTCCTAGATTCCGGACAAAAACTCTAAATTCCGACAAGATTCTAGCTAGATTTCTAATTTTATCTAAGGAAAACTACTTTTCTACACTAATACACTAATGTTTTTAGAACTTTTGGTTCTAAATAGTTGATATATAGTTTTATATAATAGAATTTGTTTATTTTATTTGAAGAATAGTATTCTTTTTCTAATACATAATATATTTTTAACTTTTTTTCATTATGCGCTTAATTTTTCACAGGCCCTCGGTTTTTTTGTGCTTTGCGCCTAGGCCCCAGGCGAGGCCTATGCGCCTTGAGTGCGCTTAGTGCCTTTAATAACTATGATTCAAGCCAATTGGAAGGAGATGTTTTTAGCCTATTCGGTAGCCGGTCAGACACACAAGCTCTGGAACACCAGTTTCAGCCACATTTCAGCAGTTCACAGAAGCTCTGGTACCTCCACATGTCTCACTATCAAATTTAAAAAGGAGTCACCTTGATACGACACCTCAGCCGATGGAGTTACCACATCGGGTTTTCGATACGGTCCACAAGGGTCACCACGAGCAATTTTGACTCGACTTGAGGACAAGTCTGTTCTCATGGTGGGTGGTATTGATACGATACCCGACTGGGTCAGAATGGGTCGGGTCAGACTCAAGTGCAGCTGGGCAACCCAACTGAGATAATGGCACCAAAATTAAAATCAATTTGAGGGAAAACTCAGGAGGGAAATTGGGAAAAAAATAGTGGGTAACGGGCTGAAAAGAAGGAAGTAACTGCTTAGTTAGAAATTACGTTTATTATGTTTTTATTCATGTTTCAGTTTGTTTTTTGTCTGGTATTTGAAAAATTATCTATCGTATTGTGCTTCGGAGAATTGCCCTTCTCGAATCAGGCTATTTGTTTATCAATTTCTGTGAAATTTTGTTCCATTTGGTTTTCTCCTGTTTTAGCAATTGCAGGTCTTAACAATAAGTTTTGGGAGCGGCCCATTTTGGTGACTACAGTTTTTCTTGTCCCTATTTGGTAATTAGATTTGTTAGTTAAATTATTTTAACCCTGTTTGTTCATCTTTTCCCACTGCAATTACCAAATTTGCCTATTTTAGAACTTATCATTACCAAAACAGATTAAAAATACATAATTACCAAAATAAACCAAGACGAAAGTACATTGCTATTTTATAACATTTGGACTTATTTATAAGTTAGTAAATAATCATGTACACACTTCTTGCTCAGTTTTACTCGGCCTAATGTAACCCAGGCCTAACCTAGGGTCCTAGTCAGGCTTATTATCAGTTTATCACCATGCTTAATCTAGACAGGCTTAGTATCGACACCTCTAACATGTTGGATTCCTTTTCTATGAAATCCTATCGAGAAACAACAGAGAAAATTAAGACCAACATGCTTATTTATCAGCGCATGGGTTTTTTCCCGTAGAGAACAGCCTTTGATGGCGTTACCCTGCTCAAGGAAAAACAATTCGGCCTAAAAAAAGTCTCTCCTGCCCTGAAGTTATAATTACCCATGCAAAAGCTGAATGGGAAAATGTCTTATAGAGACCGCTCTCAAGGAATCTTAGAGGCAGTTATTACAATCACGTGTGTCATGTGTGGATTGGATCCCTTATGCTTACACCTGTGTCATGCGTGGATTGGAACCCCTATGCTCACATCTTCACGAATCCACTTAGGATTAACATCAAAATGTCAAATGACAACATTTGATCAGCCCAACCTATCATCTAAAAGATGAGTGGTGACTATAAATCCTCTAAGGACCGTTCATTCCAAAAATCTAAGAACGAGATTTCGATCCATTATCCATTTAAGTCAAAGCAGTCATAGCACCTTCTATCATCAATATCTTTGGACAAAGTAGTTGAAGTCAACCCGATTTGAATAAAAATTACCAGTTTTCCAACACGCTCACTCTGCTCTTCCTAATTTTAATACACACACACACACACATATATATACTGGAAATTGCTAAGACGGATATGTGCTTAGAGAAGCATACCTCACTTGTTCCCGGGCTAGTATTGACAGCACAATCTATGCTTATATTTCCATCTTGCACGTTTGAGTTAGACGTCTTGTCTTCTTCGGTATCGAGTTCTTTTTGCGTTAAAGAGGCAAGGTCATCCAACTCATCATACCACTGCTGAGCAACACCAACCTGCATACATTTGAGGTAGATTAAGTTAGTCAAACTTCGCGTCCATGAACAGTGTGCTTGGGTAACGGATCAAAGCAGGTCAGGCCATAATCACCCCGAGACTCTTTTTGCTATAAATAGTCAGGCCTCATTAATGATTACAGTGTTTCCATTATCACCTTATTATTTAAAAATACTTAATTATTAAGCGATAAAAAACAAATTCAACCTTCTCTGTAGATTCAGCTTTATTCTTTGCTACTAAAGTTTCAGTAGCAGTGCCTCTTGTCTGCCGCCATATACAATCTTCATCTAGTGGTTCCACAAGCTCGGTATTTTCAGGAATTTCTACATTAATCTTTATGTCTATCCTACCTGTTTTATATAGTCAATTCACATTGTTATTAATATTATAGCTCATGTATGAAATTACACATGCTTATAAATTCAGGGGTGGATGTAAAGAGCCAATTACCTGGTAACAAAGTGAAATTCTGAATATGATCAATGTGAACTTCCGGGACACCAAAACCACTGTGACATCAGAGACAAATTTACATGAATACCCTTGTAAAAACCCTGTATTTATGAAAATGGAAATGCAATAGGAGATAGAAAGAGTACTCACGCAGCATAAGTTGATTCCATAGGGGAAACCAACCAATACGGTAATCCAAGTACTCCCAAGTTTGAGAAGTCAAAGCTACTCATTGACTTTGATTTTTTGTCGTATTTCAGCACCACCTGACCATCTAAGCATTCTCGTTGTTTAGAAAACTATAAAGGTGTAGTTCTTCAACTGAAGGAAAGACAAATCACTACCATATATTTTACCTGAGTCACAAATTACTATATTGTCCTGAAAACTTGCCACTGAAGAGACCAGGCCAGCATGTGAATTTCCCTCTATTGAGAAACCATTGGTAATATTTTGTGGAAGGCTATTAGATGGTATCTCCTTCAGAAGTGAAGATTTCTCCAAGATCAACGGTCCACATATCTCTAAAATGTTTTCAGAACCTTCATGGTGCAAACAATTAATCGCTACCACGAGCTGATAATTGACTGGGAAGATTTAAAAAGAAAATACAAAAGCATTACGAAGATTGGAAGATTGAAGGCGAACCTTTGACAACTTCTTTAATAAGACCAGATGACAAATCCATGATCCATAAAGTATCCAAACTGCATGAAAACATAAAAAGTTGAAGAGGACATTCTAACTGCTAACATATGGAATTCAATTTAAGAAAGCTACACATGCTTTACCTGCGGTTGAGGATAAAGAGTTCATTTTCCAATGATTTAAGCAGATGCCAGGGATAAAAAAGTAAATTAGAATCAACTTCCTCAGAATTTGAAGAAACAGCTTTTGTGCTCCAGAGTTTATCCATGATCCAGCTCAGCAGGCCACCCTTTGTCTTGTAACCATTAGGTTTGGGATAAAATGTCTCAACGGTTCTGCTCTCCATATCAGCCCGTCTTATAGCATGGTTCTTTAACGAAATGAAAGGGATTAGAACATAAAGAAAAGTTAGTGGGTAATAAGCCCATAAATATACTTGTAATTGTTCATTTCTTAGAATTTTGTTCAAGCAAAATAGTTGTGTTTCACTGTTTCATCTCTAACGGGTCAAATGAGTACGTTTAAAATTTGTCCACCGATCTAATGTGTCAAACGGTTGAGAGTCATCCAATATGCATAAACATCCTAGATTGCTTTATCAAGAAACAAGTTGGATTATTATTATCATTATTATAACAATAAGTTTTTTACTGAGTATAAAAACATCCTAGATTGGTGGGATTTACTGAGTATGATGATGATGATTATAATTTATAACAATATAGTTTGATGATCATTTAGTGCATTAAGTTTTGCTTAAAGATAAATAATAGAGTAAAGTACATGGATGGTCCCTGTGGTTTACCAAAATTTTGGATTTGGTCCCTAGCTTTCTAAAAGTACATAGATGGTCCCTGTAGTTAGCACTTTGGAACACGTTTACTCCCCAACTTTTTCCAAAAGTACATGGATGGTCCATATGGTTTGCACTTTGTAACAGAGTTAGTCCCAAACTTGGACATGCTAAAGCCCTTAGATTTATTGGCTGGTGACTAGATGCGTTACAAAGTGCAAACCACAGGGACCATCCGTGTACTTTTGGAAAGCTAAGGACCAAATCCACAATTTTTTGGTAAACCACAGGGACCATCCGTGTACTTTTGGAAAGCTAAGGACCAAATCCACAATTTTTTGGTAAACCACAGGGACCATCCGTGTACTTTACTTGATTCCAAATAATAGAAAAATGTTTACGGATCAGCCCAATCCAATTTGACATGAGTTAAAAACTACCTGCAATCTTGACACCTCGAACATGAAAGGTGTATCAGAATCGCAGAAAATGTAAAAATACAGTTAGAGCTTAAAGAACTCTCAAACATCTTACTTTTATGCATACCTCTGAGTCAACAAAATACAGGCAGTTCTCAGAATCATGATAAAACAAAGCAGCAGGGCGCATTATCTTACAAGATTCAAATTCTCCATCTTCAAATCCAGGAGAAGATCCGATCTGCAAAAATAAAATGTTATTGATAAAAGCTTTCAGCAGCCCCTGTAAGATTGACGTGTGAGTTGCACATGAAATTCCTTACATACAGAATCTAAGATAGTTCCATTTCCATCAAACACAATTATACGATGGTGATTTATGTCAGAAAGGAACAACCGTTCATTAACTTCATCAACCTCGATGCACCCTGCATATTGTAACAACATAAGCCAACGATTTTTTCAATGTGTTTAATATGAATTTGAATGTTATAAGCATCAGGAAACTTTTAGAAACTTGTCATTTTAATAGTCTTCGCCATACAAAATTGTGATAAAATAAAAAACTTAGAAACTTGTCATCATACTTCAACTGTAATACCTGGAAAATAAAGCAATAAATTCTGCAATGGAGAGCATAGATACGGTTCCTTAAAAGCATCAAGTGGCTTTACCCATGTGCCTCGGAGATTATGCAACAATCCAGGTTTTTCTTTCGGCTGCACGATTATTTCTTTGATGGCTGCAGGTGTTGTGTCACAAAAGATAATACGATATGTAGTAACACAATAGAAAATACGATAATATGATATGAACAAAATATAAATAGCGTAAGGGAAAATGGTGACAGCAAACATGGAGAACAGAGGAGTAGACATACATGTGTCAAGAATTTCAAATTCCACATCCTTTTCATGCAAGAGTAAAGGACCCTCCATACCTTCAAATAAGATATAGCCCACTCTATCTGATATCTACAAAAAAAAGGTAACATTTGATTGATATTTGTTCAAATAGTTAGGATCCTAACTATTAGCTAAAAAGAAAGCGGGCTGAATAGTTTAAAAGCCACCCAAAATAAATTCTTAACCTATAATACTAAAAATAATTGATCATTATTTACCTCAGAAAGAGACCTGTTCGACACTAAAATCGGAAATGTGATGTGTTCGCTCATGATTATCTTCGCTAAACGAGAACGAACGACATCACTGCTAGATGCTCTGCATGGCTGAAATCCGATAACATTGAGTGAAGAATACCTGGAGCGATAAATATATACACACGTAATTATATGAAACTATATTAACTGAAACAAAGAAGCTAATGATAAATTGATAACTATATATTTTATACCTTTGCTGAAGTGATTTTACTTTTTCCAGCATAAAGGTAGAGTCTTCAACGAATGCACCAACGACAACTAAGAAGACTCCATCTTTCCCACTTAAATCCTTTGAAATAGCACTTCTATTTAACCAGCAATGAGAGGAGCCTGTATAATAATAAGTCAAACTATTTAATAGTTGGCACTTGGCGGTTGAAAGTAAAAAGCCTTTACATGGTCTAAAGATTTACATGGGTTACCAAGAAAAGTTCCCATGATGTTTCTTACAGCTTATAGTCGTACATGATATACACATGTCTACATATCTCGTGTAACAGAATAGAGAATATCATATGTATTTGTGTCTACTCAAAAGTGAATAACAGATTTGGATATGGCCAAATTTCTATAAGTGACTCTATGTGCCTACAAAGTATAAACATGTCTCAAGTATCATACAATACAAAATATCACATGTACATAACTTGCAATATACATACATAGCATAACATAAAATCCTATAGGATTATAATTAATATGGATCTGAAGGTTTGCATTTTGTTTTGCAACTTAAACTATTCTATTAAGACTTTAGTACATTTGAATTTTTGGAATGATACTATGATCATTTCATAGAGCGCCTTCGCTGAATTAGATAATACTTAAGTGCGTACGAAATCCACGGATTTCAGACGGAATATGCAAAACATATATCTGACAACACAAGTTGCATACACACAGATATTGGGTACAGAGTATGGGCATACACAAATTTTTCTTAACATTAATCATTTTAAATCAACATTGCATACCCACAAATACATAAGTTTATCATCGAATAACTACATTTTCACATCATATGATCTCAAACAAATAACAACGGATAATAATAACCGTCACAAAACACCGTCTAAAAAACAAATGATGCATTATACCTTCAAACTCACTAAGACTGGATCTAATTAAGGCCGACAACGAGTCAATCTCTGAAATATTGGGTTTACATGACTCCAGCTCAGTTGAAAACCTGGTAGAAACTGTCATTGGTGAATTAGGAAAGTAAAACAACTCCATATTTGCAACACTCAATAGGAAGAAAACAGATTTACCTATGAGTATGTTGTTTATAACCTAAAACACCATCATTAACTTCTCTGTATGAATATATAGCAACTGAATTGAAAATTCGTCTGGATGTTTGATAGTTTTTTAATATCTGATAACATCTACCTGAAAAAAATATGATTAAATCATAAGAAATTCATAAATAATAGCGTAAGATGCGGAAGCATTACCTGCCGATCGTATCATCATAGTTGAACTCCAAAGCTGCGTTGAAGTTTTGAAAATGAAATTGAATTGATTTGCGACTCTATTGTGTGCAGCCGAACAAAATGCAAATATCAAAATCAACGATGTTCCTATCGGAATAAGTGGAAATCAATTTTGGGAAATTATCTACGAATGAATGCTGCCCCTGTTTCTATCTTTCACTAAACCCGTTTCCTCCTAAACCCTAAAAATACCAAGAAAATATGTTTGTTTTTTTTTTTTTTTTTTTTTTTTTTTTTGAGTAAACTGCCATTTTGGTCCCTGAGGTTTGGTTACTTTTGCCACTTTAGTCCAAAACTCAAACCTTTTGCATCTGGGTCCCTGTGGTTTCAGTTTTATTGCCATTTTGGTCCAAAAATGAAATCAGGTCATACTTGTCTTATAAAATCCTGCAATTTTGTCATTTTCCTCAGGGGCAAATCAGGTCATATTTGTCTTATAAAATATGGTATTTATTTATAAAAAAGAAATGATCATTTTGCCCCTGCAGAAAATGACAAAATAACAGGATTTTATAAGAAAAATATGACCTGATTTCATTTTTGGACCAAAATGGCAATAAAACTGAAACAACAGGGACCCAGATGCAAAAAGTTTGAGTTTTGGACTAAAGTGGCAAAATTGACCAAACCACAGGGACTAAAATGGCAGTTTACTCTTTTTTTTTAAGGTGTGAAATATTCGCGAATGTCAGTAGATCTAACATATGTTGTCTTAATCGGGTTCGTGCTAGAAAGTCTCCTCGCACAATAGATCTCCAATTTAAACCCCTCAATGAGAAACCCTATCACCCAGACTCGAACTTGAGACCTAGAGTGGAAAACTCATTCGGGTCCACCATAGGTGGAACTTAAATACTCGTGGCCACCGTTAGAGCACTAATGATGGTTAACTAACTAATGGGTCATTTTAACCATTTTGACCTATTTCATTCTACTATAACTTAAAAGGCTATGTCGGTGGGGTGACCCATCGGCATTGCCTTACACCCCCTAAAGTTTTTTCATTTTGCGTTTCAAGCCCCTCAGCTTTGCTACTCCCCTAAACTTTTTTAATATTTCATATCAAGCCCCTCAGCTTTGCTACGACCCCTCCACTTTTAGAGTAATCAATTTTAGTCCCTTATCTAACTTTACTATTCTTCTACTTTAACAATTGGTATTTTTAGCCCTTAGCTTTTTACTAATTTCTATATTACTTAAAGTACAAAGTCGGTGAAACCACTCCTCTTTGACTTCCAAAATTTCCACTTTTAGCTTATAGTTTTGTAATTCATATTTTTTGCATATAGAATTTTCCTTTTATTTACTCTCTACTTTTGTTACTTACATTTTTTACCTATACTTTGGTAATTTACGTTTTTTTCACATATGCTTTATACCGGCCCCTCAACTTTTAAACTTTTCTTTTTACATTTTGACGTAAATTTGGTATACGCTTTCGGCCTTTATTTTGTATGTTTCCTACATATGAATCGGTTCACATATAATACGTTTTGACTTGATGGTATAAATTGGAGTTAGTCGAGTCGCATATAATACGTTATGATTGTACACTATAAACTCGATTTGCTTTACATTTTAATCGAATTACAACACATCTATAGGTTACATTGAGTTCACTCGGATACTTCGAAACGCACATTATTATATGATTAACACATCACTTAACGCTTGGACTAATCCATTCGACGTTTGCGATGTACCCGCGCCGCAATGCGCGCAGGTCTTATTACTAGTACTATCTTAAAACTGAAAGTCGGTGGCCAATGCCACCGACCATACAAGCCGACACGTTTGCTTTCTCTATTTTTCAATTATTCATGCAATAAGCCTTTACACGTTAAATATTAAATATTCTCACATGACCCTTACTCCAACTTTAATCTTTTGTACACGTGCTAGCTTTTCATGATTTTCACATTCATTGTTTAGGTTTGTTCTTAATAAAACTAAATTTCTAAATTCTTGATGGATGGACTTTGGAGTTATAACTCGAATTAATTAAATCTAAAAAGAAATGGGCTACCAGAAGTCGAATCTAAGCCATATTAACATGCAATAATACGATGAGTCTTTAGTTACGAATAAATTTTTACATTCTTATTCTTTTGTATATTAAATGCAAATGCATTTTTTTTACGTTTTCACCTAGCCTGTGTTTTGACGTAAATGTTGTTCGTCAACGAGTCGGGTCAAGTATAACACGCTTGCATTCTACGGTATAAATTTGAGTTACTGTACGTTTGATGCCACTAAGTATTGATGAAAAGGTAAAGGTGGTGTAGTGATTGGATGAAACCCCACTAAACGACCCGCGGTCGATTCCATTTCTTTTGTGTGGTTTAAATTCAATTTACTTTACTTTTTAATCCAACCGCAATGCTTATATAGATTACACTAAGTTAGATTGGATACGTCAACAC
The DNA here is from genome assembly GCA_030545235.1 of Helianthus tuberosus. Lineage (NCBI taxonomy): Eukaryota > Viridiplantae > Streptophyta > Magnoliopsida > Asterales > Asteraceae > Helianthus > Helianthus tuberosus. Next base: position 77,417,183 of record CM060424.1, on the reverse strand, counting down.
ACGCGTTCTTCATATGGTTAACGCATCGCATAACGTTGTACTAATCCACTCGATGTTTCAACGTGCTACAAGTAAAATTTCAATCCTTGATGTGATTATGTCTTTTGATTACATGTGTCAGTTTTCCATTTATACGTGTTTAATGTTTTTTTCGGTACATTTCCTATGTATGAATCGGTCACATATAGATACGTTCTGATTGTACATTAAAAATTTGATTGCTTTAGGTAATCTTGATCCAATATCAGAATGCTATTGAGTTAACTTGGATACATCAAAACGTGCACTTTCATATGGTGAACGCATCACATAACGTTTGGACTAATTCATTCGAGGTTTAAAATATACCCGCGCCGCAACGCGCGCGGGTCTAATTACTAGTTAGTTTAAAAATGGATTTTTGCTCCTTGTAGTTGGTTATTATTTTTTTTCCCAATCTAACTTCATTCATAATTTCTCTTAATTAGAAGGATATTTTAGTAATTTTTTAAATAAAACTAAGGGTATTTTAAAAAATTACATGTCTCTTAATTAGAAGGATATTTTAGTAATTTCAAAGATAAAACTAAGGGTATTTTAAGAAATTACATGTAAAGGTATTATTATCTATCTCCTATACTAAAGCAAAATAACTTTGTCACCTCACTTGATGGTGTGGCATTGCTACTTAGGCATATAATTGTGAATTGAGCGGCAAAATACTTTTCCTCACTCCTCCTTCATTTGTGAAACCGCCTAATGTGTTCTTCATATGGAAACCTCATTCAATTCTCAATCAGTTGAAATTCTTTTCCAAAATTATGAATACGTTTCCTTTTAACGATCATAAACCTTGGATGTGTAAGCAATTGTTCAATTGTGAAAATAAGATACTTCCTTCTTCTTGATTCTTCTACGATTCAGATGCTACAATTGATCCGTATATGTTATAGGTTTTAATTTTATTTTTCTTTTTCTGATGTTAACTCATTTGTTTATTCGCATATAAGCTACCTCACATCTTCATCATTGTTGTTCCATATCCAATTCAGGTTAGTAATCTTTTGAATTTAAGTTTTGTTTTGTTGTTTGATTTTTTTTTATAATTTTTGATAATCGTCAAACCGTGGCCGTAGTTGTCTTCAGATCTGATAATTACGATTCGGGTGTTGCAATCATGTTGTTGCTATTGTTTTTAATCTCATGTTTATGCTTGATTCGGACCCTGATAAACTCGCATTGACATGGCAAATTAGGGGTTTTTTAATCTATAAGCTCTAAAGGTTTTTGTTATAAAACCCTAGGGCTGCTATGAATTTCTACGTTGTGAGGAATTTAGGGGTGTTCAAAACCGGATATCCGGAATTTCAGATATCCGAAAATTTCGGATAGTTAATCTTACTATTCGAATCCGTATCCGAAATTTCGGATATCCGAAAATTTCGGATAGTTAATCTTACTATCCGAATCCGTATCCGAAATTTCGGATATCCAAAGTTCGGATTCGGATATCCGAAATTTCGAATACGGATTCGGATAGTCAAACGGATATCCGAAATTCAAAAAAAAGTAAATTTTGTTCCAACATAAAAGTACACCATGAGAGTATCAGATCACGAATGCTTAAATCTCATCACTTTTTCATCAATCTATTCTCATCTTATCTCTTGTACTGCAACTTTTAAAAATAAATCCATGTGCCTACATCTAAAAAATATAAATTCATTGGTTAACTAAACTACTGTATGAAATCAAACTTGAAATCTTTTGGTCTCAATGATATACCAAGTAAAAAACAGTCAAGAACAAATCAGAAAATAAAGTCAAAATATTTAAAAACCCTTCGAAGCATCGAAGTAAAGAACTGAATTCCAAATGTGCCGAGACCAATGAAGATTCAAAGCGGAATCGAAGGTTGGTCGTGCGTTCGTCGAAGAACAAACCATAGCAACAAATTAGAATAGAAACCTAGCATCGAAGAACATCTGAATCCATAAATGTTGAGACCGCTGAAGATTAGTGAACATTCGAAGAAGGTTAGCAGTAGATTTGAAGTTTGAATGTGGAAGGAGAAGGAGGCGACGTCAGTATTGAAGATATGGAAACTAGGTTTTCACTTTTTAACCCATATTCATATATATATTTTAAATATTAAAAAGTAATTATATTTTGTATTTCGGATATCGAATATCCGAAATATCCAAAAAATTTCAATATCGCTATCCGAATCCGAATTTTCGGATATCCAAAATTTCGGATAATTCGGATTCGGAATATCGGATATTTCGGATTCGGTTTCGGGTTCGGATATTTTTGCGCACCCCTAGTGAGGATGTGGTGAGTTTAAGGTTGTGATGATTTTGTACAAATAAATCGGTTTCAGGTGATGAACTCGCATTGGTGTGGCAAATTAGGGGGTTGTAGCTGCTCACCTGCAATCTTCATTGCAGCCATACCATAAGTTTCCAAACACAAACATGAGTTAATAATAGTGTTTACATCACTTCAAAGGAAACTAAGTTTTAAAGTTTCAACATAGTTCAAGCTTTTAAAAGATCAAGGATTTGTTCCTCATATCACCGCAAAGAGGCGGGATATAACAAACAACCCTACAAAAGTAGCATGGAGTTGTGACGATTGACATCTTGAAGCAAAGTTCTCGCAAAGATTCCACTAATTTCCTGAAATACATGTAAGTTTGAAAAATGTCAACAAAGTTGGTGAATTCATGTAGATATTTTGTATTAAATGCATATTTGTAAAATGTGAGATGTATTTGTATAAAAATCGGTATGTAAACGTAAATGAAATCGTGATCATTAATGTTTAGCTAGGACATTAACATGTGTGACAACATAGGAAGCAATCCAAACCTTGACGATTTTTGTGTCGATTACCCTCGACTGGGACACAAAAGCACTCTTCCGTGTGGGTCATATGGACCAAGAGTGGGGCTCGTCAAAACCCAATAGATCTACCCCTTTTCGTTCCTCGGTCTAAACTCGATTAATGGTGCTTAAGTACAACCCTATTCGCACGTGATCTAGTTGTTTCATTCCCTAGTCTAGCATACCTTTTGTACATGTATTTCCCCCAAAAGTTTTAAGAAAACTAGAAAACGTTTAAAAGAGGGGACATGAACTCACTGATTTGCGTCCTGCAGCGTCGTAATTTCACCGGTACTTCTCTTGGTTTGCGACGTAACCTACAAGTGTCCTAAATATGTTATCCACCTAAGCTTATGATTACTATGTACAAGTTATACATCTTGATTATGTATTTGCTTTGTCTTAGGGGTATATGTTCTTGAGTTGTTATTATATATTTTACAAAATATATTTAGTTTTGTATACTTGCGAAGTTGCGAGTTGTGTTAACGGTTCTAGTTCTTCTTGCGACTTCGTGCCTCGCACGAGTAAGACGTGCATGTCCGAGATATGTGTGGGTCGTGCCCATTATAGTCGGTCTCATCTGTTCGTCGTGTTATCGTTATTTTAAAATGTATTTTGTATATGTAGCTATATATATTTTTATTCTCAATAAATATATATATTGAATTTTTGTATACGATATTTGTTAAAAATAATATATTTTTAACTTATCTTTGTATACGTATTCTTGTATTATTTTGTGTATTCATGTCCTTATATTTGTTTTGACCAAGTCAAAGTTGATTTATACTTTTATTAAATAATATTTTCAATATTATTTCAGTATAAATATATTTGTAATTTTACAAAATGTATACTTAGGCAAGTATACATGTATTTAGGTATAAATCCCTATGTATTTTGTATTTAAGGCCAAAAATAATTTCTTATGATTTTATACTTCTGGAATTGTATTTCTTAAAATATTATATTTTTAAGGGTTGTTTATATTTATATTTTTATCACACTTGTTAAATATATATATTTTGCTTCTTCATATATATATATATATAGGGACCGCTAAAATGAAAACCACCTCCAGTTGTAAGAACCGCGCGAATCACTTTCTAGCCATTAGATCAAGATGATGGATGGATGAGATTAAAAGTATTTAAAAATAATATTAAGTATTTTTTTCTTATTATGTCTTTAATATTTTAATTCAAAAGGGTATTTAAGTAAAATTATTTTTTTTGTCTTTTTATATATATTATATTTAATTGCCTTTTTGTCCTATTCATTAATTACTTTTTATTAAACAAACAGAATTTTTTGTTAAACAATATTTTTATAATCAGATTTTTATGATAATTTTTTTTAAGATTTTCAAAATGGATGGATGAGATTAAAACATTTTTAAGAGCCGTTCTTTACGAGCGTTTTTTTACGGAACGTTTTAACTCGCCGTTTTTTCCACGTTTTTTAAGGCGCCGTTTTTTACACATTTTTTACGCGCCGTTTTTTCAAGCGTCGTTTTTTTTAACGCGCCGTTTTTACGTTAACGTTTTTTACGTTTTACGCGCCGGTTTTTTACGTTAACGTTTTTTACGTTTTACGCGCCGGTTTTTTACGGTAACGTTTTTTTACGTTTTACGCGCCGGTTTTTTACGTTAACGTTTTTTACGTTAACATTTTTAAATTCAGGTTTTTTACGTTAACGTTTTTTACGTTTTACGTTAAAAAGTTTACGTTTTACGTTAAAAAGTTTACGGTTTAACTTTTTTTTTTGACAAAAACTTTTTTACGCAAAAATTAACGCACCCAGAAAATCGTAACTCGGGAGATGTCTCAGATATATGGTTATCATCATCGACTAGGGGGGAAAAAAAACAACATCAAAACAAAGTGTATCTCGAAAAAAAACGGGGTTTGGCTCAGATTTTCGGATAATAAAAAGGCTGCAAAGTGGAGTTGCAGGTTCAAAAACCTACCCTCCACCATCGTTGCCGCGCCATCGTCATCAAATTCTAAGTTTTTTTTTTTTGCATCATCGCCACCCAATCCAACAGATCAAAAACGCGCATACTTCACTGATAAAAAAATCACCAGAAAATCAACGTAAAACATTTAACATACCAAAAATACCATCATCAGATTCAAGAACACCCAAATCAAACCCCCAACATACCACCATCAGATTCAAGAACAGTAGAACATACAAATCAACATATTAAACCAACAAAATCAACACACACATCAACAGTCGAAACAAACCTGAACCAACAGACCAAACCAACAAATCAACAACCGAAACAAACCTGAACCCAGATTCAAACCCAACAAAAACCCAGATTCAAACCACAAGATCCAAAGTCGACCCGAGCAACAACTCTGAGCTGAAACATCATGATCTTCTACATTCACAACTCGCCGGGAGACCAGGACCGCCACTGTCCACGGCGGCGCTGCCGTCAGCCCGTCGCCGACCAGCCACCAACACCGCCGCTCCTCTCCACCAGCCACCAACACCGTCGCTCCTCACCATCGATCAGCAGCCTCCCCCACCACCTCCAAAACATCATCGCCTTCAAAACTCCTATGCTCGTGTCATCAACAACATCGATGAAGGAGTTTCTGTGGTGGAGGAGAGAGAGAAAAGACGGGGGGTGGGGCTGTGGCGGATGCGACCGGCGAAGGGGTTTCTGGGGTGGAGGAGACGGTGGCTAGGTAAAGACAGAGAGAGATTGAAATGCTTTGATTTGATTTTGTGGTGGAGGAGAAAGCTTTGAATTTAAAAGAAATGAAAGAGAAGATTGAAGAGAGAGGAGAGATAAAAACAATAGAAAAACCTGCTACAATTAATGAAGAGAGATAGAGAGATTAGACATATGGGGTAAATGACCATAATACCCTTTGGGTTGTCAAAATCTGATTGGTTGAAAGTGGTTCTCGCGGTTCTTACAACTGGAGGTGGTTTTCATTTTAGCGGCTCCCTATATATATATATATATATATATATATATATATATATATATAGGGGAAGGTTCATTTGAGAAGAAAATTTAATTGAGAAGAAAAAGAACAAAGGGTAATTTTGTAAAACATTAAATAGATTTTTCACTTATCTCATTTATTATCATTTCTGACTAATTAATTAGTCATAAAGACTAGTATCCTCCACACTAACTTTCTTTGCCTACACACGTCAAAAGTTATCTTACATATTTCGAAATTCACCCTACACATTGAAATTTATCCTACACAACTCGTAATTTATCCTACACAACTTGTAATTTATCCTACACTTTAAATTATTTTATTTTATTTTTTTGAAAAAATATAAATCTTGAAGATAAGTTACAAAAGATTTAATGTAGTTAGCTATTAAAGAGGAAGACTACAAATTAATGACCTATGTAGATTTACCAATGTACCCTTATAGTAACATTAAATACTTATATTAAATGAAGTAAAATAAAGCATTCTCATTGGTTGAAACTTCTTCTTTTTTCTTCTTACAAAAAATTTCTTCTCATTTGAACTCTCCACTATATATATATATATATATATAAACATTTTCTGTCGTCTAAGATTATTTTGGCGTTAATTGTATTCATTAAACTTTATGGCGTTGAATTAATTTTTTTTGTGTCACATAGATAATTTTTTGGCGTTATAGCGTTTTCTGGTCAATTTTTGTGGCGTTTTGTGGCGTTGTATAATAATTCACTACGAGTCATTAATATTTTCATAAGATTACAATAAGACCAAATGTTTTTTATGGCGTTTAGTCAATTTTTTCTGGCGTTTAATACATTGACAAGGTGCTTTGCCAGCACCCGTTCTCACAGTTTTCATACTACCAACGTTTTGGTGTTTCTAGTTTTTGGCGTTTTATATAATAATGTATTTTATTTGTAGAGAATTAGATAACAAAACAATAGATAATTTGATAAAAAAACAATATAAAGTGAAAAAGAAAAAAAATTAAAATGGTAATCTAATTTCTCATCCGAATCTTCACTGTCATCAGCCTCTTCTTCTTGAATTTGTTTTGGCGTTTTGAACCTTTGAATACCTTAGCTAGATGCCAACTTTCCTACACAAATCCCGTCTTTTTTAGACGAAGCTTCTTAGTGGCATCCTGTTTTTGGTGTGATATTCTTGTTTGGTGGCATGTCATTGAAGATCAACTCTTGCTTGATGTTATTTATAATAATGGAGTCCAAAATAGCATTTTACACTTGTGTTGATCCCTTTATGCCATGCCTATATTCATCGAGAACAAAGCTCACATGATGACATATCACTGTCATCAGTCTCTTTTTCTTGAATATGTGTCCATCTCATTCAGCAAAAGATTATAGAGATAACCCCCTAAAAGAAGAATCCATTCAGTGAAAGCTTTGCCATCTGTGGTTATTTTAACTAACATTTTTTGGCATTTTAAAGTGAGTGGTTTCTAGAGAACATGACGTTTGTTTTTTTGGGTGTGATCAATTCATTGTGTGTAGACCCCTCTCTTATAGGAGTTTTTTGGCGCGTAGTTTAGGCGTAATTTTTTTTATTATAATAAATGATAGTAATAAAGTAACCGTCTTTTCAGTTACTGTTTGTATTTACTATTTTGATCAGCTTTTATCAGTTTCTAGGGTGATAGACGTCCCATCTTCCAAGTTTGGCGTTTTTTTAAATGGCGTTATGCAGACCAAGATGAGAAAATAAAATATTAAGCAGGAAAAATATTTTTTGTTATTTTTGGCGTTTTGTAAGCAATAACTTTTTATAGTATATTTTGGCGTTTTACAAATAAATAGAGAAATATATCATTTAAGTATCTTAAAAAAAGGAGATTACACAGAAGAAAAAAAATTACTCTAACTTTAACAATTAATTACTCTAGTTGACCATCATTATGATTTCTTAATTTTCAGTTGGTTAAGGAGAAGATGGAATAGTCCTGTGGTAATTACATTTCAGGCCTTGTACTTGTGAAATTTCAGAAAAGACCTCATCAAACGGTTGTTTCTAACCCAATTAGACATTTGGATGAAAATGGCAAAAAGTTACAAACGTGGGGGGCTATTTGGTACAAAAAGTCATTTTGGACGAAAATGGCAAACATGCCCAAACCCCAGGGACGATTTTGGCAATTAACTCAAAAAAATATTTATATAATAGTAAAATTACTAATATAACCTCATGTGCATAACACATACCACAATTAACTGAAAATTTTAATCTGGTTTGTGCTAAAGGATCTAAGGTGTAACATGTTTTGCAAATAAAGAACTGTGACTGTAATTATTAAAGTTAAAAGTCATCCATTGCAATCTGATACTAACATACAGGACGAAAAATGTAATTTACCCTAAAAAAACTCATAACTTAGGGGCATAATGTGACAACTGGCAAATAACTGACAATTTCGTACAATCTAATCACTATTTATATTTCTTAATCTCATGCAATTAGCGTAATTTAATTACGTAACTGTGTCGTATACTGGATAACAGTGTTAGGGCAAGAAAACAAAGCTAAAACATATGTTGGTTTTCGTCGTATTGCGAAACCAAACAAACAATGTCCTAAAAGTGTTGGTAAAAAGTGCTCCGTGCACTATTCACGGTTACACTATTCATGCCGGCAAAACCGTGAAAATAGAACGAAACACTGAAAAACGACACACGGATAACATAATTGAGTCCATTATTATAAGAAAACACTAATACGAAAACATATTTTGCAAAGATACAAGACTTTCCGGTATGACGCCCTAATTGCAAAAATGTCCGTTTCGACCAAAAATATGACATTTTAACTCGTCCGAAACCATAATTTAGCATTTCCGGAACTCCGGGATTTTGACAAATGATATCAAGCATATGAAAACAATACAAGTATGATAACGGGGTGTCTAAAATTATAAGCTTCCGATATTATATCGCTATGCACTAAACTAGTCCGTTAGCGAACCGACGAACTAGCAAGCGATATTTCCGCTACTATAACAACCAAATGACAGCTCTAGTGAACTAGTTAAGCCAAATTTGGAACTCGGTATTGCTTCATACATCACTTAGACGTGAAATAACAACTTGCGACAACGTCCGTCGGTACGCCACAAAAGTGTCGTAAACCCACCGACGACCGAACGAAAGGCATCTAAGGCATCAAAACATGATATTGTCTAGTTTAATGAACTAGTTAATATTAATTTTGGTTCCGAAACACTAATTACCCTCTAATGGTGAAAGATTAACCCTAATCACCATACTTAGCCTAATTACCAAAATATCTAGTTTTTTTTTACTTTTATAAAAAAATAACATATTACCCCCCCCCCCCCATTCATGTATTTTGGTCAAAGTGGGTCCCACTCACTAAATATTTATGTTGAAAATGTAGAGATTTTATGTATGGAGTATTGAATGGAAGGTATGGGTATTGAAGTCTTGAAAAGATTTTGAAATCATATCATTTACACCACCATCACTTATAATTTTATTTCACAAAAGTTGCAACAACAAAAACCCCTATTTTACTCCTCTAAACTCACGGCTCCAAGGAGAAACCAAGAAACCACCATAAATCTCCATTAATCACCATAAATTACCCACATTTAAGGCACATTAAGGTCATTAATGCAAGGTTTAAGTATGGATCATAATTAGGAGCTTTCTTTGGAGCTTATCTTTCTTCTTATTATCTAATCTAGCTTGTGCACTTTGTAAGTCTACTAAACACCATATTTATGATTCTTATTACTAGTAGATTATTATTGTACAAGTTGATTATCTTGATATAAAAGATGAACATAAACAAAAACCCTAAACACAAAGCTAATAAACACTAAATATGAATATATTATGTGTTGATTTATGTTGTTTAGTGTTAATATGTTCATGTTGAGTATGTTATTTTTGTTGAGATTAGTAGCTTAAAGTCTATGTTTATGATGATCTTGTGAGTAGATTCTTGTAGTATTCAAGACTTATGTTCATCTTACCATGATGAACATAAATATATAATTTAAACATGGATATGTTTAAATCTTGTGAGATCATCATACTCACTTCCATGAACTAAATATGTATTTAAAAGATTTCATAAAGAAACAAGAGTTTAAAAGGGGTTTACAACCTAATATTGGAAGATTAGTAGACTTTGATTTTACAAGACTAGTTAAAAGACTTGATTATTACAAGATATCATCATAAAAAGCCTTGTAATCAAAGGGGTTAAAGTGTGAAACTTGATTTGAAGTTATGGAAAAAATAATTTAATTAAAGTCTAGCAAAAATATGAAAATTATTTGTCATAATCAAGTTGTTAAAATACACTTGTTAAGTTCATAGAAATGAGGGTTAAAGTGTATGTTATCAGGTATAAAAAGTTGATAAATTGAAACTTGATTTGGAAAATTGATGGTGATTATGATTTAAACACGTTTTTATAACGTGGGAAACGTCATAGTTTTAGGGGAAACTATGGCGAATTTTTCTAAAAATCTAATCGCAATTAAAGAGGGGATTAAAGGGTGATTAACAATGTTAAACGCGATTAGTGGTCATAAACGTCATTTTTGGAAACCTTAATGAGAATATTTAAGTCTTAAATATTCAATAAGTTTTATGGACTTAAACTTATTCTTTTACAAAAATAAATGGTTAAAATGTAACCATATATGTATATACAATTTTTGGTAAAAATTACATATTTTTGGAAACTTGTCAAGTGCATGTACTATGTGATATGTGTGTATGTATTAGAGACTTATAGGGTGACCAAAATAAATACACATACATGTTCCTACATAGTCCAAGAAATGCTAGTAATCGGACAATTAAATAAAATGGCCAAGATGGAAATACATAACACTTGATGACGACAAATTGGGCGTATCGAGAACAAGAAATGCTAGTAAATCGTGAACAAGTTACTACAATGTCGAGTCTAAAAATAACATATTTTTAGACACTAAAACGAACACATAACTAAGTGGTCAAAAACAAGAATCCGGAAAGTCGAAAACTATAAAAATTACCAAGTATTTTTCATGTGAAAAACGAACTTATTAAGTTACACGCTTGGTGAATTTTTGGTAAAAATGCAATAGTATATTTAATGGACCCACCAAAATTAGATTTGGGCTAGGCCCAAATTACTAAAATGCATGGGCTAGAGCCCAAAAATAAATTATTTGGGTTAGGCCCAAATTACTAACATACATGGGCCAAGGCCCAATGACAGTAAAACTAGGGCTAGGCCCAATAACATTAAAAACTAGGGCTAGGCCCAATGACATTAAAAACTAGGGCTAGGCCCAATAACAAGAAAACTAGGGCGAGGCCCAACGACATAAAACTAGGGCTAGGCCCAAAAACAATAAAACGTGGGTTAAGCCCAATGACATAGGTTCGAAGCCGTTCACCTATAATTCAATACGTATAGGATATATGTATATACATAACAATCGAGCGAGTAAACCATCAACGCTCTGAAATACAAAATTGTTCCAAAGACGACAAACGAAAACATAATAAAGAATTCAAGATGAACAACTTGTACGAGGTCCGAAAGACCTAGTGTCTAACGAGATTAGTACACATGTAGGTTATTGACACGTACGGACGCTCACTTCGATTTCATAATACACGGAACGCAAATTTGTGAGTTCATGTCCCTCCTTTCACTGATTTCAATGTTTTGTTTTCAAAAACATCGAGGGGAAATACATGCTAAAACTATTGGTATGTTAGTTACGGAGTAGTAGATAACATGATCACTGTGCATAAGTAGGATGATAGCATTAGTAACCATTAATCACTTAGTGACCAAGGTGCAAAAGGTGTAGATCTATTGGGCTTGAGGCACGCTCCACTCCTAGTTGTTAACCGTGGAGTGCTTTTGTGATCCCAAATGATAACAAAGTGTTCTCGGTTTGGTTATTTACTTATGGTACATTATGTCAGGGGCTCGCTACCCACTGATAGATCCTTAACAGACTCCATGAATGAATCAGAACATACCATGATTACAAGATTTCATTTTCATGAATACTACGATTACAAGATTTCATTTTCATGAATACTACGATACCAAGATTTCATTTTCATGAATACTACGATTACAGGATTTCATTTTCATGAATACTACGATTACAAGATTTCATTTTCATGAATACTACGATTACAAGATCTCATTTTCATGAATACTATGATTACAAGATTTCATTTTCATGAATACTACGATTACATATGATAACAAAAACTGCATGAACTCGCTCAACTTTTGTTGACTTTTTAAAACTACATGTATTTCAGGAAACAAGTCTTGAGCCGGTGATACATGATTGGATGCAATGATTACCTTTCTTACGTCACACGCAACACGCTTCCGCAACTAACAGGGTGTGACAGATTGGTATCAGAGCTCCGATTGTAGTGAACCGGGGACAAACTTTTATAAAGTTTGGTCTACAATCACCGAGGGCTCTCACATGAAAACAAAGTTGATAACATTACAAAAGTGATTTCAAAAGTATGACAAAAATGACAAAAGGTTTTCATTGTGTCACTATAACATGAGGATCTATCACGCGGGCTCAATCATAAGTAACGGATAAGAGCCAATACATGGATTGTCAATAAGGAATAGACTTGAAAACACTAAGGATTACATGTGAAACATGAGGACAAAACATTGCATGAGATTTAGTGATTAATTATATATATATATATAATATATTTATATATGTGTTGTATGGAATATTTGCCATGAATGAAAATACCTTCGACCATGAATTCTATTATTACACTTAACTCACTCGATGAGAATGACGACCTCGCGTCTATTACGAAGCTTTTGGCGGAAGTGGTCCCTAATCGAGACCATAAAGTATTGATTCCGTGGAAGATGGTTGCTTCCCTCGGGTAGTATATGTCTAGCTTCGGTTGTGACGACAAGGCGGAGGTGGCAGCCTTGGACAACAACTCTACTAGTGGGAAGAGGTCCCTGAGATTCATAAAGGTCATGATTGATTACATTCTTGTTAAGGCAAGGAAGATGAGGTATTCATCTTGAAGGTGCCCCTCCAGTGGTTATTATTACGAATTCTTTTTAGACTAACGTTGTGCCCTTTCATGAATAATGACAAGGGGCATTGGCACGTGGACCAGCACGAAGGTCCCTTCTATGTTGAAGGTATGTAGACAATAGACTCCTCTCTCTGACTGATCGTCTGCTTTAAACGAGAGACACTGGGGTGACCATGCAAGACAATTTATTATTACGGGGGCCCACGTAATAACAACTTGTAGTGCTTGGGAATCCTGGTGGGCTATGCGGGTCAAACCAAGAGATCACTATCCATTCGAAGTTCTTAAGTCGTTCAAATTTCTATCTAGTAGAACACTAACCGGAATGGTTACTATAACACTCTATGATACAGGAAGACTACACGTATTGTTTGCACTTAACATTCGATCTATAACACGAGTCATCTGAGACTAGTCATCGAAAGCAAACAAAACTCGTTAGCCACTCATGGAGGATTTTTCCTCAACATTCTCGAAATTCTTGTACATGGGCTGGTTCTTTGGTGTCTATGACACCTTACCTTATCTTAGTTATCGGAAATGATTACATTAAACTTTGTCGTTTGATATTTGTCTTATTCCAAGGGATACTATGGCATGAGCCAAGCTACAACCCCTTCATTGTATTATTCGACATCTATGGAAATTATAACAATTTTTTCGAAGCTCGTGGAGCTCAAGGAGTATCAACGTATTCGTCACACTGGCTAGTGCGGCGAAGGATTTTTCCTACTTTGGGCGATCCAGATCCAGGAAGTATGGGATACACGTTGTAAAAATTGGAGACGACCGTTTGGTTTCTCCTCCTCAACGAATTACTTCTTTTCCCATTTAGGCACATGGCTAATACACTCAAGAGGTACTATGCATTTTGGAATGCATTTATTCATGAAAATCATTGTTCAAACATACCGGAGCAACGCTGTCTTGAGGTTTCCATGACCAATCACATTCTTAATTCTTAGGCGCATGATAGGCTATATCTGTCCAAATAAAAGCCTAGACCCAATGATACTATGTATCGGAAACAACGTGGCGTCGACAAGAAAATCTACGCCTAGAAGAGGGTCAGTTAATCAGCGCCCTACTATTAAAGTTGAACTAGAGGTCATATGGAAGAACATGAGGTTGTCGAGTCGACACTAGTGATGGTACTGATGGTACCGGTAGTTCAAGTGGTTCAAATCCCGATGGGACGAGAATGAGTGGCAATGCCACACATGGAGATGCAATCACACCAGATTTTAATCCTAACGCTTTTCCGGATTATAAGCCGCGAGACCTCATTGATACGGAAGGTGCGGTGAGTTCTATCCGCTAGATAAAGACAAGGAAGTCAGTTAACCTTGCTAATAAATGTACTCCTAAGTAAACGTTTTGGTAAACGAATAGCCTTCTATTGAATGAGGCGTTAACTTGGTGGAATCTCCAAGTGCAAACTATATGGAGTAATACAATAAAGAGTTTATTGTGGGAAGAACTCAAGAATCTTAAGCGAGAAGAGTATTGCTCGCTAGTTGAAAAATTCCAAGTTTGGGAACCGAGCTATAGAACTCGATTATGATTAGAGCTAATGTTGTTAGTTACCCCGACGCCTCTACAATCTGTCAAGGATTGATTGCATATTGGATAACACTCGAATCCAAACGCACTGAGCGCTACATTTGGGTTTAGCCCTGAGATCCGACTCATGATCACATCATGTCACCCTACCTAGATTTATTTTCAAGTAACTCTCTCAGTTAGTCTCACCAAGGATGTGGTGAGGATGGGGGACTGCCCAAGGAGGGTGTTAAGAGAAAGAGAAATCCTGTGACAAGCAAAGCGAAGGCGATTACTGCCATAATCGATGCTCGCATTAAGAAGTATACTAATAACTTGTCAAAATTCGGAATGAGATAGGTGAAACTTTCATCATGAGGGCACTTGAAAAAGTGACAAGAGTAGCAGTGTGGTGAGACTTGGCACAAAACAGAAACTAATGAGTTAGCTATATTTAAGAATGAACGAGGTGGTTTTTACTGTGGCAAGGAGGTCACTACGAGCATGGATGGTTAAGGATGAATCAAGCTAGTGAGTAAGCAAGTCTAGGGGTATGCTCTACTCTACAACCATCATGTATCAATTCTTTGGATACCAACGTCGGCTTAACTTAGTGTCTTTAGATACTAAGCATATACACGAATTAGAGTCATGTAGGTTAAACATGTCTTGCTCTATCAAGTTAGCTAATGAGGAATTAGCGAAGCCATGTGAAGTCATTAAGGGTCACCGATACGTTCCTATCAACCGACCCGTTGCATCCGTGTTGTTTAACACCGGTGTCGGTATTAGCTTCATCCCCATAAAATTCAAAGTATGCTTGGCCAAGTCAAGTAAACAAGACGTCCTCCCATTCAATAGGATTGACCAATGGTAAATTAGTTAAGTCAGGAAAGACATCAAAGGATGCACACTCGAACTTGGAGCACGAAAATTCAGTAACGACTTTTCACTCATTCAATTAGGTTGTTACGACTTAACTTCTGGCATAGACTGGTTGGCCGACAACCGAGCAGAAGTAGTTGTGCTGCGAAAACTATTATTCTTTTTCCCCCTGTCTGACGAGAGAACATCTTTTGGTGCACGGAGAGAAACACGACACACGGCTGCTGACCAACAACTGTATGAAGGCTCGGAAGAGTCTGAGAACAGGATGCATCACCTTTCTTGTCCATGTGGTCGACAAGAAGGCCGAGTAGCGCAAGGTGGAGGACATCCCTGTGGTAAGGGAATACCCTGAAGTCTTTCCAGAAGACTTGCCGAGACTACCTCCGCAACGACAAGTCGAATTCAGTATCGATCTTGTGCCAGGAGCTGCACCGATGGCGAAAGCTCCATATAGACTTGCGCCCGCGGAAATGCAAGAGTTATCTACTCAGCTTCAGGAGTTGCTTGACAAGGGATTCATTAGACCGAGTTTCTCACCTTTAGGAGCTCCGGTGCTATTTGTCAAGAAGAAGGACGGAACCTTTCGAATGTGCATTGATTACAGAGAACTAAACAAGCTAACTATCAAATCACTGGTCCCGAGCTTATACAAGAGACGACGGACAAGATTTTACAGGTTCGAGACAACTTATTGAAAGCCACGAACCGACAAAAGAGTTATGCCGACAAGCGTCGCAAACCCTTGGAATTCGAGACAGGTGACTTCGTACTTCTCAAGGTATCCCCTTGGAAGGGTGTGGTTCGATTTGGCAAGAAAGGGAAACTCGCACCTCGCTACGTTGGTCCTTTCAGAATTCTCGAAAGGATTGGCAAGGTTGCGTATAGACTGGACCTGCCTGAGGAACTCAACAATGTACACCCTGTCTTCCACGTATCCAACTTGAAGAAGTGCCTAGCTGACGAAGGACTGCATGTTCCTCTCGAAGACTTGCAAGTCAACGAAACGCTTCACTTTGTGGAAAAACCGGTCGAAATCATGGACCGAGGAGCCAAGCAATTGAGGCGCAGTCGAATTCCTATTGTCAAGGTTCGATGGGAAGGAAAACGTGGCGCTGAATTTACTTAGGAACTCGAGAGTTAAATGAAGATGAAGTATCCACATCTTTTCCCTAAATCTTCCTCAATTTCGGGACGAAATTCCCTAAAGGAGGGGAGACTGTAACGCCCTGCTTATTTGTACTTTCCATTTATAGCAAGTCTTGTTTGTACTTCCATTTTTGGAAACCTTGTACTCTTGTAATCATTCCTTCTTTGTAATCGTTGTAAACTCGAGACCTGAATTATGAATGAAAACATGCATTTCTTTAAATACGTGTTATACATACTTCAAACATAATTATACATTTGATAGTGAAACAATTTGATACATATTCGTGATGCTTACAAACGTACGTTGAATTCATAAATACGTGACATACATGCTTCATACTATGCTTACATACTAATTCTATACTTAAACATGCTCATTCTTACACTTATGCAACCTTAAGAACATGTTACATATGCTTAGGAACCTTAATTAAATCACAAAACCCGTACTAAATAACATTGGGACAAGTTGCAAAACAATAAAAAACAAAATAAAATTTTTGTGCTTCCTGCCTGAAGCTTACGGACCGCAAAGGACCCCCTTACGGTCCGTAAGGGTGTCTGGCGGGCTGCAGATTCAAACAGCTCGTGAAATTGCACGAAATCCCAACAATTCTTCTCCTCCAATCACCTCTAAACCTCCATTAAACACCTCCAATCAACCCTAACTCCTTCCCCTATAAGTACACACCTTCTCCAAGCCATTTTCCACTTTCAAAACTCTATAATCTCTCCAAAATCACTCTCAAAGCTCTTGCAAATCAGGAATTCGGGCAGATTCATACCTTCATACAAAAGTGAGCATAACTTGCTCAAAACTCAACCAAATGACTTGATTCTTCTTTCTAATTGCTTGGATAATCTTTGGGCTTGATTCCTTGATCTCTCCTTGGAGAAATCAGACCTGGAATTGCCCTAAAAATGTCCATAAACTTTCTGTTGTGTTTTAAATTCTTTCAAAGCTTGTTTAAACTTATCAAACTTGAGTCTAACTCATCTCAAACCTATGTCCTAATGCTTACAACCTATCTTATGGTTGGTTAGGCTTAAAAACAAGGTTGAGACATACAACATCAGAGGTTAAACCTTAAATAATTTCTGTTTTGTTTAGGTTTTTTAACCCACAAGTCATGTTCAAGCTTCAAACTTGATATAGGAGTGATTATGGAACAACTTGGGTTGTCCAACATAAAATCCCCACATGACTTGATGATTTCTCATAGTTTAGATTGTTTACATTCTTGTACTAATCTTAGTTCATGACCCTCCTTGTTTGTTGTTACAACAAGTGTAGTGGTGAACTGATGTGTGTAAAATGCAACATATAAATTACATCAAATAAGGCATAAAACTAACCCTTTTTAAGTACTAATATTGGAAAAAGAGTGTTTTTGTCTTCCTTTTGTATTTTCAGGATTAAATGAGCTCAAAAACGCAAAAGAAGCAAAAAGACAGCTAAATCCAACATAAATACAAGAAAAGGAACATTAGTGGACTGCCCGACCCCTCAACGGCACCTTCCAAAGCAAAATAGAGAAGTCAGAAGACTGAACACGCCCCGTGCTCAGCCAGCACGGGGCCGTGCCCAAGAAGCAGCAGAAAAGACAAACCTATAGAAGCTTCTATTGCCCACCACGGGCCGTGCCCAGCGGACACGGGGGCGTGTCGAAAGTACAACAGGCGCATTTATTGTAATTGCGAATTACAATTAATGAGGAGAGAGAGTGTCAGACAGGCACGGGGCCGTGCCCAGCGGACACGGGGCCGTGCCCAGCTCTCTGATCAGCCAATAAATAGGAGTGCTTGGATTCATTTCATCTCATCCCTTGGCACACCACCTCTCTCACACTTCATCCACCACCCACCACCATCACAACACCATCATCCACCACCATCATCCATTGTCCATTGTAGAGTGTGTGAGTCGTCTCGGGATCCAAGATTGATCGTAAGAGTTCTTGACAATCAAGGCCATGTTTGCCTAAGTCTCTTACATCACTTGGTGAAGACAAAGTGTCTAGTATAATACTTTTTATTTCTAATCTTTTGCACTTTTTATTTGGTTTTGTATTAATGACTTTAATAACTAGTTACTTATGTTGAAGGTGATCTTTCCTTATCGTTTGTCCGTGGTGTCTTGGCATTATTTTACTGTCTATATAAAATAAAGGATTTTCACCATTCATATCTCCACGGTCTATATGGAGGTATGTTGGCTACCTGGTCGGGGGTTAAGGGAACGGTTTGGTAAAGGTCTTGCCATTGTTCAGCGTTTAGAGGTCCTGCAATGGACCTGGGTCAAATTTAGTAGGACCTCCTTCAATGCTTCACGGTATTGGATGGCGGGGGTCCAAACTCTTTGACCCCCTCATAAGTTAACTACTATTAATACTATAACCCGGCTATTTAGGACTGTATCCCTGCTGACTCAGACTACTTAGCCGAGGGTAACGTCACCGCCAAAAGCGGGGCCTACCACAATACTGCATTAATAACTTAATTCATTATCTTCCAATAATCCACCCTTTTAGGATTGTATCCTTGCTGACTCAAACTACTGGGGTGAGGGTAACGTCACCTTCAAAAGAGGGGCCTACTACAATAACTAAGATAATCTCTTAATTATGTGCAAAAGTGCGGAAATAATCAAAGGTTATACTAGATACGAGTCGGAACCAAGTGATTCATCTTGTCTATCTGTTTTTATTTTATTTTTATTTTCAGCATTTTAGTTAGTTTTTATCTCTTCTTAGTTTAAAACATTTTTTCTAAACTTTTATTTTGATTAGACGTTGAGGATAAACCGGTACTAAAAGCTCTTGTGTCCTTGGACGACCTCGGTATCTTACCAACGCTATACTACGCTCAACGACGGGTGCACTTGCCCATATGTGTGTTTAGTGTTAGTGAAATATCGTGTTTTATAAATTTAAAACTTGGCTAAAATAAGTGTTAAAAATGGCTTAAAATATACACCTAATATATATAACACTTCCACGCACATCATGAACATATACGAGGTGCGTAAATGGAAGCTTGATCTTCCTACCTCCTACATGACTTCTATGACACATTTTGAGGTACCTAAATGAAGATGTAATCTTCTACCTCATGCTTGAAATAATTGAACGTTTGGACTTAATAATATATACTATACAACCTAAATAATATCTATGTACATTCGAACCTTTGATGTTGAATTCATGTTCATTTGTCAAAGTAGTAGAACATCATCTAAAGACCTAAACCTTGTTATGATTCTTATGGGTGTTCAACTCATGAAATCATTATAACCCTTGTGGTTACCAAGTGTCATACAAGTGTTATGTGTTGAAGATGATTATTTTGATATAATATTTTCATGTCATTTTAGTTCCGAATCCTTACTCTTCTGATTTCCCCAAACTTATAGACTTTGTTCCTTTGTGTAGAAGGACAAGGTGCTCCAACTAGCTAATCCAACAACCAACTTACTCTCGGATTCTCAAGTTCAAGACTTGCAAAACCGTGAGTACACTTGACCCATTTACATTTTAAACCACTTTTGGGTTGTAACATGTTACCATACAAAATTACAGTTGCACACACTTAAACATACTTTGTGAACTCAATCCGTTATACATGCTACTTGTTATGCTAGATAATACATGCTTTATGCCATTACTATGTTATACCCTCGCTTAACAATTATAGCGCTATAGGAGTAGCACACCACCCGACGGGGGTTTGTTAAGTCAATATACTATACGGTCTCGTCACTTTTGTGGCGAGGGATGCTAAATACTAGTGGACACTTTGGGTTTAGACGTAATGTTATGCATGCTAGTTACCTTGTATACAAATTGCCATGTGGATTCGAGTAAAATGCTTTATACTTATGCTATACTATTTAAACCTTGTGTACTCGCCTTTGCTTTTGCATTGAACTTTATTTTAACATGTTACAGGTTGATGATGATGATGATGCTATGAAATGAAGTAGCGTTGATGCCTAGATACACATATAGACGTTTAGGTTTAAATGTTGTATCAATTTTGATTATGTTGTTATGTATTCCTTTTGAACTTGTTGTTATTTGAATTCCTTGTATTGTTGACAATTTAGTTTATGAAATGAAATCGGTTTATTAAATATTGACGCAAATAGTGTTATGAAGTCTCTTGCAATCTAGTTCGTCTCACTCCGATGTTTCCGCCATCGGTTGGGGTGTGACACAGTGTGGTGAGACTTGGCACAAAACAGAAACTAATGAGTTAGCTATATTTAAGAATGAACGAGGTGGTTTTTACTGTGGCAAGGAGGTCACTACGAGCATGGATGGTTAAGGATGAATCAAGCTAGTGAGTAAGCAAGTCTAGGGGTATGCTCTACTCTACAACCATCATGTATCAATTCTTTGGATACCAACGTCGGCTTAACTTAGTGTCTTTAGATACTAAGCATATACACGAATTAGAGTCATGTAGGTTAAACATGTCTTGCTCTATCAAGTTAGCTAATGAGGAATTAGCGAAGTCATGTGAAGTCATTAAGGGTCACCGATACGTTCCTATCAATCGACCCGTTACATCTGTGTTGTTTAACACCGGTGTCGGTATTAGCTTCATCCCCATAAAATTCAAAGTATGCTTGGCCGAGTCAAGTAAACAAGACGTCCTCCCATTCAATAGGATTGACCAATGGTAAATTAGTTAAGTCAGGAAAGACATCAAAGGATGCACACTCGAACTTGGAGCACGAAAATTCAGTAACGACTTTTCACTCATTCAATTAGGTTGTTACGACTTAACTTCTGGCATAGACTGGTTGGCCGACAACCGAGCAGAAGTAGTTGTGCTGCGAAAACTATTATTCTTTTTCCCCCTGTCTGACGAGAGAACATCTTTTGGTGCACGGAGAGAAACACGACACACGGCTGCTGACCAACAACTGTATGAAGGCTCGGAAGAGTCTGAGAACAGGATGCATCACCTTTCTTGTCCATGTGGTCGACAAGAAGGCCGAGTAGCGCAAGGTGGAGGACATCCCTGTGGTAAGGGAATACCCTGAAGTCTTTCCAGAAGACTTGTCGGGACTACCTCCGCAGCGACAAGTCAAATTCAGTATCGATCTTGTGCCAGGAGCTGCACCGGTGGCGAAAGCTCCATATAGACTCGCGCCCGCGGAAATGCAGGAATTATCTACTTAGCTTCAGGAGTTGCTTGACAAGAGATTCATTAGACCGAGTTTCTCACCTTGGGGAGCTCCGGTGCTATTTGTCAAGAAGAAGGACGAAACCTTTCGAATGTGCATCGATTACAGAGAACTAAACAAGCTAACTATCAAGAATCGGTATCCTTTACCGAGGATCGACGACTTATTCGATCAGTTGCAAGGTTCCAGCTTCTATTCCAAGATCGACCTAAGATCCGGATACCATCAGCTGAGGGTACAAGAGGAAAGCATTCCTAAAACGGCGTTTAGGACTCGTTATGGGCATTACGAGTTCCTTGTTATGCCTTTCGGCTTAACAAACGCTCCCGCGGTATTCATGGATTTGATGAATCGGGTTTGTAAACCATACCTCGACAAGTTCGTGATCGTATTCATTGATGACATTTTAATATACTCATGAACAGAGACGGAACACGAACAACACTTGAGAACTATTTTGGAGTTGCTTAAAAAGGAACAATTGTACGCCAAATTCTCAAAATGCGAATTTTGGATTCGTGAAGTACAATTTATCAGTCATGTGGTGAACGAGAACGGAATACATGTTGATCCAGCTAAGATAGAGGCCATAAAGAACTAGAACACTCCAAAGACCCCAACGGAAGTAAGACAATTTCTAGGCTTAGCGGGATACTATCGTAGATTCATTGAGAATTTTTCTAAAATTGCTCAACCGCTAACCTCGCTCACTCAAAATGATAGAAAGTTTGATTGGGGTGAAAAACAAGAAACGACTTTTCAACTACTCAAAGATAAACTATGCCAAGCGCCAATCTTATCACTCCCTGACGGCACCGATGACTTTGTGGTGTATTGTGATGCATCGCACCAGGGATTGGGTTATGTATTAATGCAACGTGAAAAAGTCATCGCGTACGCGTCACGACAGTTGAAAGTTCATGAAAAGAATTATACCACTCACGACCTAGAGTTGGGCGCAGTGGTATTCGCTTTAAAGATATGGTGTCACTATTTCTATGGTACTAAGTGTACCATATTCACTGATCATAAAAGTCTTAAACATGCGCCAACAGCGATGGGTAGAATTGTTGAACGATTATGACTGTGAAATCAGGTACAAAAGGAAACGTTGTAGCGGATGCTTTGAGCCGGAAAGAAAGAGTTAGAACATTACGAGTATGAGCTTTAGAGTTGACAATCCAGACAAACTTCACTACTTGAGTGTGCGATGCACAAAAGGAAGCCCTAAAGCCAGGAAATATACGAACATAATACTTGCGAGGAGCAAGGAAACAAATGGAAACAAACAAAGATGACACTTTATATTTCAGGGGAAAGATCCGGATTCCCTATTTTGGTGGCTTACGAGACTTAGTGCTGGATGAAGCACACAAGTCCAGATATTCAATACACCCAGGATCTGATAAGATGTATCAGGATTTAAAGGAATACTATTGGTGGCCTAAACTCAAGAAAGATATTGCGACCTATGTTGGGAATTGCCTAACTTGTGCAAAGGTCAAGGCCGAATATCAAAAGCCATCTGGGTTATTACAACAACCCAAGATTCCTGTTTGGAAATGGGAGAAGATATCAATGGACTTCATTAAAGGACTCCCACGGACCTCTCGAGGTCATGACATGATTTGGGTTATCGTTGATCGATTAACCAAGTCGGCTCACTTCCTACCTATTCGTGAAAAAGACAGTACCGCGAAGTTAGCTGAAATCTACCTCAACGAGATTGTGACATGTCATGGAGTGCCTACTTCAATAATCTCGGATCGCGATGGTCGCCTTGTGTCAAGAATATGGCAATCATTTCAAGAATCGCTTGGATCTCGTTTGGCTCTAAGTACAACATTTCATCCGCAAACCGATGGACAAAGCAAGCGAACCATCCAAACGTCGGAAGACATGCTTCGTGCATGTGTGATGGATTTAGGCGGAAACTGGGATACTCATTTACCCCTGGTAGATGTAACACCCCGAAAATTTGCGTCCTATAATGTGTTGACACGTGTCATAGGTTTGAACGTGTGAAAGAATGTTCTTGAAGGACTAAAGTTGACAAACAATGAAACTGTGTAAATATAAGGGTTCAAAACGTCAACAATGAATAATTAGACTTTACAATAACCCTACCTGATGTTTATAACCTTAAACGAATGAATCATGGATCATACGATGGGAATTGTGAAAGAAAGTGAGAGATTTCAAACTACAGGGGTTAAATGTGTCAACATGTTTAACTTATACCTCTGAGTGACCTTTTAGCAAACCCGAAGCCTTGTAACGATTAATTATTCTCACTAGAATGCACCATAAAAATTTCACCAAGTTTCGTTACCGTATGAGAAAGTTATGATAAAATTCGTGTGTGAGGGTTAGAATCGTCAACATTGAAAATTAGGGCTTTTCGGGTGATCACAAAGTTACCCAAGGACTTCACAAAGAAGGTATAAGTCTTGAAGCCCTTATAAATCAATTTGGAGGGTTTATAATGCAAGAAACAAGGTGATAGCGACGTTTAGAAGGACCAGGGACTGAAAATGCAATAACTGAAAAATTTGAAACCTGAAGTCATGTCCCAGGCGGCCCGCGTAAGGATTGCTTATATCTCAGGCGGGCCGCGTCAGGCCTGCAGATGCAGAAAAAACAGGCAGGTGCCTGTTTGCATGTTCTAACCGACTTTAAACATGGTTTTTCGATTCTATGGGCTTCCTAAAGAGGTTTACAGCTTATAAAGGCCATATACATGCATCTTGGATCATCTTACACTCATTTGGAATCAATCTTTGATGATCAAAGTTCTTATTAAAAGTATTGTATTTCAACATTCAACACATATCAACTTCTGGACATTTGGAGGAGCTCCGGAACTGATACAAGGCTCACAAATCATCCATTAGACGTATGTAAGTGCCCTTGAACCTTCTCGATTGAGTTATGGTTAGTTTATAGCCTAGAAATCAAACCGTCGTAACTACGGTTTGACTTGGCGATAAATCATAAACGGTCCAGAGATTTGTCGAAACGAAAGTTGTTACAAGTTGGTAATATTGTGGGAAATTAACCCTTAAAAGGGCACCCTTTGATTCCCGATCTAACAAAGTCGTTCGTCGAGTCAAACTTCTTCCGAAAAAGTCAACAGAACCATAAATCGCAAAATTAGCGATACAGAAGGCGTGTAACCTGTTTTATCAGTTATATAATCTGAAAATAAGTATGAAAACTTGTCTAGGCTTGTTTGATTCGACAACTCTCAGTTTTGAACCGATTCGGAGCCGAAAGTCGCATAGTTTGACTTTCTGCTTTGACCTCGATTCTGACCCGTTTTTGATAGGTTTAGACATGCCTTAAAGTTCCATTAGGACCTAGTTACATGTTGGTATAACCCTCTGCGTTTATACCACTTGAAACCTCGATCGTCCGACGTTTCCGTTAAATGCCTAAATAATGACCATAATGCCCTTATGTTTATAAAACGAGATTTTTGAAGACGTGAAAGTATAAAAGTCTTTGTTACTGATTATTGAACATGTCTGTAAATTTTCACGTCAATCGGAAGTCTAGATTAGGAGTTACGCTTAATGACATAATTATAAACACTTTTATTAATTAAACGGCGTCATTAGCGTAAAGCCTATCTCAGCCCAATTTTTGACACCAAAACTTTTACCCACTGATGTTAAATAATATTTTGGGATTTTTGAATATTTTTAATTATTTTTAAACTGATCATAAGCTAGGATTAGCGCCTTAATTCGGTTAATACCGAATATACCCTTTTCGGGTATAAAATGAGTTTTTTAAATCCTTTTGATACCAATCAAATTGCTACTGATTTTAAATAATAAATGAAGTGTTTTAAGCCTGTTTAAATGACCAGAAAACTCAGAATCCTATTTTTAACCATACATCGCTTAAAACGACTTTATACGCGTATTATACGCATAGTTAGGGTTTAAAACTATTTTGGCATATAAGACTTATAACCAAATGTTATAACCTGTTAAAATAAACCATTTTACTGATTTAATCAGACCCAGATCACAGAAGATAAATTCATTCCTTTTATAATCTTTAAAATGACCAAAATACCCCTATGGGGCTTAATATGAGATTAAACTCGTTTTGGGCATAACGGAAGGTATCCTACTGATATCACAACATATTTAAGGCATGTTAACTTAGGAAACCTGTTTAGGACTCTTATGGATACCCGTTACGCTTCGTACGCGTTCGGTTCGTTTATGTAACTAGTTTACATAAATTAGCCGAAACGGGTCAAACCTTATCGGTTTTATCTCAAAATCCAGAATGTGTATAATATACCCATATTATACAAATCTCCGAACTTGTCGGGTCTAAGTCACATTCCATTCCAGTCTTCGCCTTATCATGCGTTTGAACCGTATCTTCCTTTTGAAAACTAACCGGTCTAAGTCATGACTTAATTAAAGACCCGTTAGGATTCTAATAGGTTATTAAAAACCTTCGTTCCAGATTTAGGAGCCCAGTAAAAGCTATCCGCACTTGCTGATTTGATACGGCTGGGATTGAATTTATATTTAGCTCAGGTAAATACTTTTAACTTATTTTCCCTATACGGGCTTGGGGTACGGTATATAAAATACCGCTTGGTCCAGCATTGAATCTTTAATCGAATAGAGGTTAAATCATTGATATGCTCCGTTTTGAAATGTTTTGTTGCTTAAAGCCTTTGGGGGGTTAATGACCATGTCCCGGATATCCCTGGCATCATTTTACGAAATGGCCACGACCTTAGCACTCAGGTGTAGGCGTACACCTGTCAGTGTCTCATTATATAAAGTGGTGTGTCCATTGATCTTTAACCCGGTCTACGGATCGGGCTACTGAACGCATAAGAAACATGTAATTCGTTTACAAGTTTATATATTTACATAATTATCCCAAGTTATAAAATATTATTTGTGCCTTGTGCCTTAAATCCATTTTCTTAAACTCTTTTCAAAATGAGTCGGTTGATTGTATTTACCAGTGTAAACTGACGTATTTTCCCAAAAAGGCTAAGTGCAGGTACTAATCGGAATTGGCTGGCTACCCCTAGCATAAATAAAGAGTCTCGCAAGCTTAGATGCCTAAAGTCTGTTGAACAGTGTTATTTTATTTATGATCCGTCTGTGGATCCTTTACTTCCGTTGTAATACTTTGATGTTACATTATTTCGGATTGTAATATATTTATCCTTTTGCTTCCGCTGTGCATTTATATATTGTGTTGTTTGACTATGATGTTGCCAACCACGTCACGTTACTCCCCTACCGGGCCCACCGGTAATACGTGGAAATTTGGGGTGTGACAGGTTGGTATCAGAGCCAACATTGAGTGAATTAAACACTATCTTTTTGTGTTTAATCTCAATGACACATTAGCACATACCTTGACCTTCTGAGTCTAGACTTAACATAGGAATATTCTAAATCCTTATCTGGAAATTCTGCTTCCAAACTTTTTTGAAAACGTCGCCAAGCGAAGAAGCCGTAATAATAATCCTCAACACTCGGAGCCTTAATTTGCTGACCTTCGTACATCGGCTAGGACGAAACATGCAACCAAGGAGAAAGCATTCAGAAATAAAATGAAGAAGAAACTCCTTTTTGCTTAAGATCGTTTCCTTAATAGTCCTTCTAAGGACATAATTACTTTTCAGTTCCTTTGAGGACAACATTATTCCTTTCAAGTCCCGTCTAGGGCACATCTGTATTTTAATTTTATAGTGGAATAATTAATTTTAAATTTTCATTCAGACATTCCTTTTGTAAGATCTACCTTTATATAAAATGAAAAAAAAAAATCTAAAAAGGACGAGACCTAGCCACGCATTATTTTGAGGCAGGGCAAAGATGGTAGTTCCATAATTAGATTCAGATCCATATTTAACACCTCAATTTAGGATTGTTCTGCGTTAAATATTAATAAGAATCTTAAGAGTGAAACCTAGCCTTCGGGTCATTTTAAGGCCGGGCCATGATGGTAAGACCTGTTTAAAAGATTCGAATCCCTGTTAACATCTGTAAATATGTTAACACTCCTGACAGACGTGATTCATTAAAATCACACACGTCATTCTTATTAATGGATTCTTCAAAAGATTCCTAACCCAATGTAATGATCTCTGAATCATGGGTTTAGATCATCACTTGAGATGATCATATTTTGACCATACGTGGTAATATAGCGCCTACAGGCCCTGCTCATTTCCATATGAGCCAAAAGACAGTAGTAGCGACGACTCCCTGTCAGATAAAGGTAATGAACTAGGTTCAACCCTACATGCTTTGATTCTTTGAAATCATAGCTTATAATTTATAATTGTCCTTGTGACTAGGCCATTTGTGCTATCAGTATACCTTCGTGTCTTGATTCTCTGAAATCATGACTTATAAATTAAACTTGTCTACGCGACTAGGCCATTTGTGCTATTACTAACTTATAAATTAGGATTCATGATAAAAATCCTGGATAAAATAAATATCATTCCTTACCTGCCAATATAGATATTAAAAGAGAATCTTAACAGGTTTGACCTAGCTAAGATGGTAAACCTGTTTAAAAAGAGATTCAGATCCTTGTTAACATCTGAAAATGTGTTAACACTCCCGACAACCGTGATGCAATAAAAATCACACTTGTCATCCTTATATTAGGAATTTTTCCAAATCCCTTATTTAGCGTAAATGATCAATAGGAATCATGGCTGGTAAACGTCGAAAATGATGTACACATCAAAACATCCATTTGGGATGCATACATGCGAGTAAAGATGAATACATGAAAAAGATAGTTTTATTTCATAACTTCTTGTCAAGACAATGAACTATGAAATTTTCCGACCCAAAGGAATCATCGATTATGTTTTTAAAATTTCCCTAGTGACAAGGCCTCCGAGCCATCATAAGTCTTTTGGAACAAGCCCTTGTGCTATATATAAAAGATGTCAGTATGACATTGGCAGTCGTGACTTATGTCCCCTGTCCAATAAATATGGAGGATTATTTTCCGCTTAAATGCCAAAGATGGTTTATTTAAACTTAGGCAAAACATAATCAAATAAATTAAATTCTATCTATTGGCCTATATGGTTTAATTGCGCCATGGCTATCTATTCATCAAATTCGACAATTCACTATATGATTAAACAAATTGTTTCTACTTGGATAGTAGCCTTCAAAGCTTCACCATGGCTGACTCCTCTGAAGCTCACCATCATCCAGTTAATCAGAATGATGAAGTAAGACTGAACTTAACAAGAACCGAGTTACAGGCTATGTTAAATACGGCCATAATTAACGTTGTGGATCGCGTGCTGAGGGATCACAAACGGAAGGGCGATGATACCCCAATTCAAGGTCGTAAAAAGGGTAAGACCGGTTCAAACCATAGCCCGTCCAAGCCAAAGGGGGCAAAGCCCAAATGCAATAACTGCAGGAAGCAACATTCTGGAAAATGCACCATCGACCCACGTGCTAATTTATGTGGAATTTGCAAAACCAAGGGTCACAAGACCTTGGATTGCAAGAAAGTGGAAGATGCGACCTGTCATGGCTGCGGCGAAAAGGGGCACATCGGTACTAATTGCCCTAAGGCTGCCAGGGAAGGAGCAGCTAAGTATGGCAAGTATTTAAAGGACAAACAGCAGTCAGGTGAAAAACCCAAATGCAAAACCTGCAAGAAACAACACTTCGGGAAGTGCAGGTATGGATCGAACTTGCATACACAGTCGAGAACTGTTGCATGTGGGATATGCAAGTCCAAGGGGCATAAGACCTTGGACTGCAAGAAGATGGAGGAAGCAACCTGTAACGGTTGCAATGAAATAGGGCACATCAAAACTAATTGCCCTAATAAAACCAAGAAGTCTGGGAAAGATTCGAAGGACAAACCACGGACTGGTAAAAAGCCCAAATGCAAAACCTGTAGGAAATATCACCTCGGGAATTGCAGATATGAAGTTCCGCCTCTACCCTGTGGAATCTGCAAGTCCAGGGAGCATAAGACCTTGGGTTGCAAGGGATTGGGAGACGCAACCTGCTACGGTTGCAATGGAAAAGGGCACATTAAGACCAACTGCCCTAAACACGCTAAAAAGCTTGAGGAAGATAAGAAGACCAAAGCTGGAAGCTCTCAAATAGATGCTCAGGAGATTGTTCAGGATAACAATGTCACCACAGGTACTTTCTTTACCAGTAACGCTTATGCTAGAGTATTAATTGATTCATGTTCAGATAAGTCTCTCATAGACAATAGATATTGTAAATCATTAAATCTGCCTGTTAGCAACTCTAAGCGTTAAGTATAAAGTAAAATTGACCGATAACACCTCGGAGACTGCTCCAGCAATATTAAATGGATGTTTTATATCCATTAGAAATTACCCTTCTCCGCTGTCCTTGTTTCGTTAATAAGAGGACTCTATATAGTAATAGGTAAGGATTTGTCATCTTGTGACCAAGCCCATATTGTGGGTGATAAGAAGCAGTTAATTATCAAGACTGTCATTTTGAAGGTTTGCTTCGGATCAGAAGATCCATGCGGCCCGCGTAAGCCCTGGGTGATACCTTACGCGGCCCGCGTCAAAAAAATGGTGGAATTGGCCGTCCCCGGAATCGAACCTGGGTCTAGGCCGCACCCTTTCGCGCGCCTAGCCAAGCGAGCTAGGTGCCTAGTTTGTGAAATTTCCATTCTTATTTAATATAAGCACATGTACAATAACTTCCTTACTTCTTACTACAATCACCTACTTATCCTTCTTAGGTTGACTAAGCACTTGGTGAATTCGGTATTTTATACCAAAACTTCGAGTATGGAAAAACTCAGAAAGAGATTTCAATAATAAAAAGGGGGCCATCGATTTCATGAAAATTGATGGATGAAGTAGAAACCATTAGGTATATCAGCGGTTATGCTGGAAAGAACCTGGTAAAGCATACATCACAGTCATTTGATGACAATACCCTAAATTAGTGAGGATATTAAGGAAATCCTCAAGAGAGATCATATTATACATTGTGGAATGGTCCAAGTTTTAAGGACCTTATAAAAAAAAAAAAAAAAAACCTAGTATCCGTTTCGCGAAAAAGGGAAAAGACGGAATAAGAATTTTCTGACTCTCGCCATAAAAGTTCTAGACTGTCGACAGTGTGTCGCAAATTTTAATTCATTGGCTGAGATAGTACCCTATTAAAGCACAAAATTATTAGTGGTTAGCATTGGCAATAAGAGGGCACATTAAGGTTTGAAAACCTACTCATTAAGAATCCATTATGGATCTACCTCAGCTACCCACGTTATAATGATTAAGAAGTAACCAGTCAAAGTTGAGACTGCCCTAAGGGTATCTAAGATATTACAGCTAAGTTAGAAGGATTAATAGTGGAGGAGTTTAGCCCTCCTGTTGAATAATTAGAGACAACTCATATTGTGAATTTCACCAGATAAACCCTTATTGTAAATTTATTGCTATAAATTACATGTGGTTACGGGTGCTGTTAAGTCTCTCACCGGACCATAAACTTAGCAAACCTTTACAAATTTTCCCTGCAGGAACCCCAGATGTTAAGTGTAAGGTAGAACCTTCAGGCAAATAATATGAACCATTTCTTCTGTTCTTGTCAGAAACCTTTAGGCATAAAATTTTTAGAAGTATCCGCTCTCTAAAAGGAAGTGCGAAAGCATATATAGTTGATATCTCTTTAATCTCTACCGATTCCGAATACCAGGTGGTATGATAAAAGCGTCATATGAAGATTGGTGTATCTTAATAAGTTCCATAGATTGCTTCCATGCCTGATCAGTATGGAGGTTTAATGCATGGGACCACAAAGGTATTTCGAGAGGTCATATGGTACTAAATTCAACTAATGGTATTTAGAGGAGATATCCAGGATGGAATTATCCAAGTAAATGTTCCAGATCAAGAAATTCGTGGACTCGTAACGTAAAAGTGTCACTTAATGGACACAAGCAAAGATGGATGAATTGGAGCTTGAGATTTATAAAATCTCTGTAACCTCCTTATATCTTGATCATCTTCTTCTAAGATTACCCTGTTTACCCCAGAGAGGCAGGTAGAGTTAAGGGATATATCCCAGTTAGAGCTGCATTATTATGAGATCTCCAAGACAGCTAGTACCATTTTGGCAGAATTGAAAACCCTGGTCAAATAAGTTTTAAGATATAGATTCATATAGCCTAACTCAATATCCAGAGAGTTCGGTATAGTTAGATATGAAAGACGGTTCATCTTGCTTATGCATTTTTACCGCAACCCAAATTAGGCAACGATTAAGGATTTGCCATCAGCTGCCCAGGACTGTCGATTTGTTCGACTCACGACAAGGATTAGCTATTCTTTAAAATTAGTTAAGCAGTGGTTAGAATAACAATCTCACCTTAAAAATAAGCTTTACTATAACAATTGATATGTAAGTATTAAGGCTACTCCTTTGGAGACCTTGAATAGATGGAATGTTAAATATCTAGTGTTAGATAGAGAATTGGTAAGTCCAATTATCAAGATCTGAAAGTTTCCTGGGGGACAACAAATAAGATTATACAAATCCATAATCGATTGTAGGTTGCCAGTATATGGCAAGAAATCGAGGAGTTATGAAAATAGCAAACTTCCTAAGTTCTTGTTAAGGAATATGGTTTAACAAAAGATATCACCCAGGAAGGGTGTACCAAATTTGTGAAATTTTCAGGCTAGTTAAGCTCTGAATATATGAAAATCATTCGAAGGGAATCGAATGTATCAAGATCAAGTAGCTAGTAAGCTAAAACCTACTTAAGGAGTTTGACGGAGCTCGCAATACATTGCACACTAGTGACTGAAGGATGTGTTCCGCCAATAAGTCAAGAAGCACTATCACATAATGATATGCAGAATTATGATATGATGAGCATCCTGTATCGATTGAGGATCGACAGGTCAAGAAGCTCCAAAAGGATACATACGCCTAATATAAGAGTCACTTTGGGAGCTTGGAAAGACTCCAGATATGCTATAAAAGTTAAGTCCCTTATGCGACAAAGAGTACTTCCAGCATTCTAACAAATCTCGAGGTCGAGATTTCTTTTAAGGGGGTGAGGATGTAACACCCCGAAAATTTGCGTCCTATAATGTGTTGACACGTGTCATAGGTTTGAACGTGTGAAAGAATGTTCTTGAAGGACTAAAGTTGACAAACAATGAAACTGTGTAAATATAAGGGTTCAAAACGTCAACAATGAATAATTAGACTTTACAATAACCCTACCTGATGTTTATAACCTTAAACGAATGAATCATGGATCATACGATGGGAATTGTGAAAGAAAGTGAGAGATTTCAAACTACAGGGGTTAAATGTGTCAACATGTTTAACTTATACCTCTGAGTGACCTTTTAGCAAACCCGAAGCCTTGTAACGATTAATTATTCTCACTAGAATGCACCATAAAAATTTCACCAAGTTTCGTTACCGTATGAGAAAGTTATGATAAAATTCGTGTGTGAGGGTTAGAATCGTCAACATTGAAAATTAGGGCTTTTCGGGTGATCACAAAGTTACCCAAGGACTTCACAAAGAAGGTATAAGTCTTGAAGCCCTTATAAATCAATTTGGAGGGTTTATAATGCAAGAAACAAGGTGATAGCGACGTTTAGAAGGACCAGGGACTGAAAATGCAATAACTGAAAAATTTGAAACCTGAAGTCATGTCCCAGGCGGCCCGCGTAAGGATTGCTTATATCTCAGGCGGGCCGCGTCAGGCCTGCAGATGCAGAAAAAACAGGCAGGTGCCTGTTTGCATGTTCTAACCGACTTTAAACATGGTTTTTCGATTCTATGGGCTTCCTAAAGAGGTTTACAGCTTATAAAGGCCATATACATGCATCTTGGATCATCTTACACTCATTTGGAATCAATCTTTGATGATCAAAGTTCTTATTAAAAGTATTGTATTTCAACATTCAACACATATCAACTTCTGGACATTTGGAGGAGCTCCGGAACTGATACAAGGCTCACAAATCATCCATTAGACGTATGTAAGTGCCCTTGAACCTTCTCGATTGAGTTATGGTTAGTTTATAGCCTAGAAATCAAACCGTCGTAACTACGGTTTGACTTGGCGATAAATCATAAACGGTCCAGAGATTTGTCGAAACGAAAGTTGTTACAAGTTGGTAATATTGTGGGAAATTAACCCTTAAAAGGGCACCCTTTGATTCCCGATCTAACAAAGTCGTTCGTCGAGTCAAACTTCTTCCGAAAAAGTCAACAGAACCATAAATCGCAAAATTAGCGATACAGAAGGCGTGTAACCTGTTTTATCAGTTATATAATCTGAAAATAAGTATGAAAACTTGTCTAGGCTTGTTTGATTCGACAACTCTCAGTTTTGAACCGATTCGGAGCCGAAAGTCGCATAGTTTGACTTTCTGCTTTGACCTCGATTCTGACCCGTTTTTGATAGGTTTAGACATGCCTTAAAGTTCCATTAGGACCTAGTTACATGTTGGTATAACCCTCTGCGTTTATACCACTTGAAACCTCGATCGTCCGACGTTTCCGTTAAATGCCTAAATAATGACCATAATGCCCTTATGTTTATAAAACGAGATTTTTGAAGACGTGAAAGTATAAAAGTCTTTGTTACTGATTATTGAACATGTCTGTAAATTTTCACGTCAATCGGAAGTCTAGATTAGGAGTTACGCTTAATGACGTAATTATAAACACTTTTATTAATTAAACGGCGTCATTAGCGTAAAGCCTATCTCAGCCCAATTTTTGACACCAAAACTTTTACCCACTGATGTTAAATAATATTTTGGGATTTTTGAATATTTTTAATTATTTTTAAACTGATCATAAGCTAGGATTAGCGCCTTAATTCGGTTAATACCGAATATACCCTTTTCGGGTATAAAATGAGTTTTTTAAATCCTTTTGATACCAATCAAATTGCTACTGATTTTAAATAATAAATGAAGTGTTTTAAGCCTGTTTAAATGACCAGAAAACTCAGAATCCTATTTTTAACCATACATCGCTTAAAACGACTTTATACGCGTATTATACGCATAGTTAGGGTTTAAAACTATTTTGGCATATAAGACTTATAACCAAATGTTATAACCTGTTAAAATAAACCATTTTACTGATTTAATCAGACCCAGATCACAGAAGATAAATTCATTCCTTTTATAATCTTTAAAATGACCAAAATACCCCTATGGGGCTTAATATGAGATTAAACTCGTTTTGGGCATAACGGAAGGTATCCTACTGATATCACAACATATTTAAGGCATGTTAACTTAGGAAACCTGTTTAGGACTCTTATGGATACCCGTTACGCTTCGTACGCGTTCGGTTCGGTTTATGTAACTAGTTTACATAAATTAGCCGAAACGGGTCAAACCTTATCGGTTTTATCTCAAAATCCAGAATGTGTATAATATACCCATATTATACAAATCTCCGAACTTGTCGGGTCTAAGTCACATTCCATTCCAGTCTTCGCCTTATCATGCGTTTGAACCGTATCTTCCTTTTGAAAACTAACCGGTCTAAGTCATGACTTAATTAAAGACCCGTTAGGATTCTAATAGGTTATTAAAAACCTTCGTTCCAGATTTAGGAGCCCAGTAAAAGCTATCCGCACTTGCTGATTTGATACGGCTGGGATTGAATTTATATTTAGCTCAGGTAAATACTTTTAACTTATTTTCCCTATACGGGCTTGGGGTACGGTATATAAAATACCGCTTGGTCCAGCATTGAATCTTTAATCGAATAGAGGTTAAATCATTGATATGCTCCGTTTTGAAATGTTTTGTTGCTTAAAGCCTTTGGGGGGTTAATGACCATGTCCCGGATATCCCTGGCATCATTTTACGAAATGGCCACGACCTTAGCACTCAGGTGTAGGCGTACACCTGTCAGTGTCTCATTATATAAAGTGGTGTGTCCATTAATCTTTAACCCGGTCTACGGATCGGGCTACTGAACGCATAAGAAACATGTAATTCGTTTACAAGTTTATATATTTACATAATTATCCCAAGTTATAAAATATTATTTGTGCCTTGTGCCTTAAATCCATTTTCTTAAACTCTTTTCAAAATGAGTCGGTTGATTGTATTTACCAGTGTAAACTGACGTATTTTCCCAAAAAGGCTAAGTGCAGGTACTAATCGGAATTGGCTGGCTACTCCTAGCATAAATAAAGAGTCTCGCAAGCTTAGATGCCTAAAGTCTGTTGAACAGTGTTATTTTATTTATGATCCGTCTGTGGATCCTTTACTTCCGTTGTAATACTTTGATGTTACATTATTTCGGATTGTAATATATTTATCCTTTTGCTTCCGCTGTGCATTTATATATTGTGTTGTTTGACTATGATGTTGCCAACCACGTCACGTTACTCCCCTACCGGGCCCACCGGTAATACGTGGAAATTTGGGGTGTGACAGTAGAGTTCTCATATAATAACAGTTATCACACAAGCATCAAAGCCGCCCCATACGAAGCATTATACGGACGAAAGTGCCGATCACCGCTGTGTTGGGCAGAAGTCGGTGACAAACAACTCATTGGCCCTGAACTAGTCCAAGAGACTACTGACAAGATAGCAAAGATACGAGACCGTATCAAAGCGGCTCGTGACAGACAAAAGAGCTACGCGGACAGAAGATGTTAACCATTAGTCTTCGAGGTTGGAGACAAAGTCTTACTGAAAGTCTCGCCTTGGAAGGGCGTAGCTAGATTCGAGAAACGCGGAAAACTAAACCCGAGATACATTGGGCCATTTGAGATTCTAGAAAAGATCGGTACCGTCGCGTACAAGTTAAAACTGCCAGAAGAACTCAGTAACGTACACGACACATTTCATGTGTCGAATCTCAAGAAAGGTCCGACTGTTGAGATAGTTATCATCCCAACGGATGAAATTCATGTAGACGACACGCTCCAGTTTACCGAAGAACCCGTCGAGGTTATGGACAGGAAAATCCACAAGACAAGGAGAAGTCGTATCGAACTAGTCAAGGTCCGCTGGAGCTCACGTCACGGACCTGAGTACACCTGGGAACGTGAAGATCAGATTAAGGAAAAATATCCCCACCTGTTCGAGAAGACTCCTGCAAAGGATGGCTCAACTTGAATTTCGGGACAAAATTCTTTTTAACAGGGGGAGAATGTGACAACTGGGGAAATACATGCTAAAACATCGAGGGGAAATACATGCTAAAACTATTGGTATGCTAGTTACGGAGTAGTAGATAACATGATCAATGTGCATAAGTAGGATGATAACATTAGTAACCATTAATCACTTAGTGACCAAGGTGCAAAAGGTGTAGATCTATTGGGCTTGAGGCACACCCCACTCCTAGTTGTTAACCGTGGAGTGCTTTTGTGATCCCAAATGATAACAAAGTGTTCTCGGTTTGGTTATTTACTTATGGTACATTATGTCAGGGGCTCGCTACCCACTGATAGATCCTTAACAGACTCCATGAATGAATCAGAACATACCATGATTACATGATTTCATTTTCATGAATACTACGATTACAAGATTTCATTTTCATGAATACTACGATACCAAGATTTCATTTTCATGAATACTACGATTACAGGATTTCATTTTCATGAATACTACGATTACAAGATTTCATTTTCATAAATACTACGATTACAAGATCTCATTTTCATGAATACTATGATTACAAGATTTCATTTTCATGAATACTACGATTACATATGATAACAAAAACTGCATGAACTCGCTCAATTTTTGTTGACTTTTTAAAACTACATGTATTTCAGGAAACAAGTCTTGAGCCGGTGATACATGATTGGATGCAATGATTACCTTTCTTACGTCACACGCAACACGCTTCCGCAACTAGCAGGGTGTGACACATAAATGACACTTAAACTCTAAGGACGTAAATGACACTTACCTACTAGATTTTATTTTGTTTAAACTTATTATTATTATTATTATTATTATTATTGTTATTATTATTGTTATTATTATTATTATTATTATTATTATTATTATTATTATTTTTACTATTATTATTATTACACACAATTATGGATGAGCATTTGGTACCGGGTACCAATACCTAGTTTCCTGTACCGAATTATTTCTGTTACCGAGCCGGTACCCATTTTTGGAAGTTTTCGGTACTAGTACTTTCAGTTCGGTACGGTACTGGTATTTTACCTTCATATACTGGTAATGTACCGTACTAAACATTTTGGTACCGGTACGGCGGTACCCATATTTGGGATTTTCAGCACCTGTATTTTCGATATCGAAACTATGTGTAGGGATGAGCTGGATACCGGTACTGAAAGTATTGGTGCCAAAAAACGCTAAATATGGGTACATGTATTGGTACCAAAAATGTTCGGTATGGTACGACACCATTATTTGAAAGTAAATTCGGTAAAATAACGGTACCGTATCGAACCAAAAGTATCAGTACCGAAAACGCCAAAATGTGGGAACTGAATCGTTACCAAAATTTTTATCCCTAACTGTGTGTGTATATAATAATATTAACAAGAAGAAGAACATTAAAAAAAATGTAGGAGTTAAGTGTCATTTACGTCCCTAGAGTTTACGTTCCTGAGTTATGGGTTTTTTTTAATGTGGTTGGTTTTTTTGGACTGAAATGACACATTTTAAGAATTTCAGAGAAGAAAATAGTACACTTTTAAAATTTGTCTGAAATGACAGAAACGGACAAACTACAGGGATGTAAATGACACTTTACTCTTATTAGAAAAATCACTATTCTAAGTGTCAGAATAGTGATATATATATTAAATATAAAAAAATGTTTTTGAGCCCTAGCCCCTAGGGTCTCATCTGGAGCAATCACACTATCTTCTGGGGCAGAGAAAATGTTAATCTTCATCTTATTCTTCCCGGACCCTATCAATACTTAGTATGAGCGAGATTTACTTGGTACGTTTGTTCTCTCGTGCCCTGGTTTTAGCATTGTACTGTACTAAGTACTAACATAATAGTATAATACTACACTATATTGTATGCTACAACTTTTTCAATGTACATGAGACTTATATATTTTTATTTTCAAAGGAAATTAACATTGTAGAAATCTTGATAGAAAGCTATAAATACATTTAAGGATCGCACATGATGGAATCGCCATGAAAAATCCTACCACACAAAAGCAATATAAACGAAAACAAATGACACGCATAGAGAAAGCCAGGTTTATTGTTGATTTGTTATTGCACAATAATCACTAATGAAATATATATTTCTTACAAATACCATAGAAACCATACAAAGAGACATCCATATACCATGGAAACCATATGAATGCACTCTTGTTAGTTTATATAGAAACTAATATGTTTTTTTTAAACACACGAACTATGTATATTTTTTAATGACACTAACCATTTGAGCAAACCAATCATTCATGCCTACGCTACCTATTTGAAATAGGGTTTGGTCCGCTTGGAACCTCATGCTTGCCGACTTCAAGTTCCCTTGTGGATTTGGTTGTAGATGATTCTGAACGATGGGTTGTGGTCGTTTTTGGTTGAGAATGATCAGTTGTCCTTGTTTGGGGATGAACATCCATGGTGGATGCGACGGTGGGAAGTGAAGTAGTCATGGTGGAAGTGATCAACAAGTTAAAAATCACCAAGGAAATAAAGAGAAAACAAGAAGCTTTGATGAGGTTAGCCATGCACGAGGAATGTAACAATGAGGGAGAAAGTTCATAAAAGAAGATGATGAATAAAGAAGCTTTTATGAAACTCAACAAACCACAAACACATGTTTATACGAAGATGCCTTTCGGCCTGAAAAATGCTGGCGCCACATACCAACGATTGATGGACAAGACCTTCGCAGGTGACATCGGAAAGCATATTGAAGTTTACATTGATGATCTAGTGGTTAAGAGTCCCGAAGAGGACCAAATGTTGAAGGACGTCGAGAAAACGTTCAACTCATTGCGCAGCGTAAACATGAAGTTGAATCCAGCCAAATGTTCTTTTGGCATGGAAGAGGGGAAGTTTCTCGGCTTCATAGTCACTAACGGCGGCTTCAAGGTGAATCCAGAAAAAGTTCAAGCAATAGAACGGATGCCATCGCCTCGAACAATCAAAGAAATGCAACGGTTGGCCGGCCGCCTAGCCGCGCTTAACCGCTTTTTGTCAAATCACGCCGCAAAGTCGTACCCTTTTATCAGCACACTGCGCAATTGTGTCAAGAAGCAAGAGTTCAAGTGGACACCCGACGCGGAAAAGGCTTTCCAGCAAATGAAAGCATGTCTGATCGAGCTTCCTACCCTGACCGCGCCTTTTGAAAAAGAGCCACTCGTACTGTACTTATCCTCTTCCGATAAGGCAGTAGGGTCGGTGTTATTAGTGGAAAGAAATGGAGTTCAAACTCCGATTTATTATGTCAGCAGGGTACTCACTGACCCAGAAACGAGATATTCCACAATGGAAAAATTGGTTCTTGCGCTGCTACATGCTTCCCGAAGACTGCGCAGATATTTTACAGGGCATGTGATCACCGTCCTTACCAATTTCCATATCGGCACGATACTTCAGAAACCAGAAACATCAGGAAGACTCGCCAAATGGGCAATCGAGTTGGGAGGGCACAACATCCTATACAGGCCGCGCCCAGCCATCAAGGGTCAAGTTCTAGCGGACTTCATCACAGAAGTCCCAGCTGAGAAAATCAAGGATTGTGAGCTTGTCGAAACTCCAGTGAAAGACACAACAAACGAGACTTGGATGCTTTACACTGATGGGGCTTCAAACGAAGACGGCGCGGGAGCGGGATTGCGCCTCGTAAGCCCCGAAAACCATGAATTTACTTACGCCATCAAGTTGGACTTTAAAAACACCAACAACGAGGCGGAGTACGAAGCATTTCTGGCAGGTTTGCGCCTCGCCATCAAAATGGGAGCTAAAAATCTACAAGCGCATGTTGATTCACTCTTGATAGCCAGCCAAGTCAACGGTATATACGATGCAAGGGGTGAAGTCATGGCCCTATATCTGGAACAAGCAAAAGAGCTGCTTCAACAATTCAAGTCTCACAAAGTCATCCACATCAACCGCTCCGAAAACAAACCAGCCGACGCCTTGAGCAAGCTTGCCTCAACATCCTTCCAACATCTTGCCAAAGATGTAAGGATTGAGGTACTCAAGAACCCGTCAGTTTTGTTGCGACAAGTCAATGTGATCGAGCTGGGGCAGCCATCCTGGATGACCCCCATCATTCAGTACTTGAAAGAAGGAATACTCCCAGAGCATAAGGCAGAGGCAAGAAAAATTCAGAACAAAGCTCTGCAGTACGAGATGAATGGCGGTATCTTATACCGAAAGTCCTTCTTGGGACCACTCCTGCGCTGTGTGGACCCTCAAGACGCGAACTATCTGATAAGAGAGATTCATGAAGGAATCTGCGGCATACATGCGGGACCACGCATGGTTGTCGCGAAGATCATGAACGTCGGGTATTACTGGCCAGGGATGCACGTTGATGCCCTGAAGGAGCTGCGCAAATGCGACTCCTGTCAGCGGCACTCTCCGAAAACCCTGCGCCCCAAGAACGATCTAATCCCCGTATCAACTGCTTGGCCTTTTCAGCAGTGGGGAATCGATATGGTGGGACCCTTCCCAGATGCTCCCGGCGCCGTCAAGTTTATAATAGTAGCCGTCGATTACTTCACAAAATGGGTGGAGGCCAAAGCCCTTGCTTCAACTACAGCCATGATGGTGCGCAAGTTTATTTGGGAACACATCATCTGTAGGTTCGGCCTCCCACTCAAAATAGTAACAGACAATGGCACTAACTTTGCATCCGATGACCTCAAGAACTGGATGAAGGAGATGAAAATCGAACACACGTTCTCCTCCGTTGCGCACCCTCAAGGCAACGGGCAGGTTGAAAGTGTGAACAAGTGTATCGTCGAGGGGATTAAGGCCCGACTGGGCACTAAACGTAGAGGCTGGGTAGACGAGCTCCCAAGTATCTTGTGGGCGCACCGAACCATGCCAAAAACGAGTACCGGCGAAACCCCTTTTAGCCTAGTTTATGGCTCAGAAGCGGTTATCCCGGCGGAAGTTGGCCTGCCCTCTCCGCGTTTGACAGCAGTCAACGCAATCGACAACGAGGCAGAGCGTCGCCTTGACTTGGACTTGCTAGAAGAAAGGCGCGAAATCGCGCGTATCAAAGAAGCCAAGTACAAAACACAACTGGAGAGGTACTACAACGCGCGAGTCCGCATCTGTACCTTCACTCCAGGGGAATATGTCTTTCGCGATAACGAAGCCTCAAACGCCGAACGCCCAGGAAAGCTAGCACCTAAATGGGAAGGCCCATACTTAGTGCACGAGGTGCTAGGGAAAGGGGCTTACAAATTGCGCACCCTGGATGGACACATCATCCCACGCACGTGGAATGCGCAACAACTGCGCAAATGCTATATATGACTATGTAGGCCCAGCGCCTTTACTCGCTAATGACGGCCACGCGCCTTTACTTTTATGTTGGCTACACGCCTTTCTAAGTTACAAGCAATGTATCTCGGCCTAAGCGCCTACGTAATTAATGAAAAGCATACGACATGCTCTTTTATCACTATCCGACTTATTTCGTTACAAATGCATGTTAAACTTCTGATTAGCACGAAAACACTCCAGTTAAGCTCGCGCACGAGCCCCTCTTACATTTATTCGCGCTAACTTAACCAAAGTTTTCAGCAACAGTGCAATAATTGTAACGGGAAAATAAGCAAACATACTATTTAAAAGGCGCAACAGTTATGAAAACACAATGTCATTCATTAGATAAAAGCGCGCCAGCGCAACAAGTTACATTAGAAACCTACTAAAATTTTTACACGGCACAAAGCCTGTTGATAAACCTATTCGAATTCATCATCTCCGCTATCATCATGCTTATCGCCATCACCGCCAGGCTTGCCATCACCTTCACCACCACCTTTCCCGTCGCCACCTCCACCCGCAGGTGCCTCCTCATCCGATAGCTCAACAGTCTCTGGTGGATCAAGGATATTCTTCAGCCGCAGACACCAGTCATCATGTTTCAGT
Organism: Helianthus tuberosus; assembly: GCA_030545235.1. NCBI lineage: Eukaryota > Viridiplantae > Streptophyta > Magnoliopsida > Asterales > Asteraceae > Helianthus > Helianthus tuberosus. The sequence continues at coordinate 77,374,306 of CM060424.1, read as the reverse complement.
GCATCAGTAACCAAGTCCATCACTGGAATGGATAGATGGTCATAACCATGCTCCGCGCGAGCTAGCTCAGCCTCAGCTTCTTCAGTCACCGAGCAGTGGCTAGTGTCGAACTCCTGTCCAAGCATAACCGACGCATGTTGCGCACATTCGACATAGCCCTTACGGTGACCAACGGCAAGGGAAGCATCTATGACGGCCGCAACAGCCTTATCCAATTCACCAGCATTCAGGATGGAGTTGGCCATCTACAGGAAGCGCAGTACTTTAGCCAACAGGTCTAAATAAATCAAGTTAAAAGTAAAAAAGAAGAATCATACCAACACCACTCCACGACCGCGCAGCCACTCGGCATCAGAGACTAGAGTATCCACGATACCCTGAGCTTCAGCATAGTTAGTCTGCGCTACATTAAGAGCTGCAGTACTAACATCACGAGCTTCCTCAGCCCTAAGCTTTGCTTCCTCAGCTGAGGCAGCCTTAGACTTTTCAGCCTCCAAATCGATCTCCAAGGATTCGCTTTTGTCAACCTGCTCTCGCAGGCGGCGTTTTAGCTCAGCGATCTCCACATCCTTGACCCTGAGATCCCTGTCCTTGCCAGACAGCTGCACCTTCGCATCAGCAAGCTCAGCCTACAAAGGACAAAACTTAAGATGTGCGAAGGACAAAAACACAGAAAGGAAAGGTATAAGTTGTACTAACCTCAAGCTGTGCCTTAGCAGCCTTAACAGCTTGCACGCCCTCAACCTCCGCCGTCAACTCCACAACCTTCGCCTCAAGGTTGACAATCTTGTTACGATCTGCAGCCGCGCGCTCGTTATCCTTCGCGCATATGCGTTTGAAGTCAGCCTTCTCCTTAGCAAGTTGTTGCTCAGCAGAATGAAGCTTGCTTTTCAAGCCCTCGCGCCCCCAATCTTCAGCCTTCTTATCGGCTTCAAACTTCGCCTTCTCTTCATCAAGGGCGGTTTTTGACTTCTCAAATTCACTTATCTGCTTCAACATCCGCTCGCGATACCTCTCCCAATCTGACCGTTCCCTAACCATTGTCCGCCACTCACGGACAATTTGGTGGTTAGCAGCGCGAGCGTTCGCCTCCCCAAGCATGTAAGTGCGATACAGCGTCTCATGAGTTTTCGCCCTCTGCCTATTAACTTCACCAGGGGTGAAGGAGTTTAAGAACCAATCGCGGCAAGGGCCAAACTCTATGAAGGTATCCTTCTGCTTCAAATTCCAGGGAGCCTGGTGGGGGGCATTACCGCGCTCCTCTTCGGTATAGCTTTTATAATAGATATCTCCAAGAGTATCCTTAGCCCCAATAGCTTGCGGATTATAACCCCCAGCGCCACCAGAGCTCGCGCCACTAGAAACATACACACGGCGGACAGGTCTCTCAACCTCAGGCTCTTTCCTCCTCTCTTGATGGGACCTTGTAGACCCCGCAACACTCAAAACCTCCGGGCCCTGCGCCTTATCCTGTATAGTGATGGCAGCAGCGCCGGTATCCCTCAAAGAATCAACAACAGGCTTTTCAACAGCCTTTTGCTTCTCCTTCTCCACTTCAGCAGCTTTCTTCTTTTCCTCCTCAGCCTTCCGAGCCAACTCGGCTTGCCTCTGTTTCTCCTCCTCCGCCTTCTTCCTCTTCTCTTCATCAGCTTTCTTGCGCTCTTCATCAGCTTTCTTCTTCTCTTCAACAACCTTCGCTTTATCACCCTCAGCAACATGCTTGTCTTTGGCAGTCTCAGCACCAGCAGCCTTAGAAGATTTAACAGTAATCTTTGGCCTCTTATGTACCGGCTCTACCGGATCTATGAAGACCACACCCTTCTCTGGAGTTGTCTTCTTAACCTCTGCAAAATACAACCATGTTAAAAATGGTGAAAGTAACAAGATAATGCAACTAAAGAACCTACCCGGAGAAACTTTGTAAAGCGAGCGCAAGTTGCTCCGCTTCCCAATCAAGGGAACCTCACCAGCTCCGGGCGCAACAGAGACGCCAGCAGTAGTTTCACTCCTAACCCTCTTTCTGCTGATCAACCTTGCAGCAGCATCTTCTTCTTCTTCTTCCTCCTCATGCACACCAGAGGAAGGAGTAGCGCCAGCATCCGGAATGAGAGAACCCGCGCTCCCTGACCCAACGGTCCCAGACTTTTTTCCGCCTGCGCGCGGCATACCTTCAAGTGAGTCACTAACAATCACGAAATCTCTCAAGTCACTCTGATGGAGACGAAAAATACCTTTAACACCAGTGGTTGCGCGACTACCGCCAGCACCTTTGCTGGTCACCTCTGCATCCTTCTTCTTCTTCACTGGTTTCTTCTTCTTCTTCTCTTCTGGGTCAATACCCAAGTCGCGCAACACACCTGCAAAGACGTTAGACCACGAACTTAACTCTCCACTCGAGGACCCTACAGACTCCTCGCTGGAAAGATAGACAACCTCTTTCCCAGCAGAAGTCACAGAGCGCAAAGGACGAGGTTTCGGTATATGCGCACCTTCGTTTCCAGTAGGCGGCAAAGCAAACGCATCAGCAACAGGATACATAAAGTTATCCCTTATTTGGTAATACCAGTATTGCTCCCCGTCTCGAAGTGGGCGCACGCCCATTCTACCGCCAAAAGTGGCGAAGGCAGCCTGATATAAGCGCACCTCTACAAGATAAATCACACCAGAAAAAGAAATAAGGGAAAATGCAAACCTCGGATAATCAGTAAGAAAGAAAGTACTAACCTTCATCGCCCATCATTAATATAGGAACCTCCTTGCTATCAGCCGGCCACTGATCACTCATCCGCGCCGCAACCAAAACACTCTCCCCAAATACTCGGTTCGGGGTGGCGGTAAGCTCGCGATACCAAGCTGCAGTCTTGGGGATCTCCAAGTCTTCCTTCACGATTGGCTCGTTCCAAGCGCGAAACGTCATGGGCACCGGAACAACCTCCTCCCGAATATAGAAAAACTTTTGTTTCCAATCATGGAAACTCTTGGGAGGGTTCAACAGTATCTTCTTCGCCGCGCCTCGGCTGGCAAAGGAATAGAAACCAATGTTTCTCTGAAGTGTGTAGAAAACCCGGAATTTATCAACGGTTGGCTCGATGCCATGAGCCCAGCACAGGAACTCGAAATGTCGAACCCGAACCATCCCGGGTGGGCTCATTTGAGATATATGAAACCCATAATATTGAAGAACATGGGCCATGAAGTGAGTCGCCGGCAGCCGGAAGTTGCCCTGATGAAAAAAGTCCTCAAACAACGTGATGTACCCCGGTGGTGCATCAGCGGCCGTTTGGTTTTGATCCGGGTACCGGGCATCCCACTCCGGTGGGAACCGGAAACCTCGGGAAAGCTGTTCAAACAGCCCTAGATCCCACCGGAGAACAGGTACAGGACCTTCTTCTCCGGGATTATCTTCATGTTCTTCAGCCATCGATGAATAAAACTAAGGTTTGGAGTGTTCTGCTACAACCTTCTTCAGAAACTTGAAGATCCGCTACAATGTTCTTCAAAAGCTTGATGATCTGCTACAACGTTCTTCAAACACTTGAAGATTCAGAGGAGATTTGAGAGAAAAGAAGAATAGTAAGCAAGAGAGTGATAAGCCTTATATCTCTCCGGATATATATACCCATCGCATTTAATGCGATGGGTAACCGTGCCGAGATCGCCGCAAGCAAGGCCAACCAGAAAGTGCCACGTAAGGCGTGTTTCCCGGGGCGACGGTTACCACGCGCGCGTGGGCCTCACTCTCCTGACGAAAATCTGAACCGTCAGCGACAAGTTGATGACAACCGTCAAAGGTCAACTCAAACGTCACCAACCGCGACTTTTTCACCCACCTGTCAGAATTCAAACTTCGAGGTTTCTCCCGCCCAAAGTCATTAGAAACTTCATGAACAATCCAACAACAAGCCTAATAGCCGCGCCGTAGTAACTAACAACTTACACGCGCGCCGTCTACCAAAGCCAAAAGCATTATTCTACTTTATTTCCTTAAGTCCAGAGCTCCAACCACTTGCCTTGCGCATGGTGCAGCACTGGACTGGGGGGACTTGAAGGGGTATGGTCCCAAAAAGCCGCGCAACCCCCTGCAAGGTCGCGCGGGACCATACTCCTTAATCACCATTCTTCTTGATCGCCAACCTCGCGCGAGCTACAACATGCCTATGCAACGCCGCGCGAGGTCCACAGAAGAGCAAACTCCAGTTAACAACACTTGGTATTCAAAAAGGGGACATCTGAAGGCCCATGCAGCGCGCACGATAATAACGTGCTCAGCAAGAATCGTGCGTGACTACGGTGCAAGGCCTTTCCGCATAGTACATAAGGTACAAGTGGCAGAATAAAAGAGCCAATCAGAGTCCTTCTGTTCCTGCGCAATCGTGCTCCACGATCGTCTGACATGCAGGAGACAAAAAGTACTGAAGGACGCCTATGTGGCACCAATCACAGGGCAGAGACAACTGCCCCACGATCTCCACTTACCTGCTGATGGCAGAAGGGCGTCCAGGCCGACAACAGTGACACGTGGCTCCAATCACGTTGCGCCAGCTCCACAAAGCTCCAAGAAGCCACTAACGGTCGACACCAGTGAGACAAGGAGCATATCCTCTGTGTTGTCGCCTTCCGGCCCAAGGCCCATCAGCCCACACCCTCTTACACCTCTCCGGCTATAAATAGAGACCTTCACTCCACAGGTTAAACATTCCATTCCCTCTACTCTCTCACTCATTACTTATTTCTCCAAAGCACAGTCGCTTATTCTCACGCCGGAGCCCGGTTAAGAGGGAAACCCCCACATTCCCCTCTTAACGAGTAACGGTGTTTTGTTTTGCAGTTACACACGGTCATTAAGGAGCTCAGGAATCAAAGAGAAGATTAACCACTATGAAAGGAACATAAACCAAACTGATTATCACCTAATTAGTTCCGTGTTTCTTCACATATATAGATCGATATAAGGTAGAGCTCTGATGGATATACATACGCATCACACGTGGTTTTCGCTTTCATGTATATGTATTGCATATTGTACTCTCGTAGACATAATTTGATGATTCAGAATGTTAGATATAGATATACGATTCTTAACCATTGATGTAAGACAAAGATCAATACAGGGATCAAACAACAAATTAAAGTTTTAAAGCAATGTTACTAAATAGTTAAAGGACATATTTGAGTCTTTGTTATGAGTTGTTAAGCAATAAAAGAGAAGCAAAAGCCATAACGAATGCCTTTTGTCTGCCTTTTTCTCATAACAATTTAAAACACACTAGTTAAAAGTTAATGTTTTAATGTTCAAGTGAGTTATGTTAATTAGGGTTGAACAGGAAGCCCGAACCGAACCTGAGTTGGAACTAGCCCAAGTGAGCACATACATTCCGGTTATTAGTTGGATTTCGAAGAAAACTGTTTACTGTACGTTATTAGATAACATATGGAACGACCAAAATACGTTTTCTACGTTATGTCCGTTGACGGGTAAAGATATATAATATAGTAAGAGTCTAAAAAAACCGGCCAGACCAGCCAAAATGACGACCCGAATCAAGATCGAGCACATATGGTCAAATCGTGAACTTTGCAGCTATTATACACAAGCAATTTAACCGAAATCAACATTTTACAACAATGATATGGTGCGACCCGGTTTGAAGACAAATATTATCAATGGTAAAAGATACAAATTATTGTAACATTATTATCTTATGTTAGAAAAAAAATTCAAACTTTAAAAGAAAAAGGGTCTACCAAACTATATTGGCCCCATGTAGATTTCCTAAAAGAACAAACCTCATGATTAGACCTTTATATTGCTGTTCATATATCATTTTCAACTTGCTTATAAATAAAAAAATCCTATAAGAAGTGGCTAACTTTTGAGGGTGGATGTGACTTAAAGACTACAATCAACACATTAAGTAAAAAGATTGCACAAATATAGCACCAAATAATCAACCAAAACAAGGTCTACATTTGCTATAAATCAATTCTTTTTCTTCCTCATGGTCCACCTCCCTTGTCAAATCCATTTTACCATTTTCGAGGTGTGACAGGAAGCATTGAACGAAGCCTAGGCTTTAGTATAAGAAGTAAAATATTCCCGAAAAAGAATACTTATGTAATATTTAAAAACATCAATGAGGTATTGGTAAGGGAGAGACCTAGTGTTTCAAGTGATCTAGGTTTAATTCCTGTTCCTAGCATTTAGTTTCTGTGGCACCTAGTGATGATGGAAGACTAGGTGAGTAGGCGGCGATCGCTAGTTTGATTCTTGAACTGAGCGGGTTTTAGCTCACCGCACTTTCGTACCTTCGGGCGATTGTTCACGGACTTCGACCCTAGGTGAGGGTTTTTCCCGGTTCGGAAGGCGAGTGTATCCCGATATGATGAATTTCGTCAGTAGCCCATTTGAAGGATTCGTTGACTGTTCAGAAAAATATTTAAAAACGAGGTTTATGAAATGAAATAATTACAAGTTCACATGTGTAGTGCAAGCCCTTAATTCTCCTGCAACTCGTAAGTTCGCTATTCCATTAACCAAACCATAGTTAATGGAGTGTTCTGAAGCAGAATAATGAGTTACTATACTCCTTTATGCTCCTTTAGGCTTTATGGAACACTAGTAGCATAACAAACTTGTAGAGAGGTCACACTCAAGCGTTAAAAGAAGTCATACAATAGATTAAGTAAAAAAAACCCAATATGGATTGCTCAATAATAACTTCTCTTCTGGCAGGACGCATAACCAAAGTCATGATTCCATTAAGCGATTTTTATGGTCTAGTTCGAACCATTTTGGTAAAAACTCTAGACCTGCCCGTTAACTATGGTTTCGGAAACCACAAAGCAAACCGACTAGATTGGGTTGGTCGACCAGAATGCTGGTTTTATTTGCTTGGCTCTTTATCCGTTCGGTTTTAACGGCATGAACAAATTTTCATATTAAAATCAATAGTATTTTTTTTTTTTTTTCTAAAAAAATGCTAAAGATGATTCATAATTATTTTATACACACCAATATGGCAATATATTCCAAAATTGAGAAAAGCATATAAATAATAAAAGGTAAATGACTAACCTATATATTCCAAAATTGAGAAAAATATACTAATAATAAGGTTGTGAATTGAGGTTTCAATTCACGCTACTCTCCACATCACCCTTCAACACCCCTACTGCCACGGTAGTTAAAAGGGGACGCCAAACATGGATACGCCATGCCATTACAGGTGTTAGCCAACCCAAGTGTGGGCCACCAAAAATCAACTATTCACATTCCCGTTCTTTTTTAGTTAAACCACAACGTGATAGTTAAAAGAGTGGGTTAGTTAAAGCCTATTATTTACATGGCAGCGATGACTAACGTGGTTGAGCATTATGTTGAACCACAAAACATATCCTAAAAGGTAAAGGGCTAGTCGAAGTACACATGTTAAACCTAGGTTAGATACATAGTTTCCCTACATCAAATGTGGGCATATATTACATAATTACCCACAAACGTTTATATCCCACTTCTCACCGTTAAATAGGCAAACGCTAAAACCGAACCGTTTGACTTCAACTCATCAAACCGACCAAATTCCCTTAATTTGGGTAGTTTGGTCGGTTTTAACGGTTTATGAACACCAATAATACTATCAATTAGTATGTTAATAGAATGATCAACATGTGTTGCTTCCTTAAACCAGGAATGACAACAAATTAAATCCGAAATGGCTGTCATTTCCTCAACTCATACTCAGGACAATGCTAAGCTAACATCTTGCGTTTGCGAAAAGAATATATCCATTTTGAGGCTTACATAAGTGAACTAAGATACATACACAAATTTTTAGTAAGAAAAGGATTTCAGTAGTCAAATACTAACACTTTGTCAGGTCCATTCAATCAACACCACCTCCAATTATATGACTACTTTGTCAAGGTTTCTATCGTCATTGTCTAGTCACCAGTGAGTCACTAAACTGACCAATAGGCCTCAATAGAGAATTTCAATAAAGACCAACCCAACCCGGCAGTGGCGAAGCTTGACAATGAAGATGGGGGGGTCGAAAACGTACATACCCAAAAATTTTTATAGAATCGGGGGTCGAAAACGTATATACCCAAAAATTTCTATACGAAAAGTACATATATAACACTAATGAGCGAAAAGTTCGGGGGGTCGGGCGCCCCTCCCGGCCCCTCTTAAGCTGCGCCTCTGCAACCCGACAGGGATGCGGGGACCCCTTTCACCGCGGGGCACACCGCCGCCAACCCTTTCACCGCGTGGGTGATGTGAAATGGCGGAGTATTCACCACGTGGAAAGAGAATGAAAGCTGCCATTTTTTAGCCGTTAGAATTAAAAATTAAAAAAAAAAATAATATACCTCTATAAAACCATCTTTTTGCACCCATTCACACAACACATTCAATTAATCAAACAATGCTATGGATTAAAATTATATACCGGCTTTTTACAACACCCAACCTCAACCGAACTATCCATCACAATTTTTTTCTTTACCACAAGGTCCCACGATGGTTGCACCGGTGTGTACGATTATCCTCTTGAAACCCAAAGCGCTTTTGACCCGTTTGCTCCACGATTTAGTACACCGATTCAATATCCTAGAGAAAATGTTGAACACGTGCTTCCAATATACGATGATCGATTAGGTTTGATAAAGATCTCGAGACGTTTAATAGGCCGCACGACAATGTTCTACCAGAGATATTTGAAATCACACTAGCACGAAAACGGGAGATCGTCCAAAAATATAACTGGCCATGTAGTTTCTAAAATTATGTTTTTTAGTAGGTTTAATTTTATTTTTATTTAATGTAATGTTTTTTAGTAATTTTAGTGAGTGTTTTAATTTAATGTAATTTTATTTTGTTAAAATTATCTTTCATTTATTAATTAATTAAAAAAGAAAAAAAATAGTTTCCCCCCACCCCTCATGGGGGGTGCAGTGGTGCACCCCTTGTGTTTTTGGGTAAGATGAGAGTTTTAGAGAGGGGAAATGAGATGACATCATATGACTGGGTTAAAAATTTTTCCCCTCACCTCATTAGGGGTGCACCCCTTTCACCCTAAGGGAGACCGTGTAGGCCAGCTTCGGTTTTTTTGTTTCAGTAAATTATTATAAATTTCAACCTTTATGTATAGTAAGTTTAAACCTTTATCTTTAGGAATGAGTAAATTATTATAAATTTCAACCTTTATGTATAGTAAGTTTAAACCTTTATCTTATCTTTATTAACTACGTTATATACATTAGCTTGTTCCAAATTAGGACCTTATACTAGTGAGTGTCTAATTAGCTTTTTTTTAACCATCCAACTTCTATAAAAATATTGAAACAAATGGGACAACTAGAAACTAGAACCCATATAAAACACCTTACATCACAATGTCACGAATATTAAAATCACACCAACGACCCAATCTAAGTTCTTAAAAATAGATCGACTACATACCCAAATAAAAGAAACCTCGTTTATCCTCTCTACCACAACCGTAGTCAAGCCGTAGACATCGTTGAAAATTAGCTCATTATATATAAGCATATGTGAAAGTCATATGAGGGTAAGTATGTAATTTTCCCTTCCCGTTTAAATTTGATTGCCTCTTATTTCCCTTCCCTTGTTGCTCGCCAATTACCAAAAGTTTTTTTTTTTTTTGGGTAAAGCCAATTACCAAAAGTTGAAATATGTAATTTATTCTTTATTTTCTTTTGTTCTAATGTTAGACAGAGTGGATTTTTATTGGTTGTCTTGTGCCAGCTAGGTGCACAAACACCCTTGTTGCTCGCCAATTACCAAAGGTTGAAATATGTAATTTATTCTTGTGGTGTTCAGAATTCGATTCGAATTCGATTAAAAATGTTCGAATTCGAGTTGATTCGTATTCGAGTCCGGTAATCGAATTAGAATCGAATACGAATTTATGATTTTCAATTCGATTCGATTCGAAATTCGAATTCAATTTATATATATATATTTTAATATAGGTATATACACACACAAACATATATGTACACACACATATAACTTATAAACTTGGCCAAAGTATGAACTACATCCATAAGTGATAATTTATTATTCATAACATTATCAAACCTTCTAACAAATAGCCCATACACCTTATTTCCAAATTTTTACCTAACTTAAGTCGCTACCAGTTACCAACATATCTTCTAAATTTTGGTGTTTTGACATATTGATAGTTAATTAAATTTGCAGATTATTATATTTTATGTTGAATGTAATTATTTGTAGTAGTTTTAAAAATGAAAGTAAAATAATTTATTGTTTAGAATGAATTTGAATTAAATCGAATTTATTCGAATTCGGTTCGAATTCGATTCGAATTCGAGTTTCAAATACTAATAGAATCGAATACGAATTCATGTAAAAAAAATAGAAATTCGAAAAATTCGATTCGAATAATTCGAAAATTCGTTATTCGATTCGATGAACACCCCTAATTTTATTCTTTATTTTCTTTTGTTCTAATGTTAGACGGAGTGGATTTTTATTGGTTGTCTTGTGCCAGCTAGGTGCACAAACAAACTTGTAAATCACTTTTTTTTAACGGCCAACAGAATCAATCCTGAGCACTCTTGGGGCACTCACTGGGCAAACGGAGTACTCCGAGAGTAACCCGAGTCCACCGCCAATTCCGGGGAAAACCCGGTAACCCACCCGCCCGTAGGCACGATAGTGAAATTACCGGTAAAACCCGTTTGGCTCAAGGATCCAACCCAGGTTTCACTGGGTCTCCTATCATTGTCCACCAGTGCCTCACTCTACACCAAGTGGGAGTTGAACATTCATCTCTCAAGAGAAATGCAAGCCTTCACCACTTGATCTAGAGATCATTGGCTATGTGCCTCTTGGGGAGAGACTATGTGCCTCTTGAGAAGAGACCAGAGTTCAAATCCTGTGATGGGGTAAAATTGGTGTAAATTAGGAGAAGTGATTAGGTAATCTTTTCCGTTAAAAAATCACGTTTATTTTTAATCTTAAATTTGTTTAAAAGTAGTAATTGGTTAGAATAATAATGATTAAATTTTAATAACATTAATTTATATAATTGTCTACACTATTTTTATTTCTCTTATATAATAATTTAACTTATATAAATTATTTTACTAACACAGTATACGATTATTTTAAATTTTTGAAAATGATTTCATTTACAACAAAAAAATTAATTATGAAAATAAATGTTAAAAATGATGATAATGTGCAAATGTAAGAATACGTTGGTGTTTACAAGGTTGGATACAAAATGAGTGTTTTTAAAGGATGAGTAAAAATATGATATGGAAGTTGACTAGGCGCGTTGCATGGTTCGTGTTTCTTCCTTTAACAATACTCGCATGTCGGATTAATCATATAAATTAGGTACAACTAGTATCGCAGGGGTGTAAAACCATGCAAAATAGTATCAATGTTAAACCACCTCGAGTGACCATCAACACTAAATTTGCGACGTGTTAATACGGAGCAATTAGACCGAAACGTAAAACATATAAAAATAGGCGACGTAAAAACGTTGAACCACACACGCATTTTGCGCCGTGTTGACTAGCAAAATTTAGAACGAAACGTAAAACGAAAAATTTGCGAAAGATGAAAAGTATAGGGGAACAAAGTCGAAAGTAAAAAAGTTATAAGGTTAAACTGTAAAAGATGAAAAGTTTTGGGCTAAAAGTAAAAAATTCAAATAGTTTGGGTCAAAAGTAATATATCAAATACTTTAGGACTAAAAGTAAAAATAATCAAAATATTTTTGGAAAACTCTCCGAGCATTAGGTACACCCCCTATATGCATATATAAGTTATTAATTTATAGTATTAAAATAAAATTAAAATGAAATGAAATATGTTGAAAAATGAAGTATTCTATTACAACATGCATACATTATCCTTCATCTAAATCATTAAAACCGCCAAAAAGAATCATAAATGAGATGTTACATATATCCACCTCAATGACTACCTTATACCAGTGTAAATGAGTCCTAATGATCTCCCAATCAGACAAACCAAAAAGAAAGAAACAGCATCACTGATTTCCACAACAACTGTCCTTACAAACGGCATTGTAATATCACACATTTCAAGATATAGACTAAATTAAGTAGTACCTCCTGCAGAAAAAAGAAATACTTTACCAAACATCTATGTTCCATATGTAACTCGAAGTGAAATAACAGTTTGTATAAAAAAAATTAGAGCAAACCAAGGGCCCGTAAACCTTCTGTAGATTTTTCAAGTCTGCGGTAGAATTGCTTATAGAGATATTGTCCACATGTAATCAAGCTCTTAAGCTTAAGATTTTAGATAACCTTTTCCTTATAAGCATCGTTGTTAATGGCGAATAGCGATAAGGTACCAATATGCTACATAGCGAATCGCGATAAATAGTGGGCGCTATATTCTACATTCAAGATAATGAAGCAATCATATGCAAATACTTTATTAGTCAATGAACATTGATTACAAAGCTTTTAAGCACAAGCTCTCCATTCTTTGTTCATTTCTATAGCCATTTCAATAACTCCCAATAACCTATATCACTTGTACACTCTAAAATAATATTAGTTTCCATATTCGATAAAGGATAGTGATGATGAAGGATTAAATCATAAAACAAAATGTTGATAGTTCTCAGCATCAGTGGCGAAGCTTGAGATTTCTAACTGGGGGAGCGGAAGTCACCGGACCTAAAAATTTCTATAAAACCGGAGGGTCGAAAACGTATATACCCAAAAATTTCTATACGAAAACTACGTACTCTCCACTATTGAGGGAAAAGTTCGGGGGGTCGGCCGCCCCCTCCTGCCCCTTAAAAGCTTCGCCCATGCTCAGCATATAGTGAACACAAGAAAAAGTAAAAAAAAAAAATGTAATGTGATAAGGATAGAAATCTAAACTAACAACCAAACCAATACAATGAAATAGTGTTTACCTCTTTTTTCCTTCCAGAAACTGAAAATGGCCCATCAGAAGGTATAACTCCAGCTAGGGGTGTGCAGAATTCGTTTCGAATTCGAAAAATTCGAAATTCGTTTAAATTCGATTCGATTATCAAGAATTCGTTTCGATTAGAAGAATTCGAATTCGATTCAAGTAAATCGAATACGAATCGAATACAAATTTATAATTTCAAATTCGATTCGATTCGAAATTCGAATAAAAATTATATATTTTTATTTATTATTTTTATATATAATACATATATAACTTTTATTAGGCCATACTATAAATTAATTTCAATTTTTTCCGAGTATTAAAATTACCCATTACCAAACCCACTACATGGCCTATAACTAAAACCTAAGTAATAAATCTATCAATAAATTTCTAAGCGTAAAAATATTAACTTGTAATGTGGAGTGGTTATTCCCGACTTCTCGTTTTGAATTTTAGATTTGTGGTACTTTATTTGGAACTTTTTAATGTGATATCATGTTTTATGGCTGCTTTAAAATTTATGTTTCATTTTGAAAGTTTTTTACATGTTTTTAAAGAATCTGAATTAAATCGAATTTATTCGAATTCGAATTTTTAATCGAATACGAATTGGGTTTTTTATTCGAATACGAATTCGAATCGAATTCGGTAGGTTTTAATCGAATACGAATTCAAGAAAAAATAAAAATTATTCAAACAATTCGATTCGAATAATTCGAAAATTCGATATTCGATTCGATGAACACCCCTAACTCCAGCCATATATCAAGAACAAATTGATAACAAAAACACAATTTAGGATAAACTCTCTTTATTATAATCAAGAAAAACTAGCTCAAAACTCGATTACAATAATCCCTCATACTAATTCAACCCTAACACGGCTAAACTTATATAGGGAATTACAACTTGTTTCCCAAGTAATAGAGAGAACCCTAAAGAACCCCAGAGCCCAAAACCAACATGTTTTAGGTTCAACGCGGGCCGACCACAATTCTACAAAATTGGGTCGTATTCAGTAATTGTCCAACATTCACCCCCCCCCCCCCCAATTTTTGAATCGGTAACGGAAGATCTTCGACTCCAAGTAGCTTCCTCATCTCTTGAAACTTCACTCTTGCAAGTCCTTTCGTAAGTATGTCGGCTCTTTGCTCATCACTCGTTACATGCTCCACTTTGATGTCATCATTCTCTACACACTCACGGATATAATGATACCTTGCCTTGATGTGCTTGCTTCGACTATGAAAGACCGGGTTCTTCACGAGTGCTATCGCTGAAGTGTTGTCAACTCGTAACGGTACCTTGCTTAACTTCTTTCCCGTTAACTCCATGACCAAGTTTCTAAACCACACCGCTTGACAAGCCGCCACACTTGCTGCCATGTACTCGGCTTCACAACTTGAGAGAGCTACGGTACTTTGTTTTGAAGAACACCACGTTATTGGTGATGACCCGTAATAGAAGACGTGCCCCGTAGTGCTTCTTCCATCATCATCGTCGATGTTGTGACTACTATCGCTATAGCCACTCAAAATAGCACCTTTTTCTCGCGTATACTTTATCCCATAGCTTACCGTACCCTTAAGATATCGAAGTATTTGTTTTATCGCAAGAGAATGTGATACCTTTGGATTTTGCATGTACCGACTCACCATTCCAACCGCGAACGCCATATCCGGTCGGGTATGCAACAAGTAACGGAGGCAACCAACAACCTTCCGGAACTCGGTCGGATCCACTTCTTCTTCTTTCTCGGCTTTTGTCAGTTTCAGGTTCGGGTTCATTGGTACGTGTGTAGGATTGCAAGTGGACATGTTAGTTTCTTTGAGAATCTTTTGAGCATATGTTTCTTGCTTGACAGTGATAGCTCCATCTTCTTGAGTTACTTCTATGCCAAGATAGTAGGTCAGCTTACCTAGATCCGACATTTCAAAATTACTTGCCATTAGCCTTTTGAACTCCAAGATTTGAGAACAATTTGTTCCTGTCACAATGAGATCATCCACATAGACACCCACAAGGATCAAGTTTGCGTTGACCATCTTCCGATATACCGCTTGTTCTTGAGAACATCTTTGAAACTTCATATTTCTCAAGATACTATCTAGCTTCGTATTCCACGCGCGGGGTGCTTGTCTTAAACCGTACAAGGCTTTTGTAAGCTTGTAAACCTTTCTTTCTTCGCCGGGTTTAACAAAGCCTTCCGGTTGCATGACATAAACTTGCTCTTTTAACTCACCATGCAAAAACGCCGATTTAACGTCTAGATGGTGCACTTCCCAACCCTCACTCGCGGCTAGAGAAATCAACATTTGAACAGTTTCAAGTCTTGCTACGGGTGCAAAAACTTCATCAAAGTCCACTCCCGGTTTTTGCACGTAGCCTTTAGCCACAAGCCTTGCTTTAAATTTGTTGACCGAGCCATCCGCATTTCTTTTGATTTTGTAGACCCACTTTAACCCGATTGGTTTAACTCCATGTGGAAGATCAACAAGATTCCATGTTTTATTTTTTTCTATGGAATCAATCTCAACCTTCATAGCCTTCCTCCATTCTGGTTGTAAATTTGCTTCTTCAAATTTAGTTGGTTCACCTGTACAGCAAAGCAATAGTTCAAAGGTTTCTATCTCGGTTTTTAGAACATAATCGGTGAACCATGCCGGGTTCATCTTGGCACGGTTGGATCTTCGCAACGAGTTTTGGACTTGTGCAACTTCACTTGACTCTTCTTCACTCTCATTCCCTTCTGTTTCATCAAGGTTATGAGAATTTTCAGCTGTGCTTGGCTCTTGGTCGACTTATTCGGAATCGCTGTTTTCTGAGCTCGGTGGATGTGGTTGACTTGGTTCGGCTGCATCGGCTATTACGGAACCAGCCCCTGTCTCGATTCTACCATGCCAATCGAGTAAAAACATGCCGGGTTTATATTCATGAGTAACCTCGGTTGGTTTCTCCCAATTCCAGCTTGCATTTTCATCAAAATCTCGACACCTGCTGACGACGATTTTCCCGGTTTTCGGATTGAACAGTCGGTATGAACCGGACCCTGGTTCACTTCCCAAATATACCAAGCAGATAGCTCGATCATCGAGCTTGTTCATGCCGGGTTTCGCTACTTTCGGGTATGCCAAACACCCAAACACTCTGAGATATTGCAAATCCGGTTTCTTTTTCTTGAACATCTCGTATGGTGTTGTGTTGGTTAAGGTCCTAGTAGTAACTCGGTTGATTATATATGTGGAGTGTCTAACCGCTTCCCCCCACATATAGTTTGGAACACTTCGGGCTTTCAAGATGCTTCTCGTCATTTCCATTAGTGTTCGGTTTCGTCTTTCCACCACCCCATTTTGTTGGGGTGAATATGGTGCTGTTAGGTGCCGGTTAATGCCTTGCTCCTCGCAATACCGGTTAAACATATGTGACGTAAACTCACCCCCCTATCGGTCCTTAGAGTTTTGACGACTTCACCGGTTTGTTTTTCCGTCAACCTTTTGTATAGCTTAAAAGTCTCGAACGCTTCACTTTTAGCCTTTAGCAAATAACTCCACATAAATCGTGAGTAATCATTGTGACAACCCGCACTAAACCAGGTATCCGTACAACTTAATTAATGATAAATTACTGCTTAATTACTGTGCTTGATTGAACTAGCTGATGAACTGCTACCTGCATACTGATACATGCACTTACTTGCATCATACTTTATATGCTGTCACTACATTATTTACATACGGCACCTTAGTGACAAACATGATGCACAAAAAGCACAGTAGCACTAAACGGATACACAGTGAACATGCTGAAATAACCAGCATCAGGCAGACACTGCCTCTAAGGCCTGTTAAGAGCCTCAAATATTTTGGCTACACTGGTAGTGAGTGTAGGAATATAAGGGTTGTGGTACCGCGTCTCTAGGAATAAGATACACTGATTCGGATGTGCCTAAAACGTACTTTAAGTACCAAACACAGCACTTTAATAAATAAACCAGCTTCTAGCTGACTAATAAAGTGCCAGAACATGAGAAAATAACACTAGACACTTTCTAAAGTGTTGGAAACAAAATGTGTCACTAAAAACAACAATAACGACACTTTAAAGCCTTTTGTAATGCTTTAACGGATTACTATCCAACCGAACACCCGGACTTTACCCGGAACATGAAAATATTATTATTTTCACTATTTATATTTTTCTGAGCCAGTTAGGGTCCCTGATTACCCTAACACCCGTCATAACGCATAACATACAAGTAACCGAGTTAATTACCAATGTAACCTAACTAATACTTATACTTAGTTACAAACTAACCAAGGACCACCCCCCTCTAACCAAAACCGTCCCCTAGGGGGGGACATATCTTGTACCTACAAGATCTCCTAATCTTGGATGTTGGAGATCAAGATGACACTATTACCATTGGATAATACTCTCACCATTTACCTATAAAATAACCACTAAACACATGTTCCTTATCACATAACTCACAAAGCCACAACACAAGATCAAACTCTCTCTCTCCCCCTTACCCACTCTCGGCCGAACACCCCTCATTCACACACCCATCTTCGGCTTTTGTTCTTCACATTCCATCATCATTCAAGTGTTAGAGGTCACGTATTAGGAGCCTCGGAGCAAGCGGAACACGAAGGACCTCTTTCGTTAGCTTTTATCCACCTCTTTTTCGCCTAAGATCTTCCCTAGCCTTGAGCTAGAGGTATAACACTTAAAACTTGTTTTTAAGCTTATCTAAGGTGGTTAAAAGGAATATTGTCGGTTAAATATCGTTAACATACATTTTGATGCATAAAAGTCTAGTAAAAACTATAAAAGTGTGGTTAATAACACATGTGTTGTGTAAAAGTTGTAGTATTTGAGATTTGTGTTTATCTAGACCCGATCTATGATGTGGTAGCTCGGATCTCCGTTTAACCCGACTTTGTAAGATCATGGATCTTCACATAAGCTCGTTTTTGGTAACCACAAGGGTTAAAAGGCGAAACTCTACCACACAAGATACATGAACTCGTGTAGAAATATTTTACTTGTGTAAAAGTAATTTAACTTGTACAATGGAGTTTAAAACTAGCAGATCTACGTATCTGCAAGTGGTATTTTTGAAGAACCACACATTTAAGAAACCATGTATTTCAAAGAAAGGATCATACACTAATAAATATGGTTTTATAAACCACAAGTGTGTAAACACTTGTGAAACAAAGAGATCCGACAAAGAAGTAAATTTGCCACTTGTTACTAGAAGTTGTAAAGACGGATTTCTCTAAACACAAGGTTTTTATGAGATTAAAGTTACTTTATATAAAGATCTACATATATAAAGGGTGTTTACACTATAGATTCGGAAAAACTGCAAGTTCATGCGATTATGCGATTTACTTACTTGTCGACTAGTTTGATGTGTCGGAAATTGTTTGATTGAATAAAGAGGATTGTTGAATTGATTTGTTAAAAGAAAATGATACGCTTGAAAGCGTGGCCACCTCCAGTTACAGAGGAAACTCTGGCGAAATTTTCCAAAAACCTAACACTTAGAATTATTTCCACAACAAGTGTTAGAACTATTTTTGGACATATTTTCAAAACATAAATTTCGCCGGCACTATATTTTACTAAATATTCGGAGGTGGGGTTTTCACAAAGATCAACGTGATAAATATATTTGTCACAACACTGTTTATGATTATTTTGTGAAATACATAAATATTATTTTAGAGTGAAAATAATATTTACAAGCGTTAATGATTCCAAAACTTTACGAACGCTTCCACAAACATATAAGTTACACCGGTAATTACATTACCACAAGATTGATAAAACGTAACTTACGCACATGTATTGTATCCCCCATCCTTGGGAAGAAGAATAACTACCAAGTGTATACGGAACATAAACACGAAATAGTTGTCTAACTATCTCCCAAAGACATAAACTGTAAAGCTAAGGCACGGCCGTCCGTCTAATAGAATTAGCACTTGTAGGTCGTTGCACAGCTTACTGTATTGGAGACACTTGGTAGAGACGCGCATTCACTGTGAGTTCATGTCCCCCTTTTCTCTAACTGTTTTCAGTTTTCTTAACTGCGGGGGTGAAATACATGTTACTTTGTTTACAAGTACTTTATACACGGTATGAATTACGTAAGGAGGTTTAGATCATGTGAATGGGTAGTTAGAACACCGAGGGACTCGAGCGGTAGATCTATCTGGGTGTAGCGAGCCCAGCTCCCGGCCCAACAGAACAGGCCTCTCGGAGGACTAACAGAACGGACCTGGAGTGACTTGGTACCCAACGCAAAATCGGCTAGGGTTGTGTCTACCTACTTGCATTTCACGACATGCTAATGGCCTTGCAAACCATTGGTGATCACAAGTCCTCTTACACTGCTACATACCAGGAAACTTTTATACTTACAAGTGTTTTACTTACTCACTTGCACATGAACTCGCTCAACATTATTGTTGATTTTTTCAACTCACATGTATTTCAGGAAATTAAACGGATCTGGCACGGTATGGAACGTTTTCCGCTGCACTTGTCATGGAGTCATCAGGGTTTAGGGGATGTGTCTCTTTCCTGGACAAGACACAGTCCTTAAACCACGTTTATGCTATGTTATAATTTGTAATGTTGTTGAACAAGGTTATGGTTGTTGGTTAAAACAATGGTACTGTATTTTGTTTTCAAAACTTAATGGATGACTTGCATGGTTTTTAAATTCATATAGCTTGTTATGGTTAAGCTATGGTATTAAGAAGTCACACCAAAATTAACCACGCTTCCGCAAAGCCAGGGTGTGACAGCTTGGTATCAGAGCTCTGATCATAGCGAACTAGGATTCTTTCTCGAGTCTAGACTATGATCACTAGGGCTCTCACGAAAACATTTTTCTGCATACCACTTAAGTCCAGATCCACAACTTTTTACAAACAAATGTTGAGCACATTTTACTAATTATAGACTCAGCTTGAAGGGCTGAGGATCAATCTGGAGGATCGAGATGATCAAGGTAGTTGAGCACGTTGGTTTGTTATAGGATCGATCTGGAGGATCGAGGTTTGGTTTAAGTGAAGGACAGAGCAGTCTTGTAGACTGGATGAAATTGGCTAGTAAGACTAGGAGAAGTATGTGATACCTTACTTGGTGACTTATGTGATTAACTGATTATATGATTGGTTATTATACGTATATGTGTTTGTGTTACAAACGTTATGCTTTCATCAAGTACTAGAAAGATGGGCACTGCAAACCCCATGACCATAGTATCAGACGACATAGTTCAACGAGGCACGAGGTGTACATTCCTGATACTACCGGCACAGACAATGACGACTTTCAGCCCTTTGTGCACTGCCTGAAGTCGTAGCAGAGCCTACTGATGGCCATCTTGTTGGAAATTGCCACTGGCAGTGATCCCTGCTCCTGTGCCCCTTGCCACTTATCTCGTTGTTGATATGCCTCCGACATTGCCTCTAAAGACGATGTCGAACTATTAAGAGGAGGACCCACTTGAGGGCAAGGCCCTCTCGCTGCTAGCACTAGACTACTGCATGCGGACGCTCCTGCAAGGGAAACTCATTCCCCTATCCCAGACTCATTTGAGTCTCTGACATCCGCGTCTTCGCACATACAGGGAATGCAGCACCACTTACACGACGCCGACCCTGATATGGCATCATCAGCTGCACCGGATCCCACACACAGCTTTGAGTTTGATCGCGATTATGAGGACAATTCTGTTTTTCCGCCTGGTGTTGATCCAGACCATGACATTGAGTTCATGCACTTAGACCAGCCCTTGGGGGATCCTGTAACCCCTGTGATTGTTGATCCAGCTGATTTTGAGATGGAGTTTTTGATTCGAAGCTAGCCGTGGCCCCTGAGCCAGGCGTTGCTCCTGACCCCGCATTAGAGTATGACCCTGTTCATGCCAATGCACCGGCTGTTGCTCCTTGATTGATCATCTGCTTGGATGAGAGAAAATTTGGGGTAACTGTGCAAGAAAATTTATTATTACGGGGGCCCACGTAATAACGATTTGTAGTGCACAGGAATCCTGGTGGACTCTGCAGGCCAAGCTAATGATAACCAATGCAGCAGGAAATAACCTAAACACAAATGACCTAGGCGATGTAGCCTCGAGTTCATTCTATTACAAGCAACAAGCCAAATTGACAAGCCTATGTGAAGGCTCAGGAATTTATTTCCCCACTTATACAGTAAGTATATTTGCGTGTGAAACGGGGTGATTACATGATGGCTTACGTTGCTATATATATACCCCATAGACAATTGAAACATTGTCCAACCCGCTTCACGCTATTTCGACAAAAAGGGAATGTCACCCAGGCGTGACACAAACACCAGTACATTGCCAAGGACAGAAGCCGAGCTGCAAGAACACATCTCACAGATAAATGCACGACATAAAGCCCTCCACTCTAAGTACAACGATGGCATTACTAGAGATAACCCTCCAACTGGCTGCACCTATAAACAGTTCCTGAACTGCAAGCCTTTGAACTTTGTCAGAACCGGAGGCACCGTTGCATTTGTTCATTGGTCCGAAAAGACCGACTCCACTCTAGAATGAGTAACTGTTCGCCCCAACAGAGTGTTACCTACATCTCAGGGATATTTCTAGATGGCACACTCTCTTAATGGAACCTCCAGGTTCAGACCCTTGGCACCGACACTGCTTATACACTGAGCTGGGACGAGCTCAAGGAAACGATTGAGAAGAAATGTTGTTTTAGGACAGAAATTCAGAAACTTGACGTGGAGTCCTGAAACTTGAAAAAGGACGAACCAGAGACTCCTGAACATGACCAGCGATCACACGACTTGTCTAAGGGTCGTCCCCTACTAAGTCATTGACATAGTATGATATGGTGGTGTACTTGTGAGCTTTACATTGTGGTCTCAAATTGTGGCAATACAATCGCAGTATTCTCATCACATGCGATGTTCAAACAATTGTTTATGTCCTATAACATAAGAGGTTAAGTGATTGACTTGTGGATAACATGAAATGTTATGTGTTGGTATTGTTGAATGCATACGTACGTTTCACTTGCTATAACCTAACCTATGCGAAACATCTTTTAGAAGATGCCGCCAAGACGCGAAATGCGCATGCCCACCTCTGAGGCAGAACTTAAAGAGATAATTGCCGCAGCTATAGCACAGCACGAGGCCCTACGCTCCGAACCTATCAGAGGTACCTCAGAAAATAACGGTTGTTCCTACTGGCACTTCCTCAACTACAAGCCTCCGAAGTTCGACGGCACTGGGGGTGCCATAACTTTTGTAAAATGGATTGAAAGTATGGAATCCATCTTTCGAATGAGTGGCTGTACGCCAGAACAACAGGTCCCATACGTTTCTGAGTTGTTTCAAGATGGAGCTCGATTATGGTGGAATCTTCAGATTCGAATAATGGGCCTAGCTACAGCATACGCTTTAACTTGGGATGAGTTGAAAGGAATGATGCATAAGAAGTATTGCCCCCACACGGAAACCCAGAAGAGGGAAGATGAATTTCGGAGCCTAATGATGGAAGGTCCGAAGGTGTTGGAGTACGTGCAACGACTCCATGATCTGTCACAAATTGTTCCATACCTGGTAAAACCAGAACTGAAGAAATTGGAACAATTCATTTGGGAACTGGCGCCTCAAGTCTTGAGCTTGATGACAACATCAACGCCACCAACAACTGATGCTGCAAGTAAGATGGGTTTGGCACTCGTTACGGAAGCAATTAGACTAGAAAAACTTGCAGACCCTGACAAGGAGACTCAGGTAGAGTCATCCGGAAAGAACAAAAGGAAACTCACTGAAGGTACCCGAACGAATAATGAGAACAAAGGAAAGGGTTATCTGGGCACTCTGCCCAAGTGTAACACATGCCAGCGTCATCATTCTGGCCAATGTGGACTGAAAACATGCGAAGTATGTGGGAAACGTGGTCACTTGAAGGACACTTGTTGGGCCCCTGCCGGTCGGGGAGGCCAAGGAGGATTTGGGAATAAAGATAATAACCGTGGTGGTTTTGGAAGTCGCCCACAGGGAAAAGATTACAAGGGTATCCTACCTAAGTGCGACAATTGTTTACGTTATCATGTCGGGCGATGCAAATATGGGAATTGTGGTAACTGTGGCAAGGTGGGACATGTCAAGGAAACTTGTTGGCAAAATACTAAACTTAGTAATGGGGGGCAGGATGGTAGTGAGAATCACGAAGGGGACAACGACAACATTAATTGTCAAGGCAGAATGGGTGATGAACAGAAGCGTGCTCGAGGATGTTTAAACTGTGGAAGCAAAAAGCATTTCAGAAGATATTGCCCGAAGACAATCAGGCGCAAGGATGAAAGCTCCCCGTCGGAGCTAGGGAGGCACGCCAGAGATCCAGGCATGGATAGCGGTACGTCCCACATTACTCAATATTATGCATCCGTATTGCCAACTACTGTTGCAAATTTTACGATTCACAACTCTAGTATTCAAGGACATAATTGGTTTACGTAGCGAGTGAGTAATTATTCCAGTACCCATTAGAACTAGCTTGGGGGAAGCTAGTGGAAGTCAACGCAGTAACTGGAATCAGCACGATAGAACCCGGAGAGCGTAAGTTTACGCAAGATCTATTGCCAGTTGAGTTTGGAAGCTTCGACGTGATGATTGGGATGGACTGGTTGACGAACAACCATGCGGAGATTGTCATCCGCGCCCCGAAAACGAACGGAGAAATTATCGTAACTCATGGAGCAGGATACGCTCCTACGGATTATCAGACAAAGAAGACCCGAAAAGTCTCGCACAGAGGATGTGTTGCATTCTTGGCTCATGTTGTGGAAAAGGAAGTCAAAGAACCAAAACTCGAAGATATCCTCGTGATTGGAGAATACCCCGAAGTCTTCCTCGAAGACTTGCCGGAATCATCTCCTCACGATTTGTCCAATCCCGCGTCGACTTAATTCCGGGCACTGCACCCGTAGTCGAAGCATCATAGCAACTTACATTTTCGGAAATGCAAGGACTGACAGAGAAATGTTAGCAATGGTTAGAGAAGGAAGATAACAGACCAAAATTTCCTTTTGGGGTAATCCCATCTTTTACCCATCAAAAAGAAGGACGATGATTTTCAATAAACATCAACTACCGAGAACTGAATAAGCTAACGATCGAGGATAGATATCCTCTGCCAAGAAGCGACGATCTGTTCGATCAACTTCAAGGTTCAAGCTTCTACTCTAAGATCGATCTTCGATCTAGATACCATCAATTAAGGATACAGGAGGAAGGTATCCCGAAAACAGCCTTCCGAACTCGTTATGGACACTACGAGTTCCTCGTTATGCCATTTGGTTTGACAAACGCACCCGCAGTCTTTATGGACTTGATGAATAGGGTTTGCAAGCCATACTTAGACCAGTTCGTGATTGTATTCATCGACGACATCCTGATTTACTCAAAGACGAAGGCTGAACACGAACAGCATCTAAGAACTATTCTGGAGCTGCTAGAGAAGGAACAGTTGCATGCCGAGATCTCTAAGTGCGAGTTTCGGCTACGCAAAGTCCAGTTTCTTGGACATGTGGTTAATGGAAATGGAATTCATGTTGATCCCACAAGGATCGAGGCAATCAAAATTGGGAAACGCCTACAACGCCAACCGAGATTCGACAATTCTTGGGTTTGGCTGGCTACTATCAAAGGTTCATCGAGGATTTCTCAAAAATCGCTCAACCTTTGACGCTCCTCACACAGAAGGATAAGACGTTTGATTGGGGAATCAAACAGGAAGAAGCGTTTCAGATATTGAAGGATAAGCTTTGTAACGCGCCAATCTTAGCTCTACCAGAAGGTACTGATGACTTTGTGGTATACTGCGACACATCGCGTCAAGGATTGGGTTGTGTGATGATGCAACGCCAAAAGGTCATTGCTTACGCATCACGCCAACTGAAAGTGCACGAAAAGAATTATACCACACACGATTTAAAGCTTGGCGCAGTGGTTTTCGCTTTAAAGATCTGGAGACACTACCTGTATGATACGAAGTGCACAATCTTCACGGATCACAAAAGCCTACAGCATATATTCAACCAGAAGGAGTTGAATATGAGGCAAAGACGATGGGTTGAATTGTTAAACGACTACGACTGCGAGATAAAGTATCACCCAGGGAAGGCGAATGTAGTTGCCGATGCCCTAAGTCGTAAAGAAAGAATCAAGCCCATAAGGGTTAGAGCTTTGGAAATGATTATACGAACCGACCTTTCCTTGCGCATTCGTGCTGCACAAAAGGAAGCTCTCAAGGAGGGAAATCTTGAGGAAGAATATCTCCGTGGAATGGAGAAGCTTTTGGTACCAAACGAGGAAGGAACGTTATGTTTTGAGAAAAGGATTTGGGTTCCTCTGTTTGGTGGATTAAGGGAAGTTATTTTCGATGAAGCGCACAAGTCACGGTACTCTATCCACCCTGGGTCGGATAAGATGTATCAAGATCTTAAGAATTATTATTGGTGGCCTAGGATGAAAGGCGACGTTGCTGTTTACGTGAGCAAATGTTTAACGTGCGCTAAGGTCAAGGCAGAATACCAGAAGCCTTCGGGACTTCTGCAACAACCTGAGATTCCCAAGTGGAAATGGGAACAAATCTCAATGGATTTTGTTACAAAACATCCAAGAACGCCAAGAGGCCATGATATGATTTGGGTGATTGTTGACCGCCTAACAAAGTCCGCACACTTTCTGCCAATCAAGGAGAAAGACAGCACTAGTAAACTTGCGGAAATTTACTTGAGAGAGATCGTAGCACGTCATGGAGTACCACTCTCGATCATCTCTGATAGAGACGGAAGATTTGTGTCAAGAATATGGCAATCTTTCCAAGAATCTTTTGGCTCACAATTGAATCTGAGCACTGCGTTCCATCCGCAAACTGACGGCCAGAGCGAGCGAACGATACAAACTTTGGAAGACATGCTGAGGGCATGTGTTATGGATTTAGGCGGTAGCTGGGATAAACACTTACCTTTGGTCGAATTTTCCTACAACAACAGCTACCACACCAGTATTGGTGTCGCGCCATTTGAGGCCCTATACGGACGCAAGTGCCGATCACCACTATGTTGGTCTGACGCAGGTGATAGGCAGCTTGCTGGTCCCGAAATCGTCCAAGAGACGACAGACAAGATCGCGCAAATACTTAAACGCATCGAAGCAGCTCGCCACAGACAAAAGGCCTACGCGGATCCAAACCGAAAACATGTGGATTTTCAAGTTGGAGAAATGGTTTTACTGAAGGTATCAACCTGGAAAGGGGTGGCGCGCTTTGGAAAGCGTGGGAAGTTAAATCCGCGCTACATTGGTCCCTTCAGAATTCTGGAAAGAATTGGGACAGTAGCATACAAGTTGGACCTACCTACTGAACTGAATGGTGTTCACGATACATTTCAAGTATCCAATTTAAAGAAAAGTCCAACTCAAGTTGACGTTGCCATTCCTACCGACGAGATTCATATTGACGACACGCTCCACTTCGTAGAAGAACCTGTCGAGGTCACAGATTGGAGAGTTAACAAAGACCCGCCGGAGCAGTGTCAAACTCGTCAAAGTTCGTTGGAATGCCAGACATGGTCCTGAATTCACATGGGAACGTGAGGACCGGATGAAAGAGAAATACCCCCACTTATTTCCTAAGAACTCTGCATCTACGAGCAGAACTTAAATTTCGGGACGAAATTTATTTAACGGGGGGAGAATGTGACAACCCGCACTAAACCAGGTATCCGTACAACTTAATTAATGATAAATTACTGCTTAATTACTGTGCTTGATTGAACTAGCTGATGAACTGCTACCTGCATACTGATACATGCACTTACTTGCATCATACTTTATATGCTGTCACTACATTATTTACATACGGCACCTTAGTGACAAACATGATGCACAAAAAGCACAGTAGCACTAAACGGATACACAGTGAACATGCTGAAATAACCAGCATCAGGCAGACACTGCCTCTAAGGCCTGTTAAGAGCCTCAAATATTTTGGCTACACTGGTAGTGAGTGTAGGAATATAAGGGTTGTGGTACCGCGTCTCTAGGAATAAGATACACTGATTCGGATGTGCCTAAAACGTACTTTAAGTACCAAACACAGCACTTTAATAAATAAACCAGCTTCTAGCTGACTAATAAAGTGCCAGAACATGAGAAAATAACACTAGACACTTTCTAAAGTGTTGGAAACAAAATGTGTCACTAAAAACAACAATAACGACACTTTAAAGCCTTTTGTAATGCTTTAACGGATTACTATCCAACCGAACACCCGGACTTTACCCGGAACATGAAAATATTATTATTTTCACTATTTATATTTTTCTGAGCCAGTTAGGGTCCCTGATTACCCTAACACCCGGCATAACGCATAACATACAAGTAACCGAGTTAATTACCAATGTAACCTAACTAATACTTATACTTAGTTACAAACTAACCAAGGACCACCCCCCTCTAACCAAAACCGTCCCCTAGGGGGGGACATATCTTGTACCTACAAGATCTCCTAATCTTGGATGTTGGAGATCAAGATGACACTATTACCATTGGATAATACTCTCACCATTTACCTATAAAATAACCACTAAACACATGTTCCTTATCACATAACTCACAAAGCCACAACACAAGATCAAACTCTCTCTCTCCCCCTTACCCACTCTCGGCCGAACACCCCTCATTCACACACCCATCTTCGGCTTTTGTTCTTCACATTCCATCATCATTCAAGTGTTAGAGGTCACGTATTAGGAGCCTCGGAGCAAGCGGAACACGAAGGACCTCTTTCGTTAGCTTTTATCCACCTCTTTTTCGCCTAAGATCTTCCCTAGCCTTGAGCTAGAGGTATAACACTTAAAACTTGTTTTTAAGCTTATCTAAGGTGGTTAAAAGGAATATTGTCGGTTAAATATCGTTAACATACATTTTGATGCATAAAAGTCTAGTAAAAACTATAAAAGTGTGGTTAATAACACATGTGTTGTGTAAAAGTTGTAGTATTTGAGATTTGTGTTTATCTAGACCCGATCTATGATGTGGTAGCTCGGATCTCCGTTTAACCCGACTTTGTAAGATCATGGATCTTCACATAAGCTCGTTTTTGGTAACCACAAGGGTTAAAAGGCGAAACTCTACCACACAAGATACATGAACTCGTGTAGAAATATTTTACTTGTGTAAAAGTAATTTAACTTGTACAATGGAGTTTAAAACTAGCAGATCTACGTATCTGCAAGTGGTATTTTTGAAGAACCACACATTTAAGAAACCATGTATTTCAAAGAAAGGATCATACACTAATAAATATGGTTTTATAAACCACAAGTGTGTAAACACTTGTGAAACAAAGAGATCCGACAAAGAAGTAAATTTGCCACTTGTTACTAGAAGTTGTAAAGACGGATTTCTCTAAACACAAGGTTTTTATGAGATTAAAGTTACTTTATATAAAGATCTACATATATAAAGGGTGTTTACACTATAGATTCGGAAAAACTGCAAGTTCATGCGATTATGCGATTTACTTACTTGTCGACTAGTTTGATGTGTCGGAAATTGTTTGATTGAATAAAGAGGATTGTTGAATTGATTTGTTAAAAGAAAATGATACGCTTGAAAGCGTGGCCACCTCCAGTTACAGAGGAAACTCTGGCGAAATTTTCCAAAAACCTAACACTTAGAATTATTTCCACAACAAGTGTTAGAACTATTTTTGGACATATTTTCAAAACATAAATTTCGCCGGCACTATATTTTACTAAATATTCGGAGGTGGGGTTTTCACAAAGATCAACGTGATAAATATATTTGTCACAACACTGTTTATGATTATTTTGTGAAATACATAAATATTATTTTAGAGTGAAAATAATATTTACAAGCGTTAATGATTCCAAAACTTTACGAACGCTTCCACAAACATATAAGTTACACCGGTAATTACATTACCACAAGATTGATAAAACGTAACTTACGCACATGTATTGTATCCCCCATCCTTGGGAAGAAGAATAACTACCAAGTGTATACGGAACATAAACACGAAATAGTTGTCTAACTATCTCCCAAAGACATAAACTGTAAAGCTAAGGCACGGCCGTCCGTCTAATAGAATTAGCACTTGTAGGTCGTTGCACAGCTTACTGTATTGGAGACACTTGGTAGAGACGCGCATTCACTGTGAGTTCATGTCCCCCTTTTCTCTAACTGTTTTCAGTTTTCTTAACTGCGGGGGTGAAATACATGTTACTTTGTTTACAAGTACTTTATACACGGTATGAATTACGTAAGGAGGTTTAGATCATGTGAATGGATAGTTAGAACACCGAGGGACTTGAGCGGTAGATCTATCTGGGTGTAGCGAGCCCAGCTCCCGGCCCAACAGAACAGGCCTCTCGGAGGACTAACAGAACGGACCTGGAGTGACTTGGTACCCAACGCAAAATCGGCTAGGGTTGTGTCTACCTACTTGCATTTCACGACATGCTAATGGCCTTGCAAACCATTGGTGATCACAAGTCCTCTTACACTGCTACATACCAGGAAACTTTTATACTTACAAGTGTTTTACTTACTCACTTGCACATGAACTCGCTCAACATTATTGTTGATTTTTTCAACTCACATGTATTTCAGGAAATTAAACGGATCTGGCATGGTATGGAACGTTTTCCGCTGCACTTGTCATGGAGTCATCAGGGTTTAGGGGATGTGTCTCTTTCCTGGACAAGACACAGTCCTTAAACCACGTTTATGCTATGTTATAATTTGTAATGTTGTTGAACAAGGTTATGGTTGTTGGTTAAAACAATGGTACTGTATTTTGTTTTCAAAACTTAATGGATGACTTGCATGGTTTTTAAATTCATATAGCTTGTTATGGTTAAGCTATGGTATTAAGAAGTCACACCAAAATTAACCACGCTTCCGCAAAGCCAGGGTGTGACAATCATCAATCAAAACAAAAACATACCTATTACCCGCCACCGTAGGAAGAGTAATCGGACCGCATAAGTCACCATGAATC
Source organism: Helianthus tuberosus (assembly GCA_030545235.1). NCBI lineage: Eukaryota > Viridiplantae > Streptophyta > Magnoliopsida > Asterales > Asteraceae > Helianthus > Helianthus tuberosus. The sequence continues at coordinate 77,344,211 of CM060424.1, read as the reverse complement.
AACTCCAAAACACGAGTTGCTCTAAACGAGGCCGATTGAGGAAACGGTTGTCTTGTTTGCTTTCCAACTAAACAAGCTTCACACAACTTCTTTTCAGGTCTTAGAGGTGGTACGCCATTTACCATATTCTTTCTTGTCATGTTTGCAATTGATTCCCAATTAAGGTGGCCGAGTCTTGCATGCCAAAGCCAACTGTCATCTTCTAATCGTGCTTGTAAACATACCGGTTTTCCCACCTTGAGCCGAGTCTTATATAGCCTATTGGCGGCTCTCTTTACGGTCATAAGAATCTTTCCCCAGTTATCACGCAACACAAGGGTGTCGCCTTTCATATTAACCTCGCAACCCGTCACGGTTGTTTGCCCGAGGCTAATAATGTTGCTCTTAAGACTTGGGATATAATAGATGTCGGTCAATAGCCGTTGTTCACCAGTTATGGTTTCAAATAGAATTGACCCTTTTCCACATATGTCAACACAAGAATCATCCCCAAACCTTACCCTTCCTCTGACCCTTTTGTTTAATTCAGAAAAATAAGATATATTACCAGTCATGTGATTACTCGCGCCATTATCCATATACCACATGTCTTCATCTTTGGATCCGAGTTCAAGCTTCTTTGGTAACACCTTTGATTCGTTCAAGAACACAGTTTCTTGAAGAGTTTCTATCATAAACACAGTAGGATCGGTTTCATCGGCTTCGGCTAAGTGGGCTTCATCTTTGTTTCGTTCTGGGCATCGCGACACAAAGTGTCCAAACTTATCACATCGGTAACATTGGATTTTGGACATATCTCGGTTTTTTTCTTTGCTTCGGTTTTTGTTTTCGTTGCTGGATCCTTCTTCTTTGTTGGAACGGCTCGAGTTATTTCCACCGCGATTCCCTCGACCACGGTTCCCTCCACGACCCCGTGTTCCTTGACCTCGGCCTTGATTGTTGGTCGACGATGATGATGTTTCGGTTTTATTGAACAGTAACTTTGATTGTGGTTCAACGACATCTTCTTCCTTCAATCGTTCCTCATAAGCTTTCAATCTCCCAACAATATCTTCAAACTTTATAGTTTTGAGGTCCAACGTTTGTTCAAGGGTTGCAACGATGTGAATGTACTTACCACGTGGCAAACTTTTGAGAAACTTCTTGACGAGTTTTGTTTCGTCCATTGTTTCTCCTAACGATGCCGACTTCGAGGCTATGCAAGATAGTTTCCCGGCAAAATCATCGATCGCCTTGGTCTCCTTCATGCGCAGATTATCAAACTCGGTTGCTAGGGTTTGTAATCGGGCTTCTTTGACTCGATCCGCACCAACGTTGCGAGTTTTGATTGCATCCCAGATAGCTTTAGGACTATCCAAGTCGCCGATCTGCATGATCATGGACTCCGGTATCGATTGGAATATAAGAACAACCGCCATGTTATTCTTTTCTTCATCAGTTGATCCCGGTTCAATCGCTTCCCATACCTTATACACCTTCATGATTGCCTTCATGCGCAGCAACCAAACATTGTAGTTGGACGAGGAGAGCATCGGACATTGAACAGGTTGATGAACTGGTTCTTTTCCCTTCGACGGTGCCGACCCAGAGTTTGTCATCTTCTTTGACTGATCGTACAACCTTGATCGCCGGCTCTGATACCAATTCAAGAACGAATTGATAACAAAAACACAATTTAGGATAAACTCTCTTTATTATAATCAAGAAAAACTAGCTCAAAACTCGATTACAATAATCCCTCACACTAATTCAACCCTAACACGGCTAAACTTATATAGGGAATTACAACTTGTTTCCCAAGTAATAGAGAGAACCCTAAAGAACCCCAGAGCCCAAAACCAACATGTTTTAGGTTCAATGCGGGCCGACAACAATTCTACACAATTGGGCCGTATTCAGTAATTGTCCAACAATATATGTGAGAAAAATACTTGCCGTTAAGAGTACTTGATCGGTTACAGGAATCCACTCAGAAAAACCTCTAGCATTACTTAAAAGAGTTCTCAAACAATAACACTTCATGCGGCTTGCCTTCCGATAATTATTTACAGAAGCCACCAGCCTTGAAGGTGGCCTTTGTAGCTCTACCGCAGCCAGCATAACACTTCCTGACGAGAAGTGGTTACAATAGTAGTCAGAAGAGTAAAACAAAAATGACAAAATATAACATTTTCCGTTACTTAATTGCCTAATCTGAAATATACGCTTCAATGTGGCAGTAAATACATACAAGGGCACATCTTAAATCCAATTAATAATGTGTAAAAGTCGGTGGCTAGTTTTCTTATCATTGTTCTAAAATTTAAACCACAAGGCACAATGGTACCTTTTTCCTGAATTAAGTCAGCATACAAATATATAATGTTGTAAGGGCATACGGTGTGGGCGGCAAAGGGGTTCGGCAAACCCAGTTTGCTGCCCGGGAACACCGCCGCCTATCCCCCTTTGCCGCGCGGTTTCGTTGAGAATCGGTGACCTGTTGCCGATCGGGGTTTGTGTCTCCAAAGGCTATATAGCCGTTAAAATATTAAAAAAAATTAATTTTTAACTTTATAAATTAAAACAAATCCATTTCCATTTTCACCAAACAAACCCAACCTCCATATACACTACCATTCTCACTCAACTTTTCAAATCTTTTCAAAGAAATGGAAGGCTCAAACAAAGGTGAAGGTAAGAAAAAAAATGTAGGGTCCGGTTCGAAGGCGAGGGCTCAAGATAAACGCGGTGGTTCAGGTGGTTCTAGTGTGCCGTTTCATCCCCAACTTGGCTTTGCTCATCAAACCCAACCTCCATTTTTTTAACCAACCCATGCATCCAAATTTCGGTTATGATAGCCAACCCCACCAAAATTGGATGCTACACGGTCCGAAGATGGTTTGACCCGGTGTTTATGATTACCCCCTAGACGCCCAAAATTCTTTTGACCCGTTTGCTTTTCAAACCCCACGCTCACAATCACCGAGATACATACAAGATGACTCCGAAGAAGAGTTCGTGCCGGATACCCAAGAGCAACATTATGATGAGGATGAAGATGTTGCCGTTCAAGAAAATCCCGTGAACCAAAATGAAGCCGCACCGAAAAGAAGAGGAAAAGCGAAACGGGAAAATTGGACGTCTAAACAAGAAGAGGTGTTGGGAAAGGCTTATGTTCATTGCACTTTGAATAAAAAGAAAGGGAATCAACAAAAAGCGGATGGTTTTTGGAAGCAAGTTCTAAACCACTTCAATCAAACGGTTGGAGGAGGTAACCGAAGCCACCACCAAGTTCGATCAAAATGGCTCGCGATGCAAACAAAATTGAACACATTCAACAGTATATATCATCAAGCGGTAAACTTTATTATTTATATACGATTTATTTTTTAATGAAGTATGTGGATTAAGTTGTTGATAATTTATTATTTTAGGATCGTTTACGTCCTAACGGGTGTGACGATGCTTTTGTAATGAAGCAAACGCTAAAGGATTACAAAAGCAAAGAAAAATATGACTTTCCTCATGTTGCGGCATGGGAGGTCGTTAGGACAAATCAAAAGTGGTCGCCGGTACCCTTGTTGGGTGAAGAAAGCTCCGACTCGAGTCAAAAAAGAAAGTCGTCGGATTCGGGAAATTATAAAGCGGATACACCGAATGCCGAAGTCTCGAGCGGTCTTCCCGACATAAACGAGGATCCCTCGCCAAGACGACAGAAGAGAAAGGAGAAAAGGACAAAGGGCCGTCTTCAAGAAACGAAGATCCAAGAGATATAACCGGTAGATTCGAAAAATACAAGACCATGAAGAAAGAGTTGATGGATATTAAACGTTTACGAGAAGAAAAATACTTGACCTTGGCGGATGAGCAACGAGAGGCGTTGCGACAAACTATGTTCGACAAGGACTTGGAGACGTTTAACCGGCCTCACGACAATGTTCACCCTTCGATGTTGGAAATCACACTCGTTAGAAAACGTGAGATCGCAAAAAAATATGGATGGCCTTGTAATTTTTAGTTTTTTTAAACTTAGATTTTAATGTAATGCTTTTTTTTTTATTTATAAAAGTTTGATGTTTTATTCATTTTATCTTAAATTAAAAAAATAAAAAAAAAGTTTACCAATTCAGGAAGTGTCTAACCATTGCCAACACTTTTCAGCATAGTTTAAACACTTTTCATTGAATGACATGGCACACTCTCATTGGTTGATTTTTAAGTTTGCCACTCTCAAGAGATTAACCGCTCCTTACACCCTAAAGATCTTAAGCTTTGACCAGGGGTGGACCTATAGTGTTACAAGGGGTAATAACCCCCGTTGCCCCTTGACGCTCCGACGATAGTGTAAATTTTTGAAAAATTTGACGTTTTTTTGATTTCATTACCCCTTTTTTTTAAACGTTACACCTATGCGGATTTTCTAGATCCGTCACTGGCTTTGACGTATGCTAGGTACTAAATCTACGTAAGTTTATGTAATCGTCTATCATATGAGTATATGACCGTTCGTTACTTAATGAACCAAATGAGAACTGAAAGTTTTACGTAAACTGTATACCTGCGATTTTGAGCGCATAATCCATTTGGTGGTAATCTTAGCTCTGTGATCCGATTTCCATGAACAGGAAACTTCATAAATGGCCGGCCCGCAACATATTCAGTCATTCGTTTGCCTCTTCCTTAGAACATTAATCTAAAGACATCGGATAATATATTAAGAACAAAATAATAATAATAATAATGTAGTAGCAGACGGTTTCCACTACACACATCCATAACATCTATGGCCAACAAAGAAAAAAGATTGTGTGTGAATAATTCAATCATGAATTCCAGAAAAAAAAGGCACAAATCTTCTAGGTTCAACAATTCCAGTCCACTTTGTGAATTATTTATTTAATATGACTGCAGTTGCACAATGCAAATCATTTAAATACTATAAATCAATTGGCGGCATCGATTAAAAATACGTAATTCATATATAACGATCGATAATATCGTAAAAAGAAAATGTAAGACCTGTTTATATCAGCTAGTGAGCAATCCAATTACCAGGTGATGTAGTAGGAACCCTAACTTTTAGGAAACAAAACGAATAGCACACTACCTCACAAACTAAATTTAATCATTTAATTGTTTCGGTAATTTTTAACAAAATATGTGGTGATGGTTGAGCAGTGGCGGTTGGTGATTTGGCTTGTTTGCAGGTTGGGGTTAAGGTTCCGGTGGGCAGGGGCGAAGGATTTAAGGGGCGGGGAGGGGCGCCCCCCCCCCCCCCCCCCGAACTTTTTGGTCAGTAGTGTTATATATGTACGTTTCGTATAGGATTTTGTAGGTGTATACGTTTTCGACCCCCTGTTTTATAAAAAAAATTAGGTATATACGTTTTCGACCCCCCGGTTTTAATTTTTTTATTTATATAGCCCAAATAAAATATTTAATTAGTCCAAATATTATAGACCAAATCATTATATTTGGTAGAATACTAGAATGTATATTATATAACCCAAATCAAATCATTATATAGCACAACTTAAAAGCCCACGCTATAAAAAAAAACTCAAATTCGTTTACTTTGGGACATCGACCAGAACAACAGAAGCCACAAGCCAGAACTGCAGAAGGGAGGGGGGACACAGGTTCCAGAACTGTTCGACTTCAGCTTCTTGTTCAAGAACAGAAGCCAAAACACTGCTCGTTGTTGTGGTCTTGTACTCTTGTTCGACTTCTTCAATCTTTATAAGGTTAAAGGCATGTGTTTTTTTATCTTTAGGTTTAATTTAGGGCTGCAATTTATGTGATTTAGGTTGAAATTAGGGGTGAAATTGGTTCGAATGTTTGCCCTAAACTTGTTGAATCTTTCTGTAACTATGTCTAATTTTAGAGTAAACTGCAATTTTACCCCCTGAGGTTAGGGGTGATTGGCACCCTTACCCCCCCCCCCCTAAGAAAATAATTGCAATTTTACCCCCCACTGTTCACTGTTATGTCGCAACCTTACCCCCCGGCCTCAAATTTGTTGACTAATCTGTTGACTATAACTTGAAATGACTATAATGCCCTTTCATATTACCCCCTGTGTTTTGTTCACTCTGTGATATTACCCCCTGCCACCACTGCCACCGCCATTCACCACCACAACCACCACTGCCACCTCCAGCCACCACCCTCAACCACCTCCAGCCACCACCCTCCAAATGGATCCTCTGTTTTCAAACACTTCAAATGGATCCTCTGTTTTCACGTGAAGTTCATTACTGCTGTAACCTCCACGTCGAAACGAAACCATCATCTTCTTCTTCTTGTCCGATAACCGTCGCCGGAAACCTGCAATCAGAGATTCGCCGGAGAATCGCACGGACAGGTTTGCAGCGATGGTGTTTGTGTACTTCCGATCTGAGGATTATAAGTTCCAAGCACGTGGTAAATCTGATCACTAGTCCGTGATCTTTTTTTGCTGGACAGGACATTAAACGTTATCTCTGTCAACTCTCTTTCCGTCTCTACTCTCTGTACCAGTTCCACCTCCTTCCAGCACCACCACCACCTTCTTCTTCTACTACCACCACCACAACGGCCTTCCACCACAATTAAATCCGGCCAAAAAAATAAACCACTATTGAAAACGCTAACCACCACAATCAAATTCACCCAATTTAAGACCTGGCGAAACCAAAGCAACACCAAAATTAAATTCACTCACTTTCACACCACCTGCCATGATTTTATAGCCTATGGGAACATCAAATGTCCACTTGTTTAAACTTAAAGAGCTTAAAATATCAAAAGAAGATGGAAGATAAAGGATTGAAAAGTCCTAACCCACTGGCATCAAGAATCTGAACCGGGTCTTGTTCGAATTGAAAGATCCGTTATTTTGTATGCAAGCAGAAGCTAACAAATTAATTTCAGCAGTAAGTTGAATAATGAGATGAAATTGACCATCCACTTGTTTAGCTTCAATCAAAACCATGGATCTAGATGTCGGAGACGTCGGAGCAGAACGTTGTCATGGATGGTTTTAATGGGTTTCAATTAAAACCAAGGATCGAGATTTCGGAGACGACAGTTTTCAACGGGACTTGATTTGGGGCTGAATGGATCGTGATGTCGGACCAAAATGTCGCCGGGCTGATTTGCGTTGGTGGTTGATGGTGGCGTGGGGTGGGGTGGGTGGTGGTAGATGGTTGTGGTTGTTTTCGTCGGAGATGGTGGTTCCGGCTGCGGAAACCGTCGACTGCACGAAGAATGAGATTGAAGAAGAAGAAGAACAATGTATTATATATATATATATATATATATATATAATAACAATAATAATAAAAAAAATAATAATAAATATAGGGTAAGATTACCAAAATACCCTTACCAATAAGGGTCAAACTACCGTTGACTGAGGCCGGGGGTAAGGTTGCGACATAACAGTGAACAGTGGGGGTAAAATTGCAATTATTTCCTTAGGGGGGTAAGGGTGCCAATTACCCCTAACCTCAGGGGGTAAAATTGCAGTTTACTCCTAATTTTATTTGTTTAATCTTATTGTGATTTGATTTAGATAGAAATTAGAATTTGAAATTTAGGGCGATTTGTTAACTTGTTTTGTTATTAGATTATGCCATGTGGAAGAATAAAATGATAACTTCTTGTTTAATGTTTGAGAACGTTTTTTATTTGATATTAATATTTGACCCGACCCGACCCGAATCGAATCGAATCACCGACATCCGACCCGAACATACACCTCGAAACTACGTTATAGAAATTTTTTTTAGGTCCGTTACTTTCCGACCCCCCGAACTTTTTTGTCAAGCTTCGCCACAGCCGGTGGGGTGATGATGGTGAGTTGTGGTTGGTGTAGCGGTGGTTGTGAAGGTTAGTGGTGGTTGATAAGGTGTTGGCCTATTGGGGTGTCGGAGGTTAGTATTTTAGAGGTGGGGATTGGTTAGTGACGAGGAGGTGTACGGTGGTGATGGTGGGTTATAGTCAATGTTGTAGAAGGCGCTAGGCGCTAGTCGGGCGGTGAGGTACCGCCTAGGGATTAATCGGGATTAATAAGGATTAATTGGATTGGACTTTTTAAGTATAATTTTACAAATTTATATATATATATATATATATATATATATAACTTTATACTTTTTATTAATAAATTTACAAGTTTAGGAGATAACTTTATATTTTTTATTAATAAATTTAAAAGTTTAGGAACCATATGTAAACTAGTGAAAGATAGAAGGGGTTAAATGTTAAAATAGGTTTATAACTAAAATTTGGGCTTTAAACCATGGGCCAGGTTTCAAAAATTGGGTTTTTTTTTTGTAAAAAAACATGTTTTTTGGGTCAAAAAACATGGGCCCGATTAATCTGATTTTGACCGATTTTTACCAATTTTGACCGATTTTGACCATAACCGATTTTTTGACCGACTAGCTTAAATTTAGGCAGTAACCCACCGACTAGCGCCTAGGCCGATTTCTGCAACATTGGTTATGGTGGGTGCGATGGTGATGGTGGGTTGTGGTGGTGATTTGGGTTGGGGTGGTGATGGTGGGTTGGGGTGGTCGATAGGAATGGTGGTGGTTGATGGGTGATTTGGGGGTGGTGATGGTGATAGTCTTAGAGAGAGAGAGAGGGGGAGAGAGAGATTAAGAAAAATATAATAATAACAATAATAATATTTTTTTAAAAATATTTTGTTTTATTATTTTCAAATGATATTAAATAAACGAGTAAACAAAATAAAATACCCTTGGGTGACCACATTTAACAAGAAAGATTAACTGGGTTAGGATCAAAGAACTATATCGTACAAGATTTTGAAACATTAAGTACAAAATTCGTCAATTTTTGCGCTAAAGGACACTGCTTGAAAAAAGAGTATATAGATAAATGACAAAACTTGTAAAGTATAACACTTTTGTGGTGAAAATGTAAAGAGTAAAAAGGCTACTATTTAATTCGGAACGTAAATAAAAATAAGGTTCTACGTTGTTAAAATGAGCGAAAAAGAGGACGTAAAAACGTTTTGTATTTGACTAGGCTTAAAACGCGTAGATAAAAAGGCACTCCACTGTGAGTTCGGTTTGTTGATAATAATAAGTTAGTCGCTACAATACGTACGAAATTTAGAAGAACATTATATGAAAGTAAAAGAAGACGTAAAACATATTATATTTAACCAGACTGAAAAAGTGTGGAATAAAAGGCACTACATGATGGGTTTGGAAAGTAGATAAAAATAAGTTAGTCACAATTGTACGAAAGAAAAAAACGAAGATGTAAAAACATATTATATTTAACCAAGCTCAAAACGTGTGGATAAAAAGACATTATGCGGTGGGTTCGGAACTAAGATAAAAATAAAAAAGAGGACATAAAAACATATTACATAACCTGACTCAAAACGGGTGGATATAAAAGACACTACACGGCGGGTGAAGATAAAATATAAAAGAAGACGTATAAACATATTACATTTGACCCGACTCAATACTTGTGGATAAAAAAGGCACTAACTAAAGCTCTTAAATTCATCGCGTTGTGGCATGTCGCGGTTTCAAATGGTCCGTTTTTCGAGAAATAATCAAATATTATAGTGTAAATTGGTTGAATCAGGAAAAACAATAACTTTTAAAATATTATATTGTTTAGGAGAAAATGACTATTAAACTTAAGGGTTGTACGGTGACTTTATTAAAGTTTAGGGGTAGCAAAATAAATTAGTTATGAAGGAAAACAAAAAGCGGGTGAATTCGTATCTATTCCACCAGCTTAAAATTCACCTTCCTATATCTATTCCCAAAGCATAAAAATGAATAATTATCAAAGAAAACAAGAAGCAGGTTTTAGCGGAAACCTGCTGATTCCGAAATCTCCAAATAACCCACCATGAAGTCACTTTGATACCATGAAGAACCTCCATCTTCTTAGATAGAACTAAAGAATCCATCCATGTTAAAACGTCTAAAGGCCCTTGAAGAGGGGAACGCGATGTCAAGCCATTTCACAAAAGCATTCCAAATTCCCGTAGCCACCTCACAATCACCAAAATTCCAAATAGGTGCTCCAAAGATTCAACCACCCAATACATAGTGGGCGTAAAGTAGAAGATACGTCATTTGGGAGACAATTTAACACAATCCACCAACCCAAAATATTAACCTTAACTGCAGGAATAAACCGGTTCCACCGAGTCTCCATTGAACCATTTGGGAGAAGAGTATTATCTATGTGCCTGCGAACAGAAGAAACTTAAAAAAAATGATATTTTCCACACAAAAGTCCCACACCCACTTATTAGGACCAACGTGGAATCAAAACTCATTAATCCCTCGCATCACGTCATTAAATTGCTGCAACTCAACCACCTGAATCTAATTCCAACCTTGCACCCCTTTTCACAAACAAACAAATCAAACAATCTTTATTGGTTTCAAGACGAAATAATCTTGGATAACAACTACATAAAAGAGCCTCTCTAATCCAGTGATCTGTCCAAAACAAAGAGTCTTCCCCGTTGCCCACATTCTCTCTTAAGGCATGTCATTTTTCAAATGGAATGTGGGCTGGTATAGCGTCTTGGCTGAGCTTCCCCCTATCTATGCTTTAGGCTGCAGCGACATTTTGTCCTTCCATCAGTCTTTATGGCTTTCAAAGAAGGATAGCAAACCTATTCAGACGATTCTGTTTATCACTTGTTGGATCATTTGGAAGAACATGAACAACGTCATTTTTAACAAGTTGAAGCCTTCGGTTAGTGGCGTTTTAGGAGAAATTAACGCCTTAGGCTTCCTTTGGGTCAGACATCAGGCGAAGCACTTGGTTTTTAATGAATCAAACTGGATTCGTTTCGATCTCTTGTAATTTTGTTGTTTCCTGTTTTTATTGTGTTTTGTAGCTTTATTTCTTTGAGCTTCTTACTTGCGTGTCCGTTCTAATGAAATGCTGCATTTAAAAAAAAGAACTAATATGCGTAACTAGTTCTAAAATGATTTGAACACAATTAGTAGGGTATCTTTATTTGAGATCGACTCTGCCATCATTAAGGCACTATGGTCGGGTGCCATAGCAATGAAGTTATTTAAGGTTGTTATGTAACTTCAGTTCATAAAAAGGCTTACTTTTTAATATTAAATATCTCATCATTGTGGCGAGTTGATAGAATTGATAGCCATTGAACCAATGATAGCATCAAAAAGAGAATTAGTATAGTTAGATAAAGAATTATGATCGATCCAAATACCGCTAGCTCCAAAGATTGATCTAGTATGACCATCCGCGATGATTCTCCAACCGTAATCATCGACTAGGTTTTGTTACGATACTACTACGTAAATTTCAAAAATCATACCCTAAATTTCCTATTTTATTTTTTTACATACCTTAGTAAGTGATGCGTGTGTGGTGGTATATAGATTTAAGTATATTTTAAGCCCCTTTTTACACGTTAGTCAAGTTTTAAATTTATAAAACACGATATTTACTAACACCAAACACACATATGGGCAAGTGCACCAATCGTGAGCGTAGTATAGTGTTGGTAAGATACCGAGGTCGTCCAATGACACAAGAGCTTTTAGTACCGGTTTATCCTCAACGTCTAATCAAATCAAAAATATAGAAAAATGTTTTAAACTAAGAAAAAAAAAATAAAAACTAACTAAAATGCTGAAAATAAAATAAAAAAGAAAAACAGATAGACAAGATGAATCACTTGGCTCCGACTCGTGTATAGTGTAACCTTTGATTATTTCCGCACTTTTGCACTTTTTAAGAGATTATCTTAGTTATTGTAGTAGGCCCCTCTTTTGAAGGTGACGTTACCCTCAACCCAGTAGTTTGAGTCAGCAAGGATACAATCCTAAAGGGTCGGATTATTGAAAGATAATTAATTAAGTTATTAATGCATATTATGGTAGGCCCCTCTTTTGAAGGTGACGTTACCCTCGGCTAAGTAGTCTGAGTCAGCAGGGATACAGTCCTAAGTAGTCGGGTTAAAGTATAAATAATATCTTACATATGAGGGTGTCAAAGAGTTTGGACCCCCGCCATCCAATACCGTTAAGTATTGAAGGAGGTCCTACTAAATTTGACCCAGGTCCTTGCAGGATCTATACACTGAACAAGGCAAGACTCTTACCAAACCGTTCCCTTAACCCCCGACCAGGTAGCCAACATACCTCCATATAGACCGTGGAGATATGAATGGTGAAAATCTTTTATTTTATATAGACAGTAAAATAATGCCAAGACACCACGGACAAACGATAAGGAAAAATCACCTTCAACATAAGAAACTAGTTATTAAAGTCACTAATACAAAACCAAGTAAAAACTGCGAAAAGATTATAAATAAAAAGTATTACACTAGAAACTTTGTCTTCACCAAGTGATGTAAGAGACTTAGGCAAACATGGCCTTGATTGTCAAGAACTCTTACGATCAATCTTGGATCCCGAGACGACTCACACACTCTATGATGGACAATGGATGATGGTGGTGGATGATGGTGTTATGGTGGTGGTGGGTGGTGGGTGAAGTGTGAGAGATGTGGTGTGCCAAGGGATGGTTTAAGCTTGAGCCAAGCACTTCTATTTATAGGCTGAACAGAAGCTCGGGCACGGCCCCGTGTCCAGTGGGCACGACCCCGTGTCCATCCTCTTCTCTGTCTTCATTAATTGCACTTTGTCTGCATTAGTTGACCATGCCCCCGTGTCCGTTGGGCACGCCCCCGTGTGCAGAAGCATATCTGTACTATCAAGATTTGCCTGGATTCTGCGAATCTTATAGTTGACCACGGCCCCGTGTCCGCTGAGCACGGCCCCGTGGTGGGCAATAGAAGCTTCTACAGCTTTGTCTTTTCTGCTGGGACTTGGACACGCCCCCGTGTTCACTGAGCACGGGGTGTGTTCAGCCTTCTGTTTTCTTGTTTTGCTTCGGAAGATGCTGTCGTGGGGTCGGGCATGTCACGTTTGTTCATTTTCTTGTATTTATGTTAGATTTAGCTGTCTTTTTGCTTCTTTTGTTAATTTGAGCTCATTTAATCCTGAAAATACAAAAGGAAGACAAAAGCACACTTTTTCCAACATTAGTACTAAAAAGGGGTTAGTTTTATGCCACAATTGATGTAATTTATATGTTGCATTTTGCACACATCAAATACCCCCACACTTGAATCTTTGTTTGTTCTCAAGCAAAACTATTTATAATGTGGCTTTACACTCCCAAATGGAATGGGTAGAAGAGAAGGTTTTGGGCTTATCATAGAGTGTCGGGATTTCCAAGATTCTTTATTAAATTTTATTTTTATTTATTTACAATCCTATTCGTCATGATTTATTTAAAACTTTTCATAAGATAAATTACTTATTAGGGCATAACATGCCTCTTTAAAATTTTATTTATATACAAGTTCACATACCTCACGGGGATCACTCAACACTCGGCCGAAGATGTATTTTAGTGAATCACTCGAGAGCGGCATGGAACTTACTCCTACCATAGGCTTGCCAAGCAATCAATCCTCCTCCTTTTTAACTATATACCTTTGTAAATATCAAGAGGACTTTTGGGGTGAAGGGTTAGGCTTGGGTTAAAGGTAGGTGGTTGGGTTAGTGGTTAGTGAAATGGCGAAAAGCTTAACAAGCGTTGGTTTTCGTAAGACTTTTTATTTTTGCAATTTTTATTTTGATGAAGCTTCTATTCAAACAAAGTTATTTTTGATAAACTTGTTTGTTTATTTCTCTCTTCATCATCAACAAATTTTTTTTTAGGAAAAATCATACGAAAAACCGAGCTTGTTACTAAAACAAAAGGTTAAAAATAAAAAAAAGGGTTTTGGTGGGTGAAAGGGTGTTTGGTTTGGGTTATGAAATGAAAAGGTTTAGGCTCAAAGGGGCTAACTAGGGGGATTTTGGGTAGGTGGTAAAAAAAAAGAAAAATAATGGTGTAGAAATAAAAAGGGTTGGTCCTAATTCCTCCATCATTTACTTACTCGGGTTTAAGTTGGTAAGGACCGGGAATGTATCGTCGTGGCAAGTTGTAGAGTCGTAAGAACCAAGCGGCTATTCACACAAGAAACGAAAAATGAGCATTTAGTTTAAAGATATGTATTTGTATGCTCAATAAAGGCTCAAAACTCACTTTTGTGGGAATGCGTTTTTTATGTGATCAAGTATATATAATCAAATTTTAACTAAGCTTGTCATGCCGTTTCATAATTTTCTTATGTTGGTTCTTTTTATCACGACGCTATCGGTTATAAATTTATAAAAATATAACCTTTTTAGAATTTGAAATTCCCAAGTTAAACCTAAACAGGTAAAAAAAATGAAAATTTTAAAAAAAAATTTGGGGTGATTAGCGGTTCCAATAGAGTTTTGTGTAAGGCTTGTTATTAGGACTTGCAAGATTCAAGGTTTTAGCATCCCCCCACACTTAAATTACACATTGTCCTCAATGTGTCCCAAAAATAAGTTTTTAGGTTGATTAAATGTGTAAAAAGGTGTGAAAAAGCAAAAATTTATGTTACTGGACGTCTGGACACGGCCCCGTGTTGTCCGGGCACGGCCCCGTGTTCAGGTGCCAGTAACAAAATTGAAAAAGAGAAACAGAAGCCTGGACACGGGGGCGTGTTGGGTGAACACGGCCCGTGTCCAGTTTACCTGAACTGGGTATTTTCTGCAGACTGTGCAGCACGGGGCCGTGTTGGGCGGACACGGCCCGTGCTGAACTTGCTGTAACGAAGAAAATTTTATCGGATGGCACTGTTTTCCTGCATGGGGGCTGGTTCAAGTTTCCCTTGTTATCCTTTGCCATCCCGAGTGTGTTTTATTCCTTTTCAACATCATCCAAACACCAATTTAACTAAAACCATCATTCATTAAGTCATAGAAAGAATTACATAATAGTCCTAAAAGTTTAAAAACAAAGCAGAAAATAAAATAAAAGGGTCCTAAATTAGATAGGCCAAGTGATAAGTAAAATCATCTTATGGAGCTCTACAAGTACAATAAGAACCAAAAATCCGGAAATGGTTTTCCGGTATATAAAAGCTTTGTAGAACTCCGAGCCGAGGGGCATTTAAAGCCATTCTTCTATCTTTCTTGGGAGGAAGAAGGCGACGTCATTCTCTTCAACATCTTGTGGAGGAGGAGCGACACCAACCGGAACCCCTTGTAGCACTTCCCGAGGGGGCTCCGGATGCATGTCGTACCACTCGGCTGGTATGATGACTTTAGGGACCACATTCCATGCCCTTTGGGTAATGATTGGAACCAAAGGAGGAGAAGCGAGAATGTTCAACCTTTGGTGCAAAAGGTTAACCTCTCGAAGACATCCCTCTAGCCCCACCGTCAAATGATTAATACGGTCAACCAATGCCTCTTCTACCCCTGTCATCTCATCAAGGGCCTCTCTTAAGGCGTAAACGTAGTTTACAAGAGAATCTCCAACCGTTGATGATCTTCTCCCTTGTCGGTTGTTTCTGGAATGTGATGAAGATGTTCCGCTAGTTCTGCTCGCCATTCTGAGAAAACATACCGAGAAGAGTTCAACTTTATTGGATCAGTACTTCGTACACGGCCCCGTGTTCAACGAACACGACCCGTGTTCAAATGTCTGCAGATTTTTTTAGACATGGGATCATGGAGTTTTAATTTGTTTTTATAATGTTTAGAACGTTTTTAAGCAGAAACAACTTAAAACCTTGTTGTAGAACTTATTTTTAACAAGATCCCATGAATAAAAATATAACAAACAACTCAATAAAGCTTGAAATTGTGGAGATTTCAAGTTTTAATGGAAGCATGAAGGAAAATTGAAGAAGATGAAAGTGGATAAAAGAGGAAAGGACAAGAAGGTTTTTGAGAAACTTCTTTTAGAAAATACCTAGGATGGTATGTGAGAATATTCTCCAAATCTCTGTCCCTTGAATGGTTCAAATGTGCAGGATTCTTGGTTGTATTTATAGAAAACGACAGTACGCTGCACACGGCCCCGTGTCGGCTGCACACGGCCCCGTGTTCAGGTGGAATCCTGACACATTTTTTCCGTATTCTGACACGAAATCAGACGGGAATCTTTGGGTGGACACGGGGGCGTGTTGACCTGGACACGGCCCCGTGTCTATAGGCTGTCTTATGGAGTTTGTCTAGTTTTAAGGAACTTTTCCGGATCGGGTGGTTCCTTACTGGATGGAACAACCCCAAAGTGCCTAAGATACCTTAATTGTTCTAGATTACGACGAGAACGCAAGAGGTTGTCGGTGAGGGTGATTCCTATGCTATATGTAGGTGGACAAGTCCAACCCTTTCCCGGGCTCTCGTTAAAGAAGGTGTATGCCGAATCGCTCAAGTCTATGTATGCATCGAACGAAGTCGATGGGGAGTCCTTCACGGCACAATCGACACAGGGACGACTATCGCTCAAGTCCTCGCTAGATTTAGTGGTATCGTCGGGAACAACGAAGTTGTATGAATGCGATCCCAACACTTCTTCTTGGTTATCGTCTTGGGATAAATTATTGAAATATATCCTAAGTTCTTTTAACCAATTAATAATTAAATCTTCTAATTGAAATAGCTCATCAAGAAGCATTTCTCCTAGAAAATCTGGTTGAGAGCATTCGAGGGAGAGATAGGGATTATTTTTACTTTCGCCCCTCTTAAGGATACAAGAAAACGATGGGTCTATATAGTGGGGCTTGTAATTTAGAAAATAACATTATAATTCCTTATGGGAACCACCACATATTTGACACCACGTACCATAAGAGTGCCGAAAGTAAAAACTATCAGTATCACTCATGTTTATGTCAGAAATTACCAACCGTCGGGATCTTACGGTTCTGTTTTCAGTAACTGAATCTTGGGCACGGCCCCGTGTTCAGCTTACTATCTGACTTAAAACAGGATTGCCAGTTCCAATGATTGGGCACGGGGCGTGTTCAGCGGGCACGACCCGTGCTGAGTTCTGCAGAAGCTGAAAAATTAAGAAAAATCCTAAAAAAAATAGAAAAATAAGAAGAAAAAAAAACGATTAGGCTGTTGATTCCTAACTTTCTTAAAATCCTTGTGTCCCCGGCAACGGCGCCAAAAACTTGATGCGTGTGTGGTGGTATATAGATTTAAGTATATTTTAAGCCCTTTTTACACGTTAGTCAAGTTTTAAATTTATAAAACACGATATTTACTAACACCAAACACACATATGGGCAAGTGCACCCATCGTGAGTGTAGTATAGTGTTGGTAAGATACCGAGGTCGTCCAAGGACACAAGAGCTTTTACTACCGGTTTATCCTCAACGTCTAATCAAATCAAAAATTTAGAAAAAGGTTTTAAACAAAGAAAAAAATAAAAACTAACTAAAATGCTGAAAATAAAATAAAAAAGAAAAACAGATAGACAAGATGAATCACTTGGCTCTGACTCGTGTATAGTGTAACCTTTGATTATTTCCGCACTTTTGCACTTTTTAAGAGATTATCTTAGTTATTGTAGTAGGCCCCTCTTTTGAAGGTGACGTTACCCTCAACTCAGTAGTTTTAGTCAGCAAGGATACAATCCTAAAGGGTCGGATTATTGAAAGATAATTAATTAAGTTATTAATGCATATTATGGTAGGCCCCTCTTTTGAAGGTGACGTTACCCTCGGCTAAGTAGTCTGAGTCAGCAGGGATACAGTCCTAAGTAGTCGGGTTAAAGTATAAATAATATCTTACATATGAGCGTGTCAAAGAGTTTGGACCCCCGCCATCCAATACCGTTAAGTATTGAAGGAGGTCCTACTAAATTTGACCCAGGTCCTTGCAGG
Source organism: Helianthus tuberosus (assembly GCA_030545235.1). Lineage (NCBI taxonomy): Eukaryota > Viridiplantae > Streptophyta > Magnoliopsida > Asterales > Asteraceae > Helianthus > Helianthus tuberosus. Next base: position 77,326,419 of record CM060424.1, on the reverse strand, counting down.
ATCTATACACTGAACAAGGCAAGACTCTTACCAAACCGTTCCCTTAACCCCCGACCAGGTAGCCAACATACCTCCATATAGACCGTGGAGATATGAATGGTGAAAATCTTTTATTTTATATAGACAGTAAAATAATGCCAAGACACCACGGACAAACGATAAGGAAAAATCACCTTCAACATAAGAAACTAGTTATTAAAGTCACTAATACAAAACCAAGTAAAAACTGCGAAAAGATTATAAATAAAAAGTATTACACTAGACACTTTGTCTTCACCAAGTGATGTAAGAGACTTAGGCAAACATGGCCTTGATTGTCAAGAACTCTTACGATCAATCTTGGATCCCGAGACGACTCACACACTCTATGATGGACAATGGATGATGGTGGTGGATGATGGTGTTATGGTGGTGGTGGGTGGTGGGTGAAGTGTAAGAGAGGTGGTGTGCCAAGGGATGGTTTGAGCTTGAGCCAAGCACTCCTATTTATAGGCTGAACAGAAGCTCGGGCACGGCCCCGTGTCCAGTGGGCACGGCCCCGTGTCCATCCTCTTCTCTGTCTTCATTAATTGCACTTTGTCTGCATTAGTTGACCACGCCCCCGTGTCCGCTGGGCACGCCCCCGTGTGCAGAAGCATATCTGTACTATCAAGATTTGCCTGGATTCTGCGAATCTTATAGTTGACCACGGCCCTGTGTCCGCTGAGCACGGCCCCGTGTTGGGCAATAGAAGCTTCTACAGCTTTGTCTTTTCTGCTGGGACTTGGGCACGCCCCCGTGTTTACTGAGTACGGGGTGTGTTCAGCCTTCTGTTTTCTTGTTTTGCTTGGGAAGATGCTGTCGTGGGGTCGGGCATGTCACATTTGTTCCTTTTCTTGTATTTATGTTAGATTTAGCTGTCTTTTTGCTTCTTTTGTTAATTTGAGCTCATTTAATCCTGAAAATACAAAAGGAAGACAAAAGCACACTTTTTCCAACATTAGTACTAAAAAAGGGTTAGTTTTATGCCACAATTGATGTAATTTATATGTTGCATTTTGCACACATCAGTAAGATCTGCAACTAATGTGTACTTAAAAAAATCGTACATTACCAAGCTATAGAATAATCAAATCAGTTTCTTCTCTAGAATCAACATTTGGAATGACTACTTAACCATATTGAAACATAACCAAAATTCTTACAAAAGATTAATGGAGATGCGTAGAACCGACATCAAATTTGATTAAATATATATATGATTCCAAGCAATAGATTTAGACCGTTCAAGATAAGTGTAAAAAATGAGTATGAAATCATTAGAACCAATTACCAATTGTATAATTCCATGTTCCACTCTTCTACTCTTTGATTGTACACTTCAATCTTTGAGAATTATGATTGAATTTTGACTGTGGATGCTCCAGGCTCCAATCCCTGATTGTTTCCGCTTGCATTTCTCAAAACCCATAATAATTGGGGGCACCAAATATTGTTCAATTCAAACCCACAATTTTTCTAACATGCACTTCAGATGTTTGAAGAAAGTTATGACCACCACATCAAAGTCATAACATTTCATAAAAAGAAAGTTATAATAACTACCACATCATTCTTGAAAACAGAAAATCACCCAAAGGTCGATAATTGAACCACTAATGAACCATCAAAACCCCAGCTTGGGAATCTTGCCACCTGACGGTCCTCCTGCATCATCATCACCTCTTTCGCGTTTGTTGCGCTTGACACCTGCACCCGCAACATTCCCGCCAGCTTCCCCACCAATCTCCTTATCACCAGCCTCCTCCTCCCCAACATACCTGCCAACCTCCTGCTGCTCCCCAGCGTCCTCATCCCCAGCATCCACGCCAACCTCCTGTTGCACCCTAGCGTCCTCATCCCCAGCCTCCACGCCAACCTCCTGCTGCTCCCCAGCGTCCTCATCCCTAGCCTCCCCACCAACCTCCTGCTCCTTGCCAGTCACCTCAGCCTCTTGCGGTCCACCGCCTTCAGCCACCTCAGTCTGAGGTCCTCCCCCTTCGGCCTCCTGATCCTCCTGGCCCTGGGGCTCCCCTCCCAGCAACTGTTCAGCCCTCGGCCTAGTGACCGACTCAGATTTAACTGGAGCCACATCAGGTTGTACTAGTTCAAAGATGGAGAGGTGGTCACTTGGCAGGGTGTTTGAACCACCTGACCCCTGCCCAGCAGCCGAAGAGGTATCGCCCGCATAAGAACCTTGAACATCATGGTCATCGGATGTTTCATGGAACAGATAAAGATCCGGGTTGTGTGTCCGTGTCCATAGGGACAGGCGGAGTCGATGATGACAGAGCGACAGGGGAAGAGTCAACGTCCATGGATTCAGCTGAGGAGTCCATTATACAACCTATGAACAATTGGAAGAATAAACTCGATTCAAATATCTATACATACATTGTAACGGAGGATGGTAAGAAAAGGAAAGATTTTTAGCTAATAATTTGTTGTTTAAAATGCAGATCAAGAAGAAAATATGAAAGCCTTTTCAAAACAAAAACTTTTTTTATTAAGGGGAAATGGATTTTATCACCCTAAACTAAGAAAAATTGGCCAATACTACTCCCAACTTTCATTTTGGCTCACACCACCTTCTACTTAACATTTAGGTGGCTGTGTCACCCCGTCGTTAACCAGACACTAACTAGGTTAGTTTTTTATGCTGATGTGGTCATTTTTGCTTTAGGTGGCATGCTGATGTGGTCACTTTAAAGGCCCAAATTTTCGAATCTTCATCATCTATTAATAACTTAATCTGTATCACTACATGCAAATTTCATCTTATTGTTACCATCAAACCCTAAATCATGTTCGACGATCCATTCTTCAGAGCCTATCTATCCCGTCCAGTCTAGCAAAACCACCGGTCCACCACACCGGAAGTAATACAAATACCGAAACACTTCTTTTCATCCAAACAACCACAAAAACCCTCATCACTATCCACCAAATCAGCAGCAGCCTTGAAGATTCAGTCACTGTTCAGAGGATTTTTAGTCAGAAAAAGCGTCAACAAGATCTCGTCAATCAGAAATCAAGTATATCAAGCTGAAACCAGTGTTAACGATGCTGAATTGATTCAAACAGATGCCAAGGAGCGGTTGAGAGTGAATGAAACCCTAATGTTGTTGCTGTTGAAGTTGGATTCGATTCGCGGTGTTGATTTCGGTGTTAGAGAGTTCAGAAAAGCTGTTATTAATAAAGCGATTGCGGTACAGGAGATTCTAGATTCAGTTGTGGATGAATCAGTTAGAACTGTAACTAAACAGGTTATTGATACAGATTGTGTGATGAATATTGATGGTGTAGTTGATTGTGGAACTGTAACCGAACAGGTTACTGGTACGGATTCTGTGATGGTGGAGAAAGGTGTTATACGGTGGTGATGATGGTTGAGTTGAAGACAAAAGACTTGAAGATATTGTGAAGGAAGGTGAAAGGTGGGTTAAGGGTGTTTTATTTTATTTTGCTCTAGATCCACGTCACCTTGCCATCTCATAAAAAAACAAGCCACATTTAGCCACGTCATCAAATATTGGGCACATCAGCATACAACTAACGTAGTTAGTGTTTAGTTAACGACGGGGTGACATGACACACGAAGTGTTAAGTAAGGGGTGGTGAGAGCCAAAGTGAAAGTTAGGAGTGACAACGACCAAAATTGATTAGTTTGAAGTGATAAAATCCATTTCCCCTTTTATTAAACGAGTTTTCTAACTCATATCCATGCATGTTAAGAAGATGATATCAAACATTTTACTCAATAATAATGTAAACACAGTTGAATCTACCAAATAAGAAAATGAATATAGAAAAGAAAAGATTTTTAGCATACAATTTGTTGTTTCAAATACAATATTTACATATTATAATTTAGCAACAAGTTATAGCATAGTACTGTTGTACCTCATGCTTTGGGGGCTTCTCAAATTTTTTTTAACATTACACTTTTAACCCATAACTCTTTGATTTTTTTACTTTCAACCAAAAGTTTTCATCTTTTTCAATTTAACCTCACAACTGTTTTACTTTTAACTTTGGTCCCCTATACTTTATATACTCCTCGAAACTTCCGTTTTACGTTTCATTCTAAATTTTATGAGTTAAAACGGCGCAACGTACATGTGTGGTTCAACGCTTTTACGTTTTGTTTTACAATACGCTCTAAATTTTGCGAGTTAAGATGGTGGAATAGTGCATGTGTGGTTCAACGTTTTTACATCGTCTATTTTTCCTGCTTGATAGGTTGTCGCAACGTGCGGGTCCTAAATCGACTTAGTTATTATTTTCTATATTTTGCATTTCGGTTTAATTTCTCTGCATTAACACGCCGCAACTTTAGTGTTGATACTAATAAGCAAATCGGTGGTAGTACTATAGTTGATTAGACATCAACTCACACATAGATTTAATAAATAGGTATAATTATTTATATTCATTTATGTGTGTTAATTTGCCAATTTTGGTCATATATGATTCATCTAAATGTAGTCACTCTCTTCCACCATTCCTTCATATTTCTTCAATAGTTTTTGTTTTTAGAAATTTTATTGATCTAAAAAAGTGGTTTAAATACGGTTTATTTTTTTCTATTGAGATATAACAAAGAATTTTTACACCATTTATCTACCCGAAACCCTATCTAATGGATGATTCAAAGTTTAAACAGATGCTAGAGAAAAGAAACTCACCTCATATTTCCGTCTCACAATTTTTAAAGCTAAGAAAAACGTAGTTGATAGCTCTTCTAAATTGACGATGTTTAATAATACGTCATTTAAAGTTTGCTCCATAGATTCCTTAAACCTCAATCCATCTAAAAACGTACAAAGTTACAAACGATCAGATTTCTATCCCTTGAACTTTGTATCTCTAAAAACACAAGTAACAAAAAAATGTATGTTAAATAACGTGTAAATATGCATTCCAAAATCGAAGAACATTGCAGTATTAATTTGACATTTGAGTGAAACTAGTGTTATACAGGTGATTCCAAGAACACAGTTCGTCAGTTCTAACCATTAATAATTAATTATGAACCTTTATCTTTTATGTCTTTCTTAACTGAAACAAATATATATAAACAGATGAGCTCTTCCAACCTTCATTGCATAAATACATGTTCGAAGGATGATACAAACAATTTAACTCTAAGCGGATATGAACATCGGAAAAGGATCATATTTAATAGAACTTGTTGACAGGGCAATGCTATACATATACACTATCAAATCCAGAGGAAAAATTCCAATGAGTCAGGGAAGTGTTGATGCCTACCTAAATGCGAACCGTAAAATAGATAGGAGAAGCGAGAATGTGGGGGCAAACAACGGTGTTGATGCTCCGGATCCGGATTAGCAACATGCTCCTCATCAGCCCCACCTTGACCAATATTAGCAACATGCTCCTCATCAGCCCCACCTTGACCAATATTAGCAACCTGCTCCTGATCAGCTTGATGAACAAGGATAACATCCAGTTCCACGTTCACAGCCTCTTCATTGTGGTCAACCTGCTCTATATCACCTATTTCTGGATTAACGAAAACAATTTCCACTTCCACATTCAAAGCCTCTTCATTGTGGTCAACCTGTTCTGGATCGTCCACATTTACAACCTCTATGTCCTCGCCATTAATATTGTTTCCTACTTCATAAATGTCGTTTCCAACGTCGTCATCATTTCCAGCGTCAAAGTTCTGACCCGCCTCATCGTTAGGCAGAACTACAATGGATTAGGAAGTTTAGAAACTCGCAAATAAAAATTTAGGTTGTCGGATTGGTTTTGTTTAAGAGATTTGAACTCTGTGATGACTGTTTGTGAAATATTTGTTTATTGGTATGGGACAATAAACCTTTTAAATATTGTCATTTAATAGTTATTATGGATTTTCTTGAGCAATCTGGCTCGCCTAGTGCTACGCCCCGATGTTTCCGCCATCGGTTGGGTTGTGACAATCTTGCCGCCTGACGGTCCTCCTACATCATCATCACCTCTTTCGCGTTTGTTGCGCTTGACACCTGCACCTTTAGCATTCCCGCCAACTTCCCCACCAACCTCCTGATCACTAGCGTCCTCCTCCCCAGCATCCCCGCCAACCTCCTGCTGCTCCCCAACATCCATGCCAACCTCCTGCTGCTCCCCAGCGTCCTCATCCCCAGCCTCCATGCCAACCTCCTGTTGCTCCCCAGCGTCCTCATCCCCAGCCTCCCAGCCAACCTTCTGCTCCTCGCCAGTCACCTCAGCCTCTTGCGGTCCACCGCCTTCAGCCACCTCAGTCTCCTGAGGTTCGCCCCCTTCGGCCTCCTGATCCTCTTGGCCCTGGGGCTCCCCTCCCTGCAACTGTTCAGCCCACGGCCCAGTGACCGACTCGGATTCAACTGGAGCCACATCAGGTTGTACTGGTTCAAAGATGGAGAGGTGGTCACTTGGCAGGGTGTTTGAACCACCCGACCCCTGCCCGGCAGCCGACGAGGTATCACCCGCAGAAGCACCTTGACCATCATGGTCATCGGATGTTTCATGGAACAAATGAAGATCTGGGTTATGTGTCTGTGTCCATAGGGACAGGCGGAGTCGATGACGAGGGAGCGACAGAGGAAGAGTCAACGTCCATGGATTCAGCTGAGGAGTCCATTATACAACCTACGAACAATTGGAAGAATAAACTCGATTCAAATATCTATACATACATTGTAACGGAGGATGGTAAGATAAGGAAATATTTTTAGCTAACAATTTGTTGTTTAAAATGCAGATCAAGAAGAACATACGAAATCCTTTTCAAAACAAAAACTTTTTTTTTTATTAAATGAGTTTTCTAACTCATATCCATGCATGTTAACAAAATAATATCAAACATTTTACTCAATAATAATTCAAAAACGGTTGAATCTACCAAATAAGAAAATGAATATAAAAATGAAAAGATTTTTAGCATATAATTTGTTGTTTCAAATACAATATTGATACTAATAAGCAAATCGGTGGTAGTACTATAGTTGATTAGACATCAACTCACACATAGATTTAATAAATAGGTATAATTATTTATATTCATTTATGTGTGTTAATTTGCCAATTTTGGTCATATATGATTCATCTAAATGTAGTCACTCTCTTCCACCATTCCTTCATATTTCTTCAATAGTTTTTGTTTTTAGAAATTTTATTGATCTAAAAAAGTGGTTTAAATACGGTTTATTTTTTCCTATTGAGATATAACAAAGACTTTTTACACCATTTATCTGCCTGAAACCCTATCTAATGGATGATTCAAAGTTTAAACAGATGTTAGAGAAAAGAAACTCACCTCATATTTCCATCTCACAATTTTTAAAGCTAAGAAAAACGTAGTTGATAGCTCTTCTAAATTGATGATGTTTAATAATACCTCATTTAAAGTTTGCTCCATAGATCCTTAAACCTCAATCCATCTAAAAACGTACAAAGTTACAAACGATCAGATTTCTATCCCTTGAACTTTGTATCTCTAAAAACACAAGCAACAAAAAAATGTATGTTAAATAACATGTAAATATGCATTCCAAAATCGAAGAACATTGCAGTATTAATTTGACATTTGAGTGAAACTAGTGTTATTCAGGTGATTCCAAGAACACAGTTCGTCAGTTCTAACCATCAATAATTAATTATGAATCTTTATCTTTTATGTCTTTCTTAACTGAAACAAATATATATAAACAGATGAGCTCTTCCAACCGTCATTGCATAACTACATGTTGGAAGGCTGATACAAACAATTTAACTCTAAGCGGGTATGAACATCGGAAAAGGATCATATTTAATAGAACTTGTTGACAGGGTAATGCTATAAATATACACTGTCACAACCAGAGGACAAATTCCAAAGAATCAGGGAAGTGTTGATGCTTACCTAAATGCGAACCGTAAAATAGATAGGAGAAACGAGAATGTGGGGGCAAGCAACGGCTTTGAGGGTGTTCTAGTAGCGTTGGCTGGAGAAGTCGTGTGAGCAAGTCAGGTTATGAAGCCGATATGTGTCGGCAGCAGAACGACAGTCATGGTGAAGCTTGCATGTGATGGGTCGATTTTTGGTTTTGGTAGACCGGAGCTGGGTGGTTCGTAGGAAAACTAAAAACCTTATATATTAAATAACCTAAGAGAGAGAGAGAGAGAGTCATATGAGATGGTGCAACAGAATGGAATCAAGGACATACATATAATACGGTGACAAGGCTGAAAGGGATTACGATGGCTCAAGCTAAAGATCAGGGATTCCTGCAAGTTCCGTTATAATGGGTTGGATCATGGCATGCCCATGATTGGTTTGTAAACACACATCCTTTTGCTTTCTTTGACTACTAATTTGTAATCTTCTGTTCTTTTATTTATTTTCCTTGTCTTTTATTTTGCACCATTAAGTACCTTTGTCTGGGTTTTACTTGTCAAAAGGTGATACCGCAACCGATGTCGCGGGTTGGATTTAAAGGTATGATTCACAAAATGGAACGGGTTAAATATAGTCATTCAAATTAACAATATATATATATATATATATATATATATATATATATATATATATATATATATATATATATATATATATATAAGGGAGGGTTTGTTGGAAAACACTAAAAATGTGAGGAACCGGGGAACACTCTTAAAAATTCAACTTAACATGTTAAAAATCATTTTTTTCTAAATTTCGGCGCTTTTTCCTTATAAATATATGTAGAAGCATTTTTAATAATCGCATCCCCTGTTCTACGATCTAAAACCATTGTTACTGCCCTCCGACTCCAATCGAATCAAAGCTTGGTCATGTTCCTGCATCCTTTATTCTGCGATCTAAATCAAAGCTTCGTCGTGGTCCTGCATCCTCTGTTCTATAGTCATTATTCGAGTCGTCACTTTTGATGAAAATTTTCAAAATCAAAGATGAATTTGAACACAATTCGATGAAATTGACCGAACAATGGCCAATTTGAACTGAAACGAAAAGAAAATTGAAACAAATTGGACGGAATTGATCAATCCCAGGCTAATTGAAAACGAACACTAATCACGCATGTTGTATTAACAAATTACACATGTTATTTTTTTGTCGCGTACTGGTCGTATGTTAAGGGCTATTGTATTTTACACTTTTTATCTCTCTCTCTCTCTCTCTCTATATATATATATATATATATATATATATGAGATGGTGCAACAGAATGGAATCAAGGACATATATATAATATGGTGACAAGGCTGAAAGAGATAATGGGTTGGATCATGGCTTGTCCATGACTGGTTTGTAAACACACATCCTTTTGCTTTCTTTGACTACTAATTTGTAATATCCTATTCTTTTATTTATTTTCCTTGTCTTTTATTTTGCACCCTTAGGTACCTTTGTCCGGGTTTTACTTGTCGAATGGTGATACCGCTGGCAGTGTCTCGGGTTGGATTTACAGATATGACTCACAAAATGGAACAATATAGCCATTCAAATTACCAATATATATATATATATATATATATATATAGGGAAATGTTAAAATGAGAATCACCTCGAGTTGTAAGAACCACGAGAACCACCCCCGCGGGGCGCCGCCGGCGACGAAATTTTTTTTACACCTAGATCCGTATATTTTATCGGGGGGTTTAAATTTTCGGTTCAAACGGCGCGCCCGAGGGGGTAGTTTTTTACGCCCAAAGTTTGGTAAAAAAAAAAAGAAAAATTAAAAAAATTAAAAAAACCCAAACTTTTTCAAACTTTGGGCGTAAAAAACTACCCCCTCGGGCGCGCCGTTTGAACCGAAAATTTAAACCCCCCGATAAAATATACGGATCTAGGTGTAAAAAAAATTTCGTCGCCGACGGCCCCCCGCGGGGGTGGTTCTCGTGGTTCTTACAACTCGAGGTGGTTCTCATTTTAACCTTCCCCTATATATATATATATATATATATATATGGGTAAGGATAGTGTAAAAAGGGGCAAAAGTGTGAGAAGTGTTTAAACCATAGATCTTTGATCTAATGGTTGAGATCAGTAGGGACCAAATTGTAAATTGTGTTTTAATTATTTGGATTGATTTCAAAATTGTAAAGGTAATAGTGACTTTTTATTTGTTTCAAATAAGGTAACCTCTCCTAAATTCTAGCGATCCATTTTTAAACTAACATTAAAAATCCAGACATTCTAAAAATCTGGAAACATGTAACTGCTACCAGAAATATATAACACTATATAACACCATATAAACATCATGTAACACCATATGACGCCATGTCACACTATATAATACTATACATCCATAATAGAACTGCTACTAGAAAAATATAACACTATAACACTATATAACACTATACATCCATCATAGACCTGCTAACAGAAAATATAACACTATAAAATTATATAACACTATATATCATCATAGACTGCTACCAGAAAATATAACACTATAACGCTATATAACACTATAACACTTTATAAAACCTTCATTCTGCATCCATCACTATATAACACTCTATAAAAACCTTCATTCTGCAATCTTCAGAAAGTTATAATTGAAAGATAAAAAAATACAAATTCGTAGATTAATTCGTATTCCTAAAATAAAGGGTAGCGATTATGGAATGTTATCAATTAATTGAATCAATGAAAAAATTACTTGTTTACTCTTTTAATTTATTTAGATTGAGTACACATGTCATCTTCACACTATTTCTAACACTTCTCACACATTTTTGAATTAATGTATATATATATATATAGGGTTGGGTTAAAATGAGAACCACCTTGAGTTGTGAGAACTAGGCCATCCAAAAGTTTTTTCCGAAATTTTTTTCTCAAATTCATAAAAAAATCACTTGTTTCAGCAATTTTTTTTTTTAAAATGTCACATACCCACATTTACATGAGGTGTAAAAAATATTTATTTTCGTACAAAATTTACACCAGCGCTTAAAAAAACTTGCATCAGTCAAAACTACCGACCCAACAATTTTTTTTTACTTTTTTTCACAAATGTGTTTATAATATTTTTATTTACGTTTGTGCAATTTTTTTGGCTCAAAACTCACGGTTCTCACAACTCGTGGTGGTTCTCATTTGAACCGAGCCCTATATATATAGGGAATGGTTCATTGGAGAACACTAAAAAGTGAGTAACCGGGGAACAATCTTAAAAATTCTACTTAACATGTTAAAAATCAATTTTAGAAAAAAAAATCGACGTTTTTTTTTCTTATAAATACATGTAGAAGCATTTTTAATAATAAAAATCAAAAAATAAAAATATAAAAAAATTAATTGTGGAATGTTGTTTAGAGTAATATAAAAAACATGCAGAAGCATTTTTAAGAAATGGTATAAATGATTAGAGTAATAAAGAGTAGCTGAGTGTAAAAATAAGGTGATAATGCATTATTGGTGGAAGTTTAGGGTAGCAAACCCCAACCCAACCCAACCCCCCCCCCCCCCCCCCCCCAAATGGCAGAATTTAAATGATTAATGACAAGTTTTAGGTTGATATACCCAGCGGTAATTTTAAGAAACTAAATGGTTTACCCGAAACCCAACAGGTAATTACCTAATAGAAACCCGACGGATTTTGACCCGAACTTGGGACAAGCTTTTATAAATGGTATGGGATTGGGATTACTCAAACCCGTCTCATTTTCATTCCTAAGTAGGTTACAGTACCGTTACTCGGTATATTTTATGATAAAAAAATAACTTACAATAGTTTCAATGCAAAAAGCTATCTTGATGTAACCCAAAAAATCAACTCGTGTATTTAATAGATCACTAGTAGGGTGCCCGCGCGATGTGGCGTGGGCAACACTTTCGATTGTGGCACTCGTTTTTTGTAGTTTTCTTATTCGTATAATATTTATGTTACACATGTGTAAAGTTTTGTTTTTTTATAAAAAGTAATAATCAAAAGACAAAAAAAATATTGTTTTTTTTTATAAAAATTAATAATCAAAAGACAAAAAATAAAAGATAAGTTGTTATAATTGTAAAGTATGTTTATTTTATTGGTTAAATTATAAAGTGTAATTTTATTCTTTAAAGTTCATAACTTCTTTTAAATATCCACATAGTATTCATCCAATAAACTTTAAGTTTAAAATTTTCGTTTTTATAAAAATAAAAAACAGTATTTGACTCGTAAGTACATTTTAGAGCTTTAACTTAAATTTTTAAATTTCGGTTTTTAACAAATATAAAAAAAATTATTTATAAAATTTCAAGAACTGTTTTTATAAAAAAAAATAGGATGTTAAGAGTTTATATCTTTATTTACTTTATATCATACTAAGTTCAGATTTTTAGTTCCTAACTAATCTTATCTATATGAGTCTACTTTTAACTTATAATTCCTAAAAATACGCAACACAATCTACTATGTATCTAGTTAAGTTAGTAAATAACTCTTTTGAAACTAACTAATATTTTCTAGAACAATATAGTTGAACTTATAATTCCTAAAAATTTGCAACACAATTTAGTATTTATCTAGTAAAGATTGTAAATTTATGGAGTATTTTATTTATATTATTACTTGTTACAAAAAATGTTTATAAAAGAATTATTTTTTTATAAAAACAAAATGTTTTGTTTATAAATAAAGTAAAAAATTGTTTTACACATGTAAAGTTTAATTTTTTTTAAAAGATGATAATCAAATGACGAAAAATAAAAGATAAGTTGTTATAATTGTAAGTAAGTTTATTTTGTTGGTTAAATGTTAAAGTTTATAATTTTATTCTTTAAAGTTCATACATTTTTTTAAATATCCACATGGTACTCATCCAATAAACTTTAAGTTTAAAATTTTTGGATTTAAAAAAATAAAAAATAGTAGTTGACTCGTAAGTACGTTTTACACCTTTACCTTTAATTGTTAAATTTCGTTTTTATATATATATAAATTATATTTTTTTATAAAAATTTAAAAACAGTTTTAGTAAAAAATAGGATGTTAAGAGTTTATATCTTTATTAACTTTAGAGTTAATTACATAGTTAGTCCATGTGGTTTACACAAAGTAACATATTTAGGTACTAATAGTTTAAAATCACATTCTAGGGTATTAACTTTTCATTTTGTAACGTTTGGAGGTATTAACGTTATTTGTAGGTTTAAAATCACATTCTATTAGTACCTAAGTATGTTATTTTGTGCAAACCATTGGGACTAACTATGTTAATACCCTAGAAGTTAATGCCTCCAAATGTTACAAAATAAACCACTGGGACTAACTATGTTAATACCCTAGAAGTTAATGCCTCCAAATGTTACAAAATGAAAAGTTAATACCCTAGAATGTGATTTTAAACTATTAGTAACTAAGTATGTTATTTTGTGCAAACCACATGGACTAACTATGTAATTAACTCTTAACTTTATATCATAGTAAGTTTCTTTTTTTTGTTTAGCTTTAAAGTTTATTACTTTATTATTTTTTAATTAAGAAATACAAATTATTAGATTAATAACCAAGAATAACTGCAATATTTTAGAATTTCAGCTTGACTATATCTAACTGTAACATCTATTTATTGCAATTTTAGGATATTAACTTATATAAGTTTAGTTGACTTGTAAATTTAGGATACTAACTTTATTTTGAATTTTATTAATATGGTCAATAACTGCATTATATTAACACCAAAATTAAAGTTCAAATATAAAATAAACTTTATTCATACGTCTAGATCAAACATAACAGCTGAAAATGAAAAAAAATATATAAAAACACTTGATAGATTTCATATTAGACTGCATGAAATCTGTTCCGCTTCTGAATTGACACTCGACGTATTTTTAATCGGGTTTTCTGGTTTGTGTTTGAATCAAAAGTAATTTCTAATTCCTCTTCTTTGTCATTGTCCCTAGAATCGTCTAAATTAATAACCTCACTCCATTTCCATTCGGATAGTCTCTTGGATCTCTTCCTTTGAGTCTCAAACTTTCGATCCTTAAAAATGACAAAAATTGAATACAAAAGTTAAAAAAAGATTAAATAAACCTTAAAATTACCTCTTCATTAAATTCACGTCAAAGATTAGCCTTTTATGGACTAACATTGCACCATAAGAAATAATATTAACACTTTTATCACAATCATCCTGCAATAAAACACACATATAATAACATAACAAACATGTTAATATGAAAGATATACGCAAAAATAATACTTAAAAACCAGCAAAATCAATACCTTAGAAGCTTGATCGACAAATGGGTTGTTTAAATTGGTATGTTCATCATGGAACTAAATCTGAAAAATCAAATAAGTTAACATTCACATAAAAGTAAATAAAAGAAAATAATTATTCACTACTGCAATATAACCGAACTGACCTTATAATTTTGAATCTCGCATTCGCAACAACTGAATTCAGAACTGAATCTATTTTTAACTTTGTTTAGCAATAGATATAGGGGTGTCGTGCTATGTATTTATAGTAGTAACTATAGAAGTGCATTAGGGTTTAATTTTAGATTTGACAGTCCTTTATTTAGGAAGTTAGTTGCAGTTAGTTTTAAGTTTTTATAAGATATATCTAACTATAGATATTAGGCAGTTTTAATAAAATAAAATGTGACACATAATATCTTCATTTTATATTACGGTACTTTTAATTCTTTTTGTTTTTGTTTGCATAGATGGAGCCCATCTTTGTAGATTAGGCGTATTAGATCACAAGTATTAATTACTTGTACATTAAAGCATTATCGACTTGTACCTTTTAATCTGTGTGTCGATATTGAACAAGACAACTACCAAAACGTTGAAAAAATGTGTAGGTCGTCATGCTATCTTTGGATTTTTTTTAAACAGTATAGTTTATAAGATATGTTATGAATACGTAAAAAAATTATAAGTTTGTTGTGGATGAGTGAATTGTAACTAATTATCTATAATTTTGTTAAAAACTTAGGGATTTAAGTGTAATAGGTTTAGGGGCTAAAAAATAAATAGTGTTTAAAAGACTAAACTACCCTCATTTTAGGGGTCTTTCTATAAATAAAGTGGGGAAAAAGTTCTTATTTTTTGGGTATCTTAAAATACCCCTCCCTCATGCATTATAATATAGTATAGATAAGAGTAAAAACGAATACAAGGACCAATTCAAATTATATGGATACATGTACCAATGTTGTTTGGTCAATATTGGTTCCGTTATTTACCTTATATTTTATAAATGCCGGTTGAATGTCAATCAGTGTTCCATTGAATATCTGCATTTGAAAGAATTTAACTTTACAATATTGAAACTTGTTCATTTTTCTCGGGAAGGCCAATATAAGACTTGAAGGAAACCGCACTTTTTGTCTATGAGGTTGCTTTAAACATACGTCCCGTTCCACTTTATCACTCTTCGTCTCTGACGTTTAATGTCTTAATACTTTTAATCCTATTCATTAACTCAGTTAAATATTTCTAGTTAATTTTTGTCAACCGGCCAAAATACCCTTGATACTTAAAGCAATAATTAAATATAGTGGGTCCCACTAGAATGAAACATTGGGTGAGATTTACGTAAATGTGGCAGAAATGTGTTTGGATCTGGGTAAGGGTTTACGAATTTTGTTGATCTCCTGCACGGGCATTGGTGAGGGGTATATTTTACGGTGTACATCAATGGAGATGATACGACGAATTGCTGGCGGGTGACGGAATCTTGATGAAAAAGATGGAAACGCTGTGAAAACATAACAAGACAAGGAAAACTAAGTGAGAGAAAAACGAAAAATGGGTGTTTCTTGTTGTTGATGGTGGTGAAGTATAGTGAATTGTGTGTCGTCATGATTGAATGTGGTTTAATGTCGATGGTGAACTGGTGGTAAAGTGTTCAAAGTGTGGTTTGGAGTTTTAAAGAGAAAACGGGACAAAAATTAATATTAATATCATACAAAAATTTTTTATGGTAAAGGTGGGACCCATCATATTTAATTATTTTTTAATTGTCAAATGTATTTTGGTCATTTGAGAAGAATTAACAGAAAAAAATTTGACACAATTAGTGAATTGGATTAAAAGTATTAGACTTGAAACGTCAAAAACAAGAATTATTAAAGGTGTACGAAACATGATTTTTGAAGCAAACCTCATAATATATTTGAAAGCTCAAATTAGTGAAGTGTTTGAAACTATCTTGGTCCATATTGGAAATTTTGGATAACCTTCTAGCTTCTTAATTTATTTATGGGAAAAACATGTGTTAATAGGTCCTCAATTTCTCACAGAATAACAAATTTTGAACATTTTGAATTTCTTTTAGCAAATAAAAAGAAGGGAAATAAGTATATAAATCAAAAGTAAGATTATTTCAATGGTATCTAAATTCTAATTATACACCGAGTAAGTACGACATTTTTTTAGAGTTAAATGTCAGTTTAGTCCCTGTGATTTGGGTTATTTTTGCAGTTTAGTCCAAATGTTTTATATTTTGTCTGTGGGTTCAAAAAGGTTTCACCTTTGCCATTTTAGTCTATTGGGTTAACTTCATCCCTTTTTTCTGTTAACAAGAAGGGCAATTCGGTCATTTTATATGTAATTTTGTTAACTATAAGGGCAATTCGGCCATATAAAATGACTGAATTGCCCTTCTCGTTAACAGAAAAAAGGGATGAAGTTAACCCAGTGGACTAAAATGGCAACAGTGAAACTTTTTTGGACCCACAGGCGAAAAATGAAACCTTTGGCATAAACTGGCAAAATGACCCAAACCACAGAGACTAAAATGAGTTCGTTAAAGTTTAAAGTGTTATTGTTCGTTTGTTTGTTCTGATAAAACTTAAATGAGCAAGCCTTTGTTCAATTCATTTACACATTTAACTATTATTAATTTGGAACACCACAACCATACATGGTTTTAACGAATGAACGTGAACAATAAAATCAGTTCGTTAAAGTGTTATTGTTCCTTCGTTTGCTTTGGTAAATTAAAATGAACAAGCCATCATTCGGTTTATTTACAAAATTAGGGTTTGTTAGGGCTATGACAGAGAGGAACTAATCTGGAACTCTTTGATTAGTCTTCATGATACATGCTTAAAGTTGACTCAAGAAAATATGAAATCAACATTCAGCTTTAATAGCTCAAAAGGTATATCTGGAAACTATAGTCGATAGCTAGAAAAACAGAAATGATAGAAAAAAATTGTGGGGTGAGAGAGGCTCGAACTCTCGACCTCAGGATAACTCTTAGCTATGAGACCTACGCGCTAGCCAACTGCGCCACCACCCCAGTTGGTTTAAACATGGCGCGATAAATTATATATATTCATCACTATCAGTTACAAATACCGTTAAAAATACCATCTTAGTTTTATGAACAATGAAACAAAAGAAATTGAATCTAGTTACAAACACTTATTGTATGATCACCTAAATTATATTTTGGTGTCATTTTATACCATAATTTACATAATGCCAAGATGGCCATCCTATATCATTTTCAAATTTAAATTCCAAAATGATTTCTTTGAATTTTGTTTCAAAATCGTAGAGTCCTGATTCAGTGCTTTAGCAAAATTTAAAACTTTATTAGAATATATCATTAATTTTGAATGTTTTGTGATAGTCCTAACTCCCAGGTTTTAACGTATTTTCTCTCAGCGATCCCATACTAACTAAAAGTTAACCCACTTTGTTTTTGCTGACGTAGACCGCCATATAAGTAGTGCACGTCATCAAAACTTGGACGTATTTATCATATAAGTAGTCCATCTCAGCAAATGTTTGACCTTTTCTTGGAGCTCGCTTTCAGACTAAAGATCTAGGAACATTAAAGAATTTCCTGGGGATTGAAGTATCTCGGGGTAGAAAAGTGTAGAGAACCTAACACGTTTAAACCACAAAGACGC
The DNA here is from genome assembly GCA_030545235.1 of Helianthus tuberosus. NCBI lineage: Eukaryota > Viridiplantae > Streptophyta > Magnoliopsida > Asterales > Asteraceae > Helianthus > Helianthus tuberosus. The sequence continues at coordinate 77,308,544 of CM060424.1, read as the reverse complement.
AACGGAAATACGAATCATAAAATTTCTTTCGTTGTAAACATTTAAGACACTTGAAAAACCTTTAAATGACTCTTTTACAATAAATACATTCTCCATTTTCATTTAAGTAACAATACATGATATACGTATATTAAACAACAAGACAACACTCTCCTGTACAATCTATGATAGGAATCAATCTTCAACCGCTTACACTCCATGAGGAAAGGATGCTACGTAATTTCTGTACAACCTATAGTCACCGCATACATTCGCATCATTAGTACTTGGTGGCATTATACATAATCTAAACCTACATAATTAAATGTTCACGTTGCGTTCTATCCTCATGTACATTCCCTACGGTTCTCTTCATGAATTCAGACATTTGCAACTCGGTGTCTAACCTTGAAGGAGCCAACTATAATGTACCTGCATTTAATCTCATTCTCAAGAGCAACCCAGTTAGCATCGTTATACATACATACATACACACACACATACATACGAATATACATACAAATCTTACTTATTCGTATACATATAGTTCAATAACATGCATACATATTATCTAATCTAACCCTTACATGCATCTTACATCCTAACACGTTTGACTTACAAAACCTAGCCACAAACATTCATTCATAAAAAGTCCATATATACAACCTAAACACGTATTCATTTCTACTCATACTCATACATGGTTTCCCTCCACTAAAATACCATTAATTCCATACGTACATGCTTGCATACTATTCCACACATACTTTCATACACGCACTCTCTAACATGCACCTCAAAACACTCTTTGGTAAGTTGAGGTGCATTTTGGGAGATTAAAACACAAGTTCTGTACTCACCCGTACCTCACACAACTTTTTCGTAAGGTTGGGTTGCATTATGGGAGTTTAATGGGGCTTGGGAACGGGTTTACAGGGTCCGGGATCGAAGAAAACGAGAAAAAATGAGGTTTTCGGTGTCGATGGATGCATAGACAGCAACCTCGGGTGTTGACCACCCCAACGGCGTCGCAGACTCCAATTCTGGGCGTCGGCAACTTCGTTTCTAGCATCGACGCCTGGTTTTCATTCTTTTACGGATTTTAACCCCCGTTCACGCTTCCCGAAAGTCCCAAATTGTAAAGTATCATTTTCAGAAACCCTAAATCATTTTAACACTTAACCCCATGTCCACATAACCAAAAGTTATACTTTTATCTTACTTTCTAGATTTTGTCCCTTTTGATTCTCACATGAACTTTCCGACATGGTTAACTGCTTTTGACCCGCTACAATAATGCTTTCCTTATTACTAGAATTATTTACACATTCTTACATTATTCCTTATCTACATACATACAAAACTCCCTTTTAAAATACTAAAAAGTGAGTAGGAATCACTTACCTTAAGCGTCCGTATTTCATGTTTGCTTCATATCCTTTCATGCCACCACATTCATATTTTCTCGTTAACATACAATTTCATTTATATCATCAATGATTGAATCTTCCATGCTAATCTAACTTTTGACCCGTTAACCTTCCATGCTTGAATCCATGCTAATCTAACTTCATATCCTTTCATGCCACCACATTCATATTTTCTCGTTAACATACAATTTCATTTATATCATCAATGATTCCAAACTCATATATTACATTCGACTTTCATTGGTGAATTTTAACAAGCAACAGACATGGATCAACAATCACATCTTTTCATTCCACAAAATTCAAAATGTTATCACTTGTAACACATATTGGTATAACATGTATCACACGATTTCCCTAAATTTACATATTTGACAAAAAGTTTAACCTATTTATACACAGTTGACTTTCAGAAAGTCAACTGTCTATCATATGAACTTTCAACTTAACCTCATACATCCATATCAATATAGTATATTATATATAATACAGACATCATATGCATTTACTACTCATGTAGTAACACACATACAACCACATGGTCACCTAGTTACATACATACACATGTATAATCATTTTCATTTATGTTAGCATTTCCATGATTCTTCAGTTATCCACATAACCCATTTTTTTCTCATATAAAATAATTATACCATCCTTACTTGCTTGTCAGTTTACATGCTATACAATAACACCAATTTCACTTCTTGATTCCTAACTAAACAATTAACTAACAAATAATGTGCATCATACTTTTCAAGCATATAGTGCAAGCTCCAAAAGCATACTTCTTACCAAATCATTCCATCAACTAAATTCCACATGTATTCTTCCTAAAAACATATTTCTCATGCTAACCTATGTGACAACCGGTAATTTACGCCCTTAATTACGTGATTAACAGGTGGTTACGCGATAATAAATAGTGTTTACGACGCTAATTAACTTAACCAGGCCCTTGGAGTGCCCAGGAACGTTTGTTCAGCTATACAGTGCGCGTGTGGTGATCTACAGAAAATCTGATGAATATTACGTGACAACGGACTGATACCGTACAAAATACTGACAAATATGGATGTTACACGAATATTTTTTTATGGAGTATGGGTTGCGATATCGGGTCTCGTAGGAATTACGGGCCACTTACACATGAGATGGGCTTGTGGGCCTTGGGCCCAAGCCCAAAACCCACAAGCCTAAACCTGCACATAATATATTAGAATCTATAGAAGATTCACAAAATCTATGCAAGATTTATAAAAATCTACCCAAGATTTACTAAATCCTACAAGATTTGCAAGATCCACACAAGATCTTTAAAATCTCAACATCTTTATAAAAGGGCTCTACCCTTGATTTTTTTGAGCAAACAACACATAACACCTCATTTCCCTCTCTCGTTTTCCTACTGGAGACACCCACAAAATAAAATGGAGCCCTAACCTTCCAAAATCCTCTGCAATTACTACTTAAACACACAAATCAATGTCACACCCCCCCCCAAACTTTCACCCTCTGTCTCCTCTCCATAACCGGCGACAAGCGCAGGGCCGGTTAACCGGCACACCAAACACCCCCCCTTCTGATGACGACCCAACGACGGAGAACCGTCGGCATACGGCGGTGTACAGCGGCAGCACGAGAGAGAATGGATGCGAGAGAGAGAAGAAAACGGGAGAAAGGGGAGCGGCGCCGCCGCCCACGGCGGCGGCAGTAGCGGCGCGACGGTGGTGTTTGTTATTTCCGACTAGTTCCGGTAAAACCCCTCTCCGATTTCTTTCCTTTTTGTTTTATTTCTGAAGATCTGATGTTGATGATGATGTAGTCGGCGGTGGTGACGAGCCGGTGAAGGTTCGCCGACGGTGGCGGAGCCACGACTGTGGCGGTGATTTTATGGTGCTTCAGATCTATTCAGTTGAATCGTGGTTCACTTGGTTCAAGTTAAAATACAATATGTGCTCCCGGTTCAGGAATAGTACGGTTCAACAGACTTCTTCATCTCAAGTGCGGGTCAGATTCGGGTTTCAGCTAAACACGGTGCATCTCGGGTCAGTTTCGGGTTCAGGTTCGGGACGATCAACAACTCGGTTCGGGTTAAGCGGCTTTGGGTCAGACTCCGTTCGGGTGACTCGGTCAAACCGAGTCAACTCGGTCAACTCAGGTCAACACAGCGAGTCAACTCAGTCAAACTGTCCAATGTTACGGCACGAAGAATGGTAAAAATTTATAGCGACACGCGTTAATAATGTTATTTTATATAGTTTTAGTTACTTACATAAACTCGAGCTCGGACCGAATTATTTAGCGACTATTTATTTCTTTTGTTGGTACAATTGACGTAGTTTGACATATGGTGATTAAATTGTGTTGAATTTTGAAAAATAACGACACTTTAGTTGTCGGGGCCGTCCAAAAACAGAGGAAACTCTGCCTGTTTTTCGAGAAATTCCGTAAACAAAACTTGTTTTATTGTAAAAACAAAACAATCGGCTTTAAGCGACTTTTGAAAAACAAGATGTAAATGCATATTATTTTCGTCAATGCAATATAACTTACACAACATATTCATAACTTTTCGACCAAAACTGTATTTCAAGTTAACCAAACTTGCTAGTTTATAAAACAAGTGTAACAAATTATATTGTTTCAAGTGTCGAATAATACGATTTCTTTTCGTAAAAATAAATCTAGTGTATATTTATTTCAACAATCAAACAAGACGATCCTTTTTATAAATAAATATAGTTACATATTTATTTCCGACACAAACAAATCGATTCTCTTATAAAAATAAATATAGTTATATATTTATTTTCAAACACGACAAGTCGACGATTCTTTTATAAAGTGAATATAACTTTTATACAAACGCCGAAACGGCATATACGTATATTATGGCAAATGTATCCAAGACGCAATATATATAATACAAGTTTATTATATATTACTTTCGTACGAATATTCCTACATACACAAACGACTTCTCTGGGCGACAAAGTTTAACTTAGTCATTTCCATTAACTTAACAACTTAACCGTCAAATCGTTCGGTCAACGATTCGGTAGAGCTCGGTGACACGTAGTTAGTTACCGCTTTTATTTAGAAACTTATAAGATATTCCGTGTTAGGAATATTGTAGAATACACGCTAGCAAGTCAAGTCTTGTAAACGACATCACGAAGTCGTAATTAGCTAGCTTTGCACAGGAATATTCAGGTGAGTTCATAACCCCACCTTTTTACGGTTTTACATTTTTATAAATGTTTTCGGGGTGGAAAGACATGCACGTGTTACAAGAACATACAAAGTTTTTGAACGAACGAAAACTCATACTTCTAAATCATGTTACAAATGGATTTCAAGGAACTCAAATGGTTTACGAACGGATCTCACTAAATATACCGGTTTTTACAAAACAAATGGGACCGTCTAGTGAAAATATTGAGACTAGGTTGGTCTGCGTACGTAAAACGAGACAACCCAGTGAGTTCATGCTCCCCCTTTTCTTTTAACTGTTTTCAGTTTTATAACTTCGGGGGTGAAATACATGTTACTAAATGTTTACAGAAAGATACAAGATACATGTGTTATGATATGATTGATACAAAAACAAGAAGCACTCTTGGTGATAACTAGTACCAAGTATGATGCGTTTAAGGAATGATACGAGAAATCGTGTCACGAATAGGGTACCATAAGCACCATTAATCGTGTACATACTAAGACCGCAGAACAAAAGGTTAGATCTAACGGGTTTTCGGGCAGCCACACTCTTGGTGAGAACGAGTACCGAGTAGTGCTTTTGTGTCTCAGTCGTGAATCGACAACTAGAAAAATGCCTATGGTTTGGTTGCTTCCTATGTCGTGTCACATGTTAATGACCTTGCAACCCATTAACAACAAGATACATACAGAAATACTTGATTTATACATGATACATACAGAAATACTTGATTTATACATGATACATACAGAAATACTTGATTTATACATGATACATACAGAAATAGTTGAATTATACAAGATACATACCATGTTTTCATACAAAGTTTCCGTATAACATGACAAGAAAATGATTTTAAATTCGTTTTCTCAACAATACTTCAAAAATTGGTTATTCAAAAAGATTTATTTCAAATCTTTTACAAACAAACTATGAACTCGCTCAACTTTATGTTGATTTTTCGCATGTTCTTTCTCAGGTTGCTTTTCAGAAATCATGGCACGGTTGGAATAGGAGAACCATGTGGAGTCGAGTACTTAGTGGCGTTCATTTTCTAAAAGACCTAGCTTATTTGCTTCCGCTGTGCAACGAAGATACCAGTCCAGTCACACTAATGTTATGATATTTCGGGGTGTGACAACCTATCATTAATTTACTTCGTTGTTACATTCTATACATATTTACCCCTATCATTAATTTACTTCATTGTTACATTCTATACATATTCACCCACTACTTGCATACGTTTTCACATAATCTTGTCATTTAGATCCTTACCACTGTCTACGCATAATGTACAAGTATTTCATGTCTAGCATCCTATTTCTTTTTTTCATTCATTAAATATAACAAAACATCAACAAATTTCATATCACATTCAATCTATCTAACAAGAATCTGATACGTGGTTGAAAACCGGTTGTTTAATCGTATTAAAGTTTGTGTTTTTACATGAATTTGAGTTTCGAATGACCTACTTTGATGTGATTTGTGTTTTGCAGGTCTAACGGAGTTTAAGGGGCATTTTGGGGACTTTACGGAGCATGAGGATGAAGTTAGGACCAACCGGATGCGAAAAAAACAGAGTCGGAATTGAACATCGCGTCAGCGACGACCTAGGGCCACATCGCCGATGGGCCCTGTCGATCAAAAAAGGCCTAGACAGTTGCGGAGCACATCGGGTGCAATAGTCACGTCGCCGATGCCCACCAACTATGTCGCCGACGCGACGCCTGGCGCTGAATTTCGTGTTTTGACCAGTTTGACCGAGTTTGGAGGTGTATTATGAAGGGGTTACGAGTTTTTGAATTGATTATCTTCATCTTGGAGCCAAGAAAAGTAAAACACACAATCTACAACCTCTCTCCATCACCATTGATCATCACCATCATCCGGGGATCGAATCCAAACCCTAATCATCAATCCAAACATCCATTCCGTCATCTCAACCTCCATTCCACCATCACAATCACCCAAAACCAAACCCTAACCGTAGCCCTTCATCCATCACTTTCAAGATTCAGACCCAACCATGATGTCTCGGTTCGTGTGCCTTTCATTCGGTGTTGGTGTTTCATCCACCATGAGCGGCTAAATGTCTCGGGTTTCACCCCAGTGTAGATTTTTGTAAAAATTCTAGGGTTTCAAACTTTATCTATGATTCATGATTGGTTTATTGTAGTATTTGAAACTTGTGATAATTGACTTGCATTTGTATTGAATTCATGAATTGTCGAGTGAATCATTAAATTTGACTTTGCAAAATGTTTATGTGCAATTATGCCTTGTCACAGGTTATAATTTACATGTTCTTGGTAATGAAGTGCATTGTGGTCCGTTTTTGCAACGTTGATAGCTCTCGATACCTAAGTCATGTTACACTAAGTTTGTTAATCATCAAATTTAACTAAATCAAGTTAAAACATGTAGGAACCCTAGGTCTTGCAATTATCGAACCGGATGTGAACCTTGTTCTCTTTTATAGTTCTAAAATCAAGAAATCAGTTTGTGCAATTTCGAGCAATCCATTTTAGTAGTTAATAGAAAAATTTGTCGGTTTAATCCGACACCTCTTCCAAACAAACAAAGAAATAAGCTGTTACGCCCACTTTTTCACATTCGAAAATAAAAGTAATGACTTACTATTTTTAATAAAAATTGGGCATGACCCGTTCGAACTATGAGTGGTTCCCTGCTTTTAACAATCTTCATTCACTAATTCTACGACACGTTCAAAAGACATAACAACAACCGTAAACGAAAACCGTAACATTACGTTTTAAACATTTACCATCAACTAGGATTTTGCAAAAGACATAGCATGCCAAGCTTTAAAGTCTAGCTACTAAACATAAGTTATTTACAACAAAAGTATCTTTGACCCATTGACATCATTACAAAAGTAGCGGAAGCGCATGGTGGGCATTGAAGCGTGTTCGATCCGAGCGAAGCTTGACCATTAGATTTGAGTTTTACCTACATCACAACATCAAAGGAAACTTCATTATAATCTAAATTTCTTCCTTCTGACATAAGGTTTTAACTCACGGATTTATGACAATCATGCCATTCGCGTAACTTACAAGTTTACTTGTTAGATTAGTTTCATCATTCTTTTACTTGAATATGTTCCTAAAATGAACATCATACCTTCATTCTTATTCTTACATTCTAATCCTTTCGAACCGTTCATAAAGGGGTCTAAATAATTTCCTTCTCTTGCATATCATTCTAATATATTCGACCCATATGCAATGAGTTCTAAACATGGTTCTTCTCTTGATTATTACAATTGCCACACTATATTGTAAAAGTAAAACTATAATAAAACCATGATTCGTACAAGTAATGTACCTTGTTCTTGATTTCCTTGTTGCTTCGCGTGACTTGAACTTTCTTCCTTTACACCTATACATAACCATTCATACTTAGAATTCATGCCGTATACACGTTTACATACATTCTTTGATAAAACATCATATATTTTTAACACCTACTTCATAAGCACATTCAAATCACGATTTTTACATAATGTATATGGCTAATATGGCTGAATTCTTAATTGAGGCATTTCATCAAACACTTGGTGTGCACAACATCAACAAAGCACAAGGTACAAGTATTCATAGCATAGTTCTACTTGTTCATTTTCTAGTTTAACAAGATTCAATCAAATTCATACCTTTCTTTCATCCTACATCAACTTATCTAATTTCTCTATCACATACAAGATCATGCATCAATTCACATCTATTAGCATTTATTTAAATCATCATGTTCATCACACTTTTACAACAAGTGGGTATAAAACTTAAATCATCCAAATAATCGAAATCAAGCAAAATTCTCAATCTATTGTGAAATCCTAACTCACAATTACACAAGATTTCCACATGAATTCATGATTGGGTTAAAACTCACTTTCTACAAATCACCAAATCAGAAATTTTGACTTACTATTCGTTGAACAAGCTTAGATGGTTAAATATTTGAGTTCATGCATTAGTTTGGGTTCTTAATTCCTCTCTAACCTTGTGAATTTCTGGAAACTAGGGTTTCTGCTTGGTTTCTTTGCTCCTGGTCGATCCACAGAACACACCAGAGTGTGTGTTTTGTGTTTCTTTTTTGTTTATTAACAACTTTCATCACTTTTACAAGTCCAGCCCCTCTAATTCTAATTGTTGTTTATTATCACATTAAATTTCATTCTTGTTGAACTAATATCACATTCATTTAACTTAGTTAATATTACATAATTAGACATTTAAGGTAACATAAATAAATTGCATATTTTGGGTTCCCCCCTTAAAAGAGGTTTCATCCCCGAAACCTTAATACGTACCAAATAATGTCGGGTAGTGCTCCCACATTTCATCTTCTAGTTCCCATGTAAGATCCGATCCTTTCCGATGTTGCTATTGCACCAAGAGTTGCTTTATAGCTTTGTTCCTAAGGTGCGTTACCTTGGAATCCTTGATAGCTATCGGTCTTTCAACGTAGTTCAATCTTTCGTCCAATTCAATATCGTCAAGGAGCACGTATGCCATCTCATCCGCTAAGCACTTTCTCAATTGTGACACATGGAATGTGTCATGTATTCCATCTAAGGTTGGCGGTAATTCCAACCGATATGCTACATTCCCAACCCGAGCTAAAATCTTGAAAGGTCCTATGTAACGGGGACCTAGCTTTCCTCGTTTACGGAAGCGAATTATACCCTTCTATGGGGAAACCTTCAATAACACATGATCACCTATTTGAAACTCAATAGGACGTCTTCTTCAATCTGCATAGGCTTTTTGTCGATCTTGAACCGCCTTTAAACGGGCTCGCACGGGATCGATCTTTTCGTGGCTACTACATCATTGGGCGCAATTTCTCTTTGCCCCACCTCTCCCCAACAAATGGGAGTTCTACACTTCCTCCTGTACAACATTTCATACGGTGCCATTTGAATGCTGTTATGGTAGCTATTGTTATACGAAAATTCCACCAATGGCAAGTGGTCATCCCAGCTTCCCCCGAAATCTATCACACACGCTCGTAGCATGTCGATGAGTGTTTGAATGGTTCGATCAGATTGACCATCCGTTTAGGGGTGGTAGGCGGTACTGAAGTGTAATTTTGTACCCATACTCTCATGCAACCCTTGCCAATATCGAGATGTGAACCGGGTATCTCGATTTGACACAATGGATATAGGGACCCCATGACGAGATATTATCTCGTTAACATAGATTTCCGCCATCTTTTCGGAAGAGGAGGTCTCCCGAATGGGTAAGAAGTGCGCGCTCTTGGTGAGACGGTCCACGGTCACCCATATGGCATCGTGACCTTTCTTTGTCTTGGGAAGCTTTGTCACCAGGTCCATCGTCACTTCTTCCCATTTCCATACCGGAATCTCTAACGGTTGTAATTTTCCGTATGGTTTCTGATGTTCTGCCTTTACCTGTGAACAGGTCAGACATTATGCAACGTACTTGACGATGTCACGTTTCATACCGGGCCACTAATATTTTTTCTTCAAGTCTCGATACATTTTTTTGGCTCCCGGATGGATCGAAAAGCGAGACTTATGGGCTTCATCAAGTAACATAGTCTTTATCTTGCATGACCAAGGTATCCAGATCCGACCGAACCTTGTCTTTAACCCATTCGCATTTTCCTCTAGTTCATCCGCGAACCCTTTTGTCCTTTCTTTCTTTGGATCCCCCATACTTAATGATTTTGTTTGTGCTTCTTGTATTAACTTAAGAATTAGAGGAGTAATAATCATTCACATTGACGTTACTCGAATAGGAGACATGTGATCCTTTCGACTCAAGGCGTCGGCCACGACGTTCGCCTTTCCCGGGTGATAGAGAATATCACAATCATAATCCTTAATGAGCTCTAGCCATCTTATTTGTCTCATATTTAGTTCCTTATGTTCGAAGAAGTACTTGAGACTTTTATGATCTGAATAAATTGTACTCTTCATCCCGTACAAGTAATGCCTCCATATTTTCATGGCAAATACCACCGCTGCTAGTTCCAAATCATGAGTCGGGTAATTTCCTTCATGTGGCTTCAACTGCCTTGACGCATATACTATAACTCTACCCCTTTGCATTAAAACACATCCCAACCCTTGATGTGACACGTCCGTAAACACAACCAAGTCTTCTGCGCCATCAGGTAGAGTCATTACCGGAGAGCTTGACAATTTTTCTTTCAAGATTTGGAAAGCTTTATCTTGATCTGTGCCCCACAAAAACTTCTTATTCTTTTTCGTTAATTTAGTGAATGGCAAGGCTATTTTTGAAAAGTCTTGAATAAACCTCCTATAATAGCCCGCTAAGCCCAAAAAGCTTCTCACTTCGCTAGGGTTCTTCGGGGGTACCCATTTCATAATGGATTCGACCTTAGACGAGTCTACAAGGATGCCATCCGCATTAATCACATGACCGAGAAATTGTACCTCTCTAAGCCAGAAAGCACACTTAGAAAATTTCGCGTACAATTTCTCCTTACGGAGTACTTCAAGGACTTTACGTAAATGATGTGCATGATCGGCTTCACTTCGAGAATACACCAAGATATCGCCAACAAAGACTATAACGAATTTGTCTAACATGGCCCGACAGACTCGATTCATAAGGTCCATAAAAGTGGCAGGCGCATTTGTTAGCCCAGAGGACATTACCAAGAACTCGTAATGTTCGTATCGCGTTCTAAATGCAGTCTTTGCTACATATTCATCATGTACCCTTAGCTGGTGGTATCATGACCGCAAATCAATTTTAGAAAACCAGCTTACCCCTTGCAATTGATCAAAGAGATCATCGATTCGGGGGAACGGGTAACGATTTTTCACCGTTAGCTTATTCAATTCTCGATAGTCGATGCACATGCGCATCGAACCATCTTTCTTTTTTACAAAAAGGACGGGGCTCCCCAAGGCGATACGCTCGGGCGTATAAAACCCTTATCAAGTAATTCTTGTATTTGAGCCATTAGCTCCCGCATTTCGGTTGGGCCAACCTATAAGGAGCTTTGGCTACGGGTTTGGCATCAGGGTATAATTCAATCTTGAAGTCTACCTCGCGCTCCGGTGGAAGCCCCGATAAATCTTCCGGGAAAACATCGAGAAACTCATTCACAACTTTGACATCTTCAATCCTTGGGGTGTCTTGTTTGGTATTTATCACATAAGCTAAAAATACCTTGCTTCCGTTTTGTACATACTTAAACGCTTGAATTATAGAGCAAAGCTTCGAATCAACATTCCTTTCCCCTTGTATACTCACTCGTTTTCCCCCCGGTGTTAATACACGAATAGCCTTTCTCTTGCATTGGATTTCGGCATGATGTTTGGCTAGCCAATCCATGCCAACTACAACCTTGAATTCTCCCAATATCATAGGAATAAGATCAATAGAAAACTTCTCGTCTTCAACCATTATTTCGCAAGTTCTACATACTTCGTGTGTAACACCCTGAACACCTTTTAACCGAAATCGTCGCAGCGGAAATATGAGTCATAAAATTTCTTTTCTTGACAATCATACAACTTATTAAAAAAACCATTCGAATCGACTTGATTTAAATCTTTTACATTATTCATACCTAATCAGGAAATTACATTACAAATGGTTTCCAACATGTGATCACATCCCCGTACAATCCTTGATCTTAACTCGACCCTCGATCACTAGTCCGTCATGAATATCCGACTAACCTGCGGTCACCCGACACGTTAATAATTGGTGACATCATATTCATTAGTATAAAGACATAAAAATATACATAACCGCTTAGCAATCTATCATTTTATACAACTTCGATATAATATTCTTTTGAGTTCATTCTTTATACCGAGCATCCAATCTTTATAAGCCCAATACTTACGTATCTGCATTCCTGTTCCATTCTCAAGGCACACCATTAGTAACGTGACAGTCGTGACTATTCAAACATGTTAGACCTATATATAAGCATATATACAAGATCCTTTCTTTCATGCACAACAAATCCTACTTCATGGATAAGTACCTACACATGTATGTTCATACACATTTCAGAGCTACATACATACATGCATACATACTTACGTACATACTTACGTACATACTTACGTACATACTTACGTACATACATACGTACATACATACGTACATACATACGTACATACATACGTACATACATACGTACATACATACATACATACATACATACATACATACATACATACTTTATTCCTTTGTGTACAATCAATCCCATTTAATACATACGTAGATACTTTCATATACGTATACTCATACATCTATTTACATACACCCGAAAACATACATGCAAACATAAACACGTCTATACGTACATGCTTACATACTTATAGTTATACAATGCATATAACGTAGTTAGATAGCCTTCACACAAGTTTGGAGTTGAATAATGTGAAAAATGTGAAAGAACCAGCGATTGGCACAAGAAGAAACCCATCTGGCGCAACCTTGTGCCAGTTCTAGCGCAATACAGAAGACATCAGTCAGGGGCGCAACCTTGTGCCAGGGGGCGCAACCTTGCGCCTGGTTCAGACCTGTAACTTTCAGCTTAACGAATTTTTACAACTTCAGTCATAACTTTCTCATTTCTTGTCCGTTTTACGATCCGTTTCTTCCCATATGATCGTAATTTGGTCCTTTATCATATGGACTCAAAATCTAACATCCGAACTATGGAAGTTCTTAACTTATATGCTTTCGGTTTAATATTCATTTACGAATTATTCGACCCGTTCATGTTTTTATCAAACAACTCATATGTTTATACCCAAAACTCACATGAACGTTATAACTATAACACTTTTACATTATCCGGAGTTCCGTACAATGAGTTTATGAACCCGATTCCCGGTATACGTTAAACTTATTCATTTCAATAAATTTTACGTAATTGAACTTTATTAGCACAATTTCCTTACACGAAATTGTTCCCATTGGTCACGTCTCAAACCAAGTCCTTTGCCCAATAACCCGCGTCCCCGTCTCTCGGTTAGCGCACTTATGAGAAAATTCTACCCGTTACCCCGATTATAATACTGTCGTCTATACTTATGCAACCATTCCGTAATGAAATAAATTCTTATTTTGAGCCGTTGGTCTACATAGCGAAAACCTTCACTTCTAAATAACCAAATCCTAATAGGCTTCGATTATCCTACTTAAGTGACTAGCACATAACTTTGCTTAAATAATCTAAGAAGTGATTTAGAAACCACTTACTTAATACTACTCATTTGATATCATCTTCAATAACGCATTTCAACATAACCTCTAACAATTATCATACAATTAATTCCATTACTACTAAAGAGTGAGTCCGGGAGTTTACTTACCTCGTGCATCCGAGTTCACGCATAGCTTCCGTGTTTACCTTCGACCATGGCGCTTTCATGCTTATGTCTATGTTAACATGACTCCTATCCGTACATGTCGTCATATTCATAACACAGTTATCTTACATACTTTCATTCATTCGGCTTTCAAATCATGCAATATTTAACTATCGTTAATTTATTAGCGCATATATAGGATATGTATCATCACACTTCATTACGACCATACATGACACATAAATTAGTTAGTTCCTAACGCATAAGTTCTTGCATACAGATTTTTCTTTTACCTTCTAACTACAATCCTATACATAATCCATTCTCGTTTTAGATTACGCCATTCATTTACATAACAATTACATTCACGCATCATTCGCATTCCATAACACATTTCACAAAATATCAACTTTACATTTTTCATATACAATGCAAGACTTCCTAATTCATTCAACATTTACAAAATCAACCATTCAAGCATTTAATCGAACACTTGGTTTGCATACCACATTTCAAGCACTATGTACATGTGCTTTATGCATAACCTTTTCCTTCACATCACACATGATCAATTCAACCAATTTCACATAGCTTCATAGTCTACATCAAGAACATATACCAAAACTCTAATACTTATACATTCATCTTTCAGTTTCTCATAAGTTTCATCATCTAAGAATCACTATAATCGTATCATGTAACTAGCACAAGAGGGTTTTACTTTAATCTTTCAATATAATCAAATTCAAGCATTATTCACATTCTACATGATGATATTAATTCAAATACAAACTCAGATTCATACAACTTTCACTGATTAATTGAAACCCACTAAACAAAAGCTTCAAAACATAAAATTGAACTCACCTTATGTTCAATACACTTAGATTAAAGGGTATCTTGACTCATGCATTCGATTTCTGCTCTAAATCAGGTTTAATTTCTTGAGTTCTTGTGTTGGAATGAAGGAGATGGGTTTCTCCTTTGCCCCTGCCCTTTCTCGCGACCACACCTCCCACACAAAACACTGAGTTTTTGTTTTTCTTTGTTTTAATTATAACATTTACACTTCCAGCCCTTGTACATACTTTTATTGTCATTCTTGTATAAATGTTTCATTCTTTATAACCTATATCATAGTTATTAGACTTAACTAATTAAATTAAACTCTTAAACACCAAAATAATCTATTATAAATTTTGGGGTGTTACAAATCTACCCCCCTTAAAGGGGGTTTCGTCTCTGAAACCTTTCTCATACCTACTCTTATCTTTTCATTGTACTCATTCAAAGTGCATATTACGTGCTAGATACATTCGGGATCTTGGCTAAAGATTTCATTCACAAACAATTTAATTGGATGCATTATTCCTACCTTCTTGAATTAAGTAACTTACTTTCACAAACACTTGATAGGCCGGAAATTTATCCAGAGCCCTTATTAGTGTCATTACACTTTATAGTGCTTGTTTCTAGCACATTTCATTACTAACGGCTAGTTCATCATTCGATTGGCTGCGCAGCCTATGTTTATGACTTGTTCCTATCCTTCTAATTAATCATAGTACCCTCATGTTTCTGCTTATTCTAAATATTTCAATTCATTCCATTCTATTCATATATCATCTATGATATTTCATTTTGATCACCATAAATAAATCCCATCATTCCATTACTAACATGCCTTCTAATCATTTTTGTACTCATATAGGGGGGGGGGGGGTCGTTAATATCATACTCTTACCAAAAACATTTAATAACAAGTTCTTTCTCTTAATCGCAATGAAACTACTACTTCATACTCACACATTCATATTAAATTCCATGGTTAAGCATTATTCTACGTTTTCTATAGTTACTTTTACCAGGCATACCTTTACGTTAGGCTCATTCATATCACTTTACTATAGCTCTCTTACTTCATGCATTACTTATTCTACATGAGTACACATGTTGTGAAAGTTTATCATACTAGAGCTTAATCATTACCCGAAACTTTCACTCAAGATTTTGAAACTTTCTTTCTTTCTTTTTTTTTTGTGACAAAATTTTCTTCCTATGTCGACTGTTAAAAATCAACATTCCTTACCATATCATACCTATCCAACATGGGGTAATCATTTTACTAACCTCGATTTCATTGCGTAGACTAACGATATGCAAACCGGATCGGCCCGCTTCTGAATGAGTCCGTGTCAAAGCCGGTTCGATCCCTTCCTTTCATTAAATGGGCTTCCGCTCATGAGCATCCTTCCAACAATATCTTGTTCAGATGAACATGGCCAACAAGCCTAGCATCAAAGTTAGCATTTTCCATCGGTACTTGTCATTATTACTTTCTCTCCAAATTTATTCTATTCGGTGTTTTAAACACCCACAATTCTTTCATTTTGTTAATTATTTCGTCAACCTTTTTGCAGTTTGACTTTTCAAGGTCAAACTGGCGTTTCTTAATTATCATGGATGTATTTTAGTACACGTTCGTACTTCTTTCCATTCATGCTTACATACAAAGACTTTAATACATCATTTCAGCACTTCTTGCAAAAACTTACCCTTCTCGTCCATACATAAGTTATTGTTCGGGTCGTAGCCTGTCATTCATTCTGACTCCCAAGAGTCGTTCACCAACACATCTAACATGTAACTTAATCAAAACTTCTTTCCTTAACTCAAATTTAGGTTCGCGTGTCATTTATGGTCATTATTTTGTTTTTAAATCCGTCTCGCGGATGCATACATATCACTCATACCTTTCATCTCTTTTATGTTTTGAATCCGTCTCGCGGATTCATACATATCACTCATACTTTCCATTACTTCTATGTTTGAATTCGTCTCGCGGGTTCAAACATATCATTCATACTTTCCATTACTTCTATGTTTGAAACCGTCTCACGGGGTCAAACATATCATTCATACTTTCCATTACTTCTATGTTTGAAACCGTCTCGCGGGTTCAAACATATCATTCATACTTTCCATTACTTCTATGTTTGAATCCGTCTCACGGGTTCAAACATATCATTCATACTTTCCATTACTTCTATGTTTGAATCCATTTCACTATTCAAACATATCATTCATACTTTCCATTTGTATTTGGTGCCTTAAATTTTCTTGAGAGTCTTACTATTCCCTTCACCTTCACGTCCACCTACTACCTAATTCTACCGGACATACCTGTAACAAGTATCACGGTCTCACGAACGTCGTATGTTTCTTGTGTACTGGCCAGGTATACAATCCACATACTAGTTTCATGTTTTCGTGTAATCATCACCTTATGTCCGAAGAATTAGGTTTCGGCGCGTGTAACATTTTCAAAACTTCATTACTACACCATTATTATCTTTCATTTAAAATTTTCCTTCCCTTGATAGGTTTTACCATTACATGTACCCACATATTGAATTTACGCACCTGGGGCCAAATTGTCTTATTACATGCCTTGGTGTCGGTCCTAGACCACATTCGCGGATCATCCTCTCCAACAATTATGCTTACCTTACACATAACATACTGTTAGTTATCTTCATATACATACTTAAATACATACTTACATTCGTTTCTACCTTTAGATCTTGATCGAGTCTTGGATTGTACGGGTTCCTGGTCACAAGAGCACACAGGTTTGAGTTCAAGTATTTACCTCCTCCTACTTGATTTCCCTCAAGCCAGGGCTTTGAAACCAACTTGTAACACCCTCAACACGTTTTAACCGAAATCATCGCAGCGGAAGTATGAGTCATAAAATTTCTTTTCTTGACAATCATACAACTTATTAATAAACCATTCGAATCGACTTGATTTAAATCTTTTACATTATTCATACCTAATCAGGAAAATTACATTACAAATGGTTTCCAACATGTGATCACATCCCCGTATAATCCTTGATCTTAACTCGACCCTCGATCACTAGTCCGTCATGAATATCCGACTAACCTGTGGTCACCCGACACCTTAATAATTGGTGACATCATATTCATTAGTATAAAGACATAAAAATATACATAACCGCTTAGCAATCTATCATTTTATACAACTACGATATAATATTCTTTTGAGTTCATTCTTTATACCGAGCATCCAATCTTTGTAAGCCCAATAATTACGTATCTGCATTCCTGTTCCATTCTCATGGCACCCCATTAGTAACGTGACTATTCAAACATGTTATAGCTATATATAAACATATATACAAGATCCTTTCTATCATGCACAACAAATCCTACTTAATGGATAAGTACCTACACACGTATGTTCATACACATTTCATACCAACATACATACTTGCATACATACTTACGTACATACATACATAGTGTCACGGCCCCCGTCCTGGTACCCGGTCCAGGAGCCGCGGGACAGAAACCCCGTGGTATTTATTGTTTGAGTTGACAGCGGAAGTTTAACAGGATCTTTTTAAAACTTGAAAATGCCTAAT
This sequence comes from Helianthus tuberosus, assembly GCA_030545235.1. Taxonomy (NCBI): domain Eukaryota; kingdom Viridiplantae; phylum Streptophyta; class Magnoliopsida; order Asterales; family Asteraceae; genus Helianthus; species Helianthus tuberosus. The sequence continues at coordinate 77,290,089 of CM060424.1, read as the reverse complement.
TATTTTATTTCATAATTTGGGACAAACCCCGTAATTTACAATACAGGACTTTCACATGGAAATTCCCAGTTTGACAAAAATGTTTATTTATTTAACTGAGCTACCACTTCAAGCTTATTAGTGCTCCGTAGCACGTTTTCCTTGATTCACAGTTGGTCACCTGAAACATGTTTTAAAAATATTTTATCAGCGGGGAAATATTGGCGAGTCACTCAAGTTTAATAAAACGACACATAGTTATAAATTAGTAAATTACAGCATAAGAGCGATTACAATGGCTACTATCTTATTTTTATCTGGCGCTGTGTCACACCCTGGTGACGATGGTCATACCACTATTGGGTCCTTTCACCCAAGTAGTGATGATTATCACTGTTAGGTTGATGAACCTAACCGTGAGAGATTAGTAATGTGCACAACACCCCACTAGCCAGTGATTCAAGATAATCACGACTTAATCCCTGTAATTATAACCTTTGAAAATAATTTGAGTATTGTAAAACATTGTTGATAAAAAGAGAATAACTCACATTGCAAGTTTAGACGGGCAGAGTTTAGCCTACTGATTTAGCCTTGTGACCTATTTAAATGACAATGCACACGACACTAGGTCAGTAACTTAATACAACATTTACGATAAACTTCACGAAATCAAAACCCTCACGACGAATGACAAAGTATAGCCCGAGTTCGGGCAACACTTAAACATCCATCGGATCGGTTTCAATCAATCGGACATTATATCGTAGCAGTGATCGAGTTAATACCCTGTAATCGTAGCAGCGTTTTCCTATGTAAAACTTCGAATTTAAGCAGTAAGAAACATTTTTTATCTGAATTTTCGAACACAGATTCAAGTCCCAGGGCAAGGCAATTTATAGCAAACTTTTGGTTTTTACGCGGCCTGCGTAAACCCTCTCTTGACTCTTACGGGGCCCGCGAGGGCCACCTAGTCTACACTAGGGCTAGCGTGTCACACCTAGGTCTGCCACGTGTGTGACACGTGGCCTGGAACGCTTATCCGGTCAACTTTAAGTTGACGCGGCCCGCGTAAGCCTAAGCTTACATTTTACGCGGCCCGCGTGAAACTCAAAATTCTTGTTTTCTTGGTTTTTCATGTGTATTAGGGTTTCAGGGGTTCGGGTTTTCACTTACGGGTCGATTTGGGGCATTTTTGTAGGTCCTTACATCCTCCCCACCTTATTTAAAATCTCGTCCTCGAGATTTACTGGAATAAGTGAGGATACTTTCGCTTCATTTCTGATTCCAGCTCCCAGGTGTATTCGGGTCCTCTTTTTGAATCCCACTTGACTTTGACAAGTACCAATCTTTTGTTTTTGAGAAACTTAATCTTTCTGTCTTCTATTTGGAGCGGTTTCTCCACGAACTTCAACTTTTCATTCACCTGTATGTCTTGAAGAGGGACTACTAGCGATTCGTCCGATAGAGATTTCTTGAGGTTGGATACATGAAATACGTCACGTACCCCAGCTAACTCTTCCGGTAATTGTAAGCGATAGGCGACCGGTCCTATTCTCTGGATTACTGGGAATGGTCCTATGTATCTTGGACTTAGCTTTCCTCTTTTACCGAACCAAACTACTCCTTTCCAAGGAGAAACTTTTAAGAGTACCTTGTCTCCAATTTGAAATTCTAGCGGCTTGCGTCTATTATCTGCATAACTCTTTGGGCGATCCTGAGCCGTTTTTAGTGTTTCCTTGATTTGAGTTATCTTATCGGTGGTTTCTTGCACTATCTTAGGACCTGATAATTAACTTTCTCCTATTTCAGCCCAACAAACTGGAGTTCTACACTTACGTCCATACAGTGCTTCTAAAGGGGCAGCTTCGATGCTTGAATGATAACTATTGTTATAGGAGAATTCAATTAAAGGTAGATGGTTGTCCCAGTTTCCTCCAAAATCTATCACACACGCCCTGAGCATGTCCTCCAGGGTTTGGATCGTCCTTTCACTTTGTCCGTCCGTTTGGGGATGGTATGCAGAACTTAAATTTAATCGTGTCCCCATGGCTTCTTGGAAACTTGTCCAGAAATGTGAAGTGAAGTGACTATCCCTATCTGATACAATGGAGAGTGGGACTCCATGTAAGGATACTACTTCGTCTACGTATAACTTGGCTAATCTTTCCATGCTAAAGGTTTCCTTCATGGGTAGAAAATGAGCTGATTTGGTTAATCGATCCACAATTACCCAAATTGCGTCGTTACCTTTTCTGGTTTTGGGCAACTTAGTAACAAAATCCATGGTTATTAGTTCCCATTTCCATACAGGCATTTCTAATTGTTGGAGTAACCCTGAAGGTTTCTGGTGTTCTGCTTTAACTTGCGAACAAGTAAGACACTTAGAAACATATCTAGCTATGTCCTTTTTCATTCCTATCCACCAGAAATTATTTCTTAAATCTTGGTACATCTTATTATTACCAGGATGCATGGTATACCTAGATTTATGGGCTTCCTCTAAAATTTTATCTCTTAATTCTCCTTGCTTAGGTACCCAAATTATTTTCTTATGGAATCTCCAAATTCCATCACTTCCTTGCTCTAATTCCTTTATTCGTCCTTTCATTCCTTCAGCATCATCCTTGATTGCTGTTTCTTGAATATGCTTCAATTGTTTCATTAAATCTAATTGTAAACTTAATCTAAGAGCACAAACTCGTCGTTGTTTCTCATGATACTTATGACTTAAGGCATCTGCTACTACATTTGCTTTTCCTTCGTGATATTGAATATCACAGTCGAAATCACTTAGAATTTCCATCCATCTTCTTTGCCTCATGTTTAATTCTTTTTGTCCAAATATGTATCTTAAACTCTTATGATCTGTATAGACAATAAACTTACTTCCGTACAGATAATGTCTCCAAATCTTAAGGGCAAAAATTATTGCTCCTAATTCTAAGTCGTGCGTCGTATAATTTTCTTCGTGCTTTTTCAATTGCCTTGAGGCATACGCAATTACCTTTTTGCGTTGCATCAGCACGCATCCTAATCCCAATTTAGAGGCATCACAATAAACTTCAAAATCTTCTGTCCCCTCTGGTAGGGCAAGAATTGGGGCGTTTGTTAATCTTTGCTTTAAAATCTTAAAAGCCTCTTCTTGTTTAGATCCCCATTCAAACTTCACTACCTTACAGGTTAGCTTAGTTAATGGCACAACTATCTTAAAAAAATCCTTAATGAACCGTCTATAATACCCAGCTAATCCTAGAAAACTTCTAACTTCCATAGCTGATTGCGGAACCTTCCATTTGGTGATTGCTTCTATTTTGGAGGGATCTACGTGAATACCTTCATGATTCACCATGTGTCCTAAGAATTGTACCTCTTGTAGCCAAAATTCACATTTTGAGAATTTGGCGTAAAGCTTCTCTTTTCTTAACAAAGTTAAGAGTGCATGTAGGTCCTCACAATGCTCGTCCTGACTTTTGGAATAAATAAGTATATCGTCGATAAAGACAATTACAAATTTATCCAAGTACGGTTTACAGATCCTATTCATAATGTCCATAAATGCTGCAGGAGCATTTGTTAGTCCAAAGGGCATGACTGTAAACTCGTAATGACCATACCTAGTTCTGAAGGCAGTTTTAGGTATGTCTTCTTCTTGTACCTTCAACTGATGGTATCCGGAGCGTAAATCTATCTTAGAAAAATATCTAGCTCCTTGAAGTTGATTGAAAAGATCATCAATCCTAGGTAATGGGTATCGATTCTTAATTGTAACCTTATTCAATTCCCTATATGTGACAACCGGTAATTAACGGCTTCTAATTACGCTATTAACAGATGTTTAAGTCGATAATAAATAGTGTTTAAGACACGAATTAACTTAATTAGGATATTGGAATGCCTAGGAACGCCTATCTAACTTTACAGTGCGCGTATTGCGATCTGCAGAAAAACCGTTGAATATTGAACGATAACGAATCAAAACCGTGCAAAACACTGACAACGCCGACAAAAACGGATTAAGACCGAAGAGCGACACAATTTTTTTACTGTAACTGATGGTCAAACACAACATCAATGAGTACCGACACTAATTTATATATTTTTTTTTAAATCAAAAACTATAATTTACGACGTTACAGATTGTTCGGTTTTGATAACGGGTCTTGTAGGAATTACGAGCCACTTAAAACGCGAAGATTGGGCTTGTGGGCCTTGGGCCCAAGCCCAAGCCCACTAAGAGAACCCTAAGTATAAAAGTGTAGTAATCTTAGCACTTTCTTATTTTTGAAACATCAGATACCAAACACGCCCCCAAACAGATTTTCCATCTGCTCTCCTTCTTCACCTTCTTGTTTAGAAAACCCTAACTCTACAAACAACACAAAACCAGTCATCTTCTCAAACAAAATTTGCATCCCTCCTGTTTCCTCTCTCTCGATGACATCCATACACGCACACACTAATAAAACTCCATTCCCCCTCTCACATCCACTCTCTCTCCCTCTCGATGGCTTGGCAGACGACGGGAGCCGGACACCGGCCGACGACCGGTGGCTCCCCCTTTCGACCACACCCTACTTACAGCAGCGACAACCACACCCGAACGCCCTCTTTCTTTTATTTCCGGCACCTGACAGCAGCGATGGTGGTGCCGGCGACGGTTAAACAGATCGAGAAGGGGATCGGGAGTGAGAGAGAGAGAGAGGAGGCGGAGTCGGTGTGAAGGCGTCGGCGGTGGTGGATCTGAACGGCACACAACGCCAGACAGCGACGGAGTCGGTGACGGTGGTTTATGACGGCAGCGGGCCAGTGGCTCCGGTAAGCACATAAAACATATATTTTTTTTTTATTTATTTCATCTTCTTCTTCGGAATTTGTTCAGTTCTCGGTCACACGCGACGTTTCAGGTTGTGTCGATGTCGATGGTGTATGTCGGAGCCGCGCCGACGAACGACGGTGGTAGTGATGGTGATGGTTATTTTGGCTCTACTCAGATTCATTTCGGGTCACGGCTCGGTTTCGGGTTCTCACGGTCAGATTATTGGTTCAAAGTTTAAGGTTCGGGTCAAGTTTTGGTGCGGTAAACTTTGGTAAAACAGTCAAACCAGTCAACAGTAGTCAACAGAATTGTTCGGGTTAAGATTTGTGGCTCGGGTCTTGATATGGTGCAACTCGGTCAGATTCAAGTGCGGGTTTCGGGTCAACAAGTCAAAGCTGGTCAAACTGGTCAAAGATGGTCAACTGTCGGGTCAAACTCAGTCAATGCAAGACCCGGTAAAGTTTAACAACGCGTTGAACTTTCATATATATATGTTAGTTTAGGGGCATGTTTGGGTAAGCTTTTTGAAACAACTTATTGACTTATTGGCTTTTTGAAAAGTCATAAGCTCTAAAATGATGTTTGGCAAAGAGGGTGTATGTGAGGGGAAAAAGCCAATAAGTCAATAAGTCACAAAATCCTGACTTTTTCAAGAAGCCAATAAGTCAATAAGTTGTTTCTAAAAGCTTACCCAAACATGCCCTAGATAGTTTACGCGAACCGAGCTCGACCCGATTAAACAACGTTTATACACTAGTGATTATTTACATTTTGGCGCTTGACAAATAGTATATATATATTTTGTTTGTTGACAATTGTTGAATCTTGACAAAATAACGACAACTGGTGTTGTCGGGGTTATTCCAAAAACAGAGGAAACTTTGTCCGTTTTTCCTAAAAATCCGAAACACGACACACATTTATATTCTAAAACGACACCTATCGAAGTTTAGGCTTTCTTATAGAACAAATATAAACTTATACTTTATGTGACGACGTTATAAGTTACCGAAACCCAATACACTTTTAAAATAAATATAATTACTTATATTTATTTCGAACACCGACATTTTCGGACACTTTTATACAATAAATATAATTATATATTTATTTTAAACGTCCCTAATTCTTATACTTTTGCAAATAAAATAAATTTAATGTTTTATTTTTACCTCGGGAAATCATATAATATAAATATAGTTGTTTATATTTATTTCAATTATTTCGGATCCGAATATTCTTATAAAATGAATATATTTGTTATATTCATTTCAAACGTCAAGTTTTCGAGTATATATATATATGTATATATATCTATTTGTTTCCATCCTACGAAAACTACAACGCTATATTACCGAATCATATACGATGTATCGAATACGTACAATATTTCATCTACGTATTTCTATTTGCGACAACTAACATGACGCCGTGAGTCTATTTATATTTAAATATATAAATATATATATATATATATATATATATATATATATATCTTATAACACTCGAAAACTAAGTCGATTTCGTGACTTGGTTTTATCCCGATTATCAATGGGATCAAAATAATCATGGTTCGGTTATTTCAGATCAAAGTAATAACACCTTTGTAGAGTCGTTTTATTTACGACCCGGTAGAGCTCGGACACGTAGTTTAGCTACGTTTAAAATAGAAACTTATAAGTATTTTCCTTGTTAGGAATACTATAGTTGCATGCTAGCTAATTCAAGTTCTTGGATCAACCTCATGGAAACACATGTAGCTAGCTTTGCACAGGAATGCCAAGGTGAGTTCATAACCCCCACTTTTTACTGTTTTACATTTTTATAAATGTTTTTGAGGGTGGAAAGACATGCAAGTTTTTGCAAAAGTAAATAACTTTTCGATGAACGAAAACTCATATTTCTCAACCATGTTGCGAAGGGATTTCAAGGAAACTCGAATGGTTTACGAACAATTTATACAAACATACCGGTTTTACAAAACGTGCATGATTTTCATGACAAGAGACGAGAATGTCCTAGTTACGACAACGGGACTGGGTTGGCCTGCATACGAAAAACGAGACAACTCAGTGAGATCATGTCCCCCTTTTCTTTCAACGATTCGGTTTACAACTTTCAGGGGAAAATACATGTCAAACTTAGGTATGATTAAGTTATGGAATGAACTCTTAGATCATGTGAGCATAGGCTGTAACTGAGGTGCCATTAATCCGACCAAGGAACAAAGGTTAGATCTAATGGGTACGGGCGAGCCCCACTCACGGTCCATGGGTGACCACTTAGAGTGCTGTTGTGTCCATCGTCGAGAGTTCGACACTTAAATTGCCTACGCGGGTTGAGTACCTCCTATGTCGTCGCATATATTAATGTTCTCGCGAAACATTAATGATCAACATGTTCATAGACGCTTTACATACCAACTTACAACACTATAACTTTCATATGTTTTTAATATTCATTTGACGCAAACTCATACTACATGTATTTACAAACTTTGATAACGTTTTCAACTTATGTACAAGTAAGAGGACGTGTTGGTCCTGCTTACCAAGACTCTTTTGGGCTCAGCCCATTCTCTCTCGTGCAATACACAAAGATTTTCGTGGGCTAGACTTACAGTTTTCATATGATATATCGAGAAAAATGATTCTATTATGTTTTCTCCACAACTTTTAAACCGGTTATCAAAAAGATTTATTTTAAATCTTTTCAAAACAAACTATGAACTCGCTCAACTTTATGTTGACTTTTTCGCATGTTCTTTCTCAGGTTGCATTTTCAAAACTATGGAACAGTTGGAATAGGAGAACCCATGGGAATTCGAGTACTTAGCGGCGTTCATTTTCTAGAAGTCTTAGCTTATTTGCTTCCGCTGTGCAATGAAGATACCGGTCCAGTCACACCAGCTCTGATATTTCGGGGTGTGACACTATAATCGATACACATTCGCATCGAACCATCTTTCTTTTTCACAAACAACACCGGTGCTCCCCATGGGGATGAACTAGGTTGTATGAATCCTTTGCTTAATAATTCATCTAATTGCTTTTTCAATTCTAACATTTCGGTGGGTGCTAACCGATAGGGTGCCTTGGCTATCGGTGTAGTTCCAGGAATTAGATGAATTCTAAATTCTACTTCCCTATCGGGTGGTAATCCAGGTAGTTCTTCTGGGAATACATCTGAGTATTCTGATACTACTGGAATTTCCTTAAGTTTCTTACCTTTAGTGTTAATGATTACCGAAATCATATACACTATTCCTTGTTTTCGTTCATAACTAGCAACTTTCATTACAGAAATGAACTTCATTGATTTACGTGGCTTATCTCCTGTAACCACGATTATTTCTCCTGATGGTGTATGAACTTCTATGGAATTCTTATCACAGAGAATTCGAGCATGGTTGGCTACTAACCAATCCATTCCTAACACAACATCAAATCCGGCCAAATTCATAGGTAACAGGTTTGCAGAAAATTTATGGCCTAAGAGTTCTATCTTTTCTTCTTGCAAGACCTTATCTATGTTAACAGAATTTCCATCTGCCGTTTCTACAGTAAAAACTTGTCGAAGTTTGTTTAAGGGTAATTTAAGAGCTTGGCAGAATGAAGTATTTATAAAACTTTGGTTTACACCAGAGTCAAATAATACTTTTGCATAAACATCGTGAACTAGGAACGTACCGCCTATCACATCTGGGATAACTTCTGCTTCTTGGGTAGTTAATTGGAATGCTCTTGCATTCTTTTTGGTAGTTCCTTCTGCAAGTTTGGCTTTGTTGTCAGCTGGTTTGACCAATTTGGAGCAGTCTGGTCTAAAATGTCCAGCTTCTCCATAGTTGAAGCAGATTGTTGATTTCTTCCTCCTGCAATCTTCTTCTTGATGCCCTGGAATTTTGCAGAAATTGCAATACCCTTTGCATCTTCCAAAATGCTTTCTTTTACAGGTATTGCAAAATGGAGCAGTGGGAGATTGCCCAGTTCCCTTTTTCTTGAAATTACTACTATTACCCACACGAAATCCTTGGGTAATCTTTTGAGCCACTTCCTTCTTCCGATTTTCTTCTCGTGTGCCTACCAGTCCGTCGGTCAAGGTGTTGGCTAATTCTACTACATCGTCAATTGTGAGAGGTCTCGCAGCTTTGACGATATCATGAATTTCGCCAATCAAACCCCAAATATAGCGAGAAATAAGTACCGGTTCTGACGAAGCCAGGGTTGGTACAACTCTAGCATATTCGAAGAATGTCGAAGTATACCCTCGACAATCAACATCTACCATCCGGTGATTGAGGAACTTATTTGTCATTTGTTCCATTTCATATTCGGGACATAATTTTCTTTCTATCAGACTTTTAAATTCTTCCCAATTCATGGCATAAGCCACATCGCTTCCCTTGGCTTGTAGTACCGTATTCCACCATTCTAGTGCCCCTTCTTTAAAAAGATGTGACGCGTACATGACCTTGTCTTCCTCGGCACATTTACTTATTTTAATTACTGCTTCGGTTTTCTCTAACCAACGCAGTGCAGCAGTTGCCCCTTCGTTACCTGCAAATTCGATTGGTTTGCAGGCAAAAAATTCCTTATAAGTGCAACCAGGCGTTGCGGCTTTCATTTTCTTAAGAAATGGGGCTTGCACCACATCATCATTATCATTATTATTAATGTTGCCGCCTCCATTTACACTATTACTGAAATTGTCGCCGTGAGTACGTTTGCTGGGAGTAGTTGGTTTAGGTTTAACTGGATTTCGGGTTGTAGCAATGATTGCTGGAATAGCATTTGCTATTCCCTGGGCAACGATGTTTTCTATATCTTGCCTATTAAGAAAGTGATCCTCATTGTTTTGCTCAGATTGGTTAACTTCATTAACTGGTTCATTAACAATGGGTTCCATCTGATAATGAACAATATATATAAGTTATTGGCAAAAACAAATATCAATCAAACATAATAAAGCAATCACACATAAGCACGTACAGTCAAAATTGTCGTCTTTGCGACGTCGATATTTTTTTATTTTTTTATATATTAGTAGGCATCCGTACACACCAGATATGTTACAAAGTTTTATTTTAAGTTATTTTACATGATTAGATTTTTATTATTATTTTATTATTATTATTAAACACGTAACCACACAACCACATATGATCCCGTCAGCTGGCACTTCAGAAACGACATTCCCTCTCGTTGTATTTCCATGACATCCTCTCCCCCACTTCCCGAATTCTATTTCCTGCGTCCACCAGCTCTTCGCCATAGTGGCGGAGTTCGGCCAAGTTTTCTGTGCTCATAGGTGGGTTTGGTGCAGGCTCAGGGTCAAACTGAGGGAAAAGGGTATTAGGGTTATTTAAAAGATTCTGAAATTGCCAGTCAGTTGTCCACCATTCTTCTAGCTCTCCTGGTAGAGGTCGGGGGTTGACAATGGGATCTTGGATAGAAGGCTCTAGGTTAACTGGAAGTTGTGCTTCTGCTGGGTAATTGAAAAGGTTTTCATCGGCAGGTCCGATGAGGTCACTAAGTGCCAGTTTACGATCTAGCTCCTCCCATGATGGCATTTCCTGGGCTTGCCCGGAACTTTCCCCGATTTCTTTTCCTTTTCCTTTATCCTTCGGATCCTCAGTCTTTATAACTTTTTGTACCGCTGGTTTCTTCCTACGCATACGCCTCCAGCCTACAAGTCTTCTTCTCTTTTCCGGTTTTGGTTTCTCCTGAGGTTGGGCTTGGAATACCATTGGCTCTTCAATATCAGCCTGGTAGCCGGTGGTATCCATATCTGTGGTATGGATAGTAAAGTTTTGAAGTGCTTCTGATAGTTCATTCATGTTGTTAGCATACATGAAGAAACACACAAATTTCTAAGTTAAAATTTTGTAAATTAAATTTTTAATAGAATCACAGAATGGCAATAAAAAATTAAGTATCTCTAAATACTTAATTGGCTTAAATCAGTGGCTCTGATACCACATTTTTCTGTCACGAACCCCGTCCCGGTATGACCCGGTCCAGGAGCCGCGGGACAGAAAACCCGTGGTATTTATTGTTTGAGTTGACAACGGAAGTTTAACAGGATCTTTTTAAAACTTGAAAATGCCCAATTATTTTATTTCATAATTTGGGACAAACCCCGTAATTTACAATACAGGACTTTCACATGGAAATTCCCTGTTTGACAAAACATGTTTATTTATTTAACTGAGCTACCACTTCAAGCTTGTTAGTGCTCCGTAGCACGTTTTCCTGGATTCACAGTAGGTCACCTGAAACATGTTTTAAAAATATTTTATCAGCGGGGAAATACTGGCGAGTCACTCAAGTTTAAAAAAAATGACACATAGTTATAAATTACAGCATAAGAGCGATTACAATGGCTACTATCTTATTTTTATCTGGCGCCGTGTCACACCCTGGTGACGATGGTCATACCACTATTGGGTCCTTTCACCCAAGTAGTGATGATTATCACTGTTAGGTTGATAAACCTAACCGTGAGAGATTAGTAATGTGCACAATACCCCACTAGCCAGTGATTCAAGATAACCACGACTTAATCCCTGTAATTATAACCTTTGAAAATAATTTGAGTATTGTAAAACATTGTTGATAAAAAGAGAATGACTCACATTACAAGTTTAGACGGGCAGAGTTTAGCCTACTGATTTAGCCTTGTGACCTATTTAAATGACAATGCACACGACACTAGGTCAGTAACTTAATACAACATTTACGATAAACTTCACGAAATCAAAACCCTCACGACGAATGACAAAGTATAGCCCGAGTTCGGGTAGCACTTAGGTTTCAATCAATCAGACATTATATCGTAGCAGTGATCGAGTTAATACCCTGTAATCATAGCAGCGTTTTCCTATGTAAAACTTCGAATTTAAGCAGTAAGAAATGTTTTTGATCTGAATTTTCGAACACAGATTCAAGTCCCAGGGCAAGGCAATTTATAGCAAACTTTTGGGTTTTACGCGGCCCGCGTAAACCCTCTCTTGACTCTTACGCAGCCCGCGAGTGTCACACCCCCAAAATCCACAAGCGGAGTATTACCGCATGAAGGCGTGACTGACCAGGATCAAGCCACCAATCATATTGAACAGCATAATTAAGTAATAAAACCAACCACAATATAATTGGTGTTTAAAGAAAGTAACCAACTTTTAGTTAACAGCGGAAGCATATAAAGTAAAACCCAAACATAAGTTTAAATGTTTAACATGGAACTCATCCGTCCATGTCCCACAACGATCACTCCTCCCTGTGTAAGCTCCATATGTACCTAACGACCTGCAAGGCATGTAACAACGAGTCAACAACAAAGTTGAGCGAGTTCACAGTTGGTTGTTTAGTTTTACAAGTTTGTTTTGAAAACCATATGTTGTTTCCTAACCACGAGTTAACCAGTATCGTTATTTCCCAATCCATATCCATAATCAGTGGGGGCTTCCCCATGTGAACCACTAGACCGTTAACATATCGACGACTGACGAACAATAGTTGTGCCCTACGTCAATGTCTATCATCATTGATAGTTTGCCATGATCCCTTAGTACACGCCCGTTCGAACGACACGGTGTGAGGTTTGTCAAACCTAATAGCGCTATTAACTAATGACCCGCTCGTCATCGGCCTCGGCGATTAAGTCGATATAAAATGAGGGACTTCGGTGATAGAGTTTTGGCTAGTAGTTTTGTCAAACCGATTTTCATGAACATCATACCTCATCAATCATAAACAATCATATATCATTCGTAAATCATTGTATGAGAACGTATAAATCACAATAACATTTAACAAAACAATAACTATGAAACACTAACCGGTTGAAGATAGAAAGGATGATCCGAATCAAAAGCTTCGATGGAAAGGGGGTGTGTTGCCGTCGACTTTGAGAGGGAGAGAATAGGGTTTGGTGTGTGTTTTGAGTGTTTGCAACAAATGAGAAACAAAACCCCACAAAGGTGTTTGTATGCGTATAAGAGGAGTGGGTCGAACCCATACATGGGCTGCCCTTTTGGGTTTCGAGTACAATAAGTGTAGGCTGAGAAGAGTGTGAAGCAAAAAGCCCAAAGGCTTGTGCGATCGGGTTAGAGTTGTATGTTATGCGATCGCATCACATAATCATATAACATATTTTACACAATCCACATAACACAATATCATAACATTCCAATAAATCAATGCATCACATAATCACATAACGTTCAGACATGTTACATCAAAGCACACAAAAGAGTTCTAAAACACGAGTTGTCACATTATCCCCAAGTTGAAAGAAATTTCGTCCCGAAATTTAGCACGTACTCACTGAGGAAGCTAGTTAAGTTGCATGGTTTTCCTGGTTTTCCTGGGGCGTCACATCCTTCCCTCGTTGATTTGGAATTTCGTCCCGAAATTCCGCAGTAGCTTCAGCCTCAGTAGTGGTTGTACTTTTCTCAAATAACTGGGGATACTTGTGTTTCATCTGGTCTTCTCGTTCCCAGGTAAACTCTGGGCCACGACGGGAGTTCCAATGAACTCGAACAAGAGGTATTCTGGTATGCTTGAGAATCTTAACCTCTCGGTTCGTAATCTCTTCGGGTTCTTCGACGAATCGCAACTGCTCGTCGATAGTGAGCTCCTTAAAAGGAACTATGAGGGTCTCATCTGACAGACACTTCTTCAGATTGGACACGTGGAAAACATTGTGAACTCCACTGAGTTCTGCTGGTAGGTTCAGTTTGTAGGCCACTTTACCAATTTTCTCTATGATTTCAAAAGGTCCGACGTATCGCGGGTTGAGTTTGCCTCGTTTGCCAAAACGAACTACACCTTTCCAAGGTGAGACTTTGAGTAGCACTCGATCCCCAACCTGGAACTCGAGTGGTTTCCTGCGCTTATCGGCGTTGCTTTTCTGACGGTCGCGAGCTGCCGCCATTCGTTGTCGTATCTGAGCAATCTTCTCAGTCGTGTCTACTACAAGTTCTGGTCCTGTGATTTGGCTGTCACCTATTTCTGCCCAACAAAGAGGTGATCGGCATTTACGTCCGTACAATGCCTCAAACGGAGCGGCCTGGATACTGGTGTGGTAGCTGTTATTATACGAAAACTCCACCAAAGGGAGGTGCTTTTCCCAACCATTACCAAAATCGATAACACATGCTCGAAGCATGTCTTCAAGGGTCTGGATGGTGCGTTCAGACTGCCCATCCGTTTGCGGGTGATATGTTGTGCTCATGTCTAATCGAGAGCCAAAAGACTTGTGCATTGCTTGCCACAGTTCAGAAGTAAAACGCGCATCACGATCGGAAATAATGGAGGTTGGCACTCCGTGCCTCGAAACCACTTCCTTTAAGTAGACATCTGCTAAAGTAGAGAACTTGTCCATTTCTTTGATAGCCAAAAAGTGTGCAGACTTTGTCAATCTATCCACTATCACCCAAATAGTGTTGTTTCCGCATTGAGATCAAGGCAGGCCAGTAACGAAGTGCATGGAAATTTGCTCCCATTTCCATGTCGGGATCTCTGGTTGTTGGAGCAGGCCTGATGGTTTCTGATATTCGATCTTGACTCTCGCACAAGTCAAGCATTTGCTGACGTAAGTTGCTATGTTGGCTTTCATGCTAGGCCACCAGTAGGTAGTCTTTAAGTCATGGCACATTTTATCCGAACCAGGATGTACTGAGTAACGAGACTTGTGTGCTTCATTCATCACAAGCTCGCGTTAGTTTCCATAAAGTGGAACCCAGATGCGCTCGTTTACATAGTAGGCGCCGTCTTCCTTTTGTTCTAATCGCTTCCTCGATCCTCGTAGAGACTTGGCCCTGATATTCTCTACTTTCAACGCTTCAACCTGAGCATCTCGTATCTGAGCAGGAAGATTAGATTGGATGGTAAGTTGTAACGCTCGCACGCGTTTAGGTGTAGTATCCGTTCGACTGAGGGCGTCGGCCACAACATTGGCTTTGCCCGGATGGTACTTGATCACGCATTCGTAATCATTCAAGAGCTCGACCCATCGTCGTTGTCTCATGTTTAACTCCTTTTGCTTGAAGATATGCTCGAGACTCATGTGATCGGTGTAAATGGTGCACTTGGTACCGTACAGGTAATGTCTCTATATCTTAAGAGCAAAAACCACTGCTCCCAACTCCAGGTCATGCGTAGTGTAGTTCTTTTCGTGAACCTTAAGTTGTCGCGATGCATAAGCAATGACATTGTCACGTTGCATCAACACGCAACCAAGTCCCTGGATGGAAGCGTCGCAATAAACCACAAAATCTTCTGTGCCTTCAGGCAATGAGAGAATAGGCGCGCTACAAAGTCTATCTTTCAAGTGCTAAAACGCAGTTTCCTGTGTATCACCCCAATGATAGGTGACACCTTTCTGAGTTAGCGAAGTGAGAGGTTGCGCAATCTTGGAGAAATCCTTGATGAACCTTCTGTAGTAGCCCACCAAACCCAAGAATTGGTGGATTTCTGTTGGTGTACGGGGTGCAGGCCAGTTCTTGATCGAGTCTACCTTGGATGGATCAACGTGAATCCCATCCTTGTGTACCACGTGTCCTAGAAAGTGGACTTCGTGAAGCCAGAAGTCACACTTCGAGAATTTGGCATACAATTGCTCTGTCCGAAGGAGTTCCAAAATAAGTCTTAGATGATGCTCGTGTTCCTCCTGACTCTTCGAATAGATCAGGATGTCGTCGATGAAGACAATGACGAACTTATCCAGGTAAGGCTTGCACACCCTGTTCATAAGATCCATGAAGACCGCAGGTGCATTCGTCAATCCAAAAGGCATAACCAGGAACTCGTAATGCCCATACCGAGTCCTAAATGCTGTTTTAGAGATATCCTTGTCTCGGACCCTCAGTTGATGGTAGCCTGACCTCAGGTCAATCTTGGAGTAGAAACTCGACCCTTGCAACTGGTCGAATAAGTCATCAATGCGTGGAAGAGGATAGCGATTCTTCACAGACACCTTGTTGAGTTCGCGATAGTCAATACACATTCTGAAGGTACCGTCCTTCTTCTTCACAAATAATACTGGAGCTCCCCAGGGCAAAGAGCTAGGACGTATGAAATCCTTTTCCAATAGTTCTTGTAACTGTGCGGATAGTTCTTCAAGTTCTGATGGAGCTAGACGATAAGGTGCACGGGCTATTGGTGCTGCTCCAGGAGCTAGCTCGATTTGAAACTCGACCTATCGATGAGGCGGAAGACCAGGTAATTCCTCAGGAAATACCCCAGGAAATTCGCGCACAATAGGAATGTCTTCTATCTTCTTTTCCTTCGAGGATGCATCAGAAACGAGGGCTAGAATAGCAGTGTGGCCCTTTCGCAAACACTTCTGGGCCTTTAGGAAAGAGATGATGCCCACAATAGCACCACTCTTGTCGCCTTGAATCACGAGAGGTTCTTCACCAGAACGAGGAATACGGACGATTTTCTCCTTGCAAATAATCTCCGCTTGATGTTGAGATAGCCAATCCATCCCAATAACGACGTCGAAACTACCCAGAGCAATAGGAATAAGATCGATAGACAAGGTCTGACCAGCTAAGACGAGATTACAACCCTTAACTATGTGTGTGGCTTCGAGACTTTTACCATTTGCTAGTTCTACCGTGTGCTTGGTGTTCAAAAGTGTTGGAGTGCGCTTAAGCATATGACTAACCTTTAGGGACACATAACTAGTATCGGCACCCGAATCAAATAAAACAGTAACAAAGAAATCATCCAGAAGAAACTTACCCATCACAACATTGGGATCGTTCCTTACATCACCCTGACCCAGCACGAAAACACGTCCCCTGGCACCATTGCCATCATTGTTGCCCCCGTTATTGTTCCCGTTCCCTTGATTATTGTTGTTCTGATTCTGGTTTAACTGGGGGCAGTTCCTCTTGAAGTGACCTTCAGCACCACACTGATAGCATCCTTTATTACCCTGCTGTTGCTGCGGCTGATTCTGTGGAGCTGGTGGCTGTTGTTGACGATTCTGATTTGCAGGTCTTGCGCCCCTGCAATCCTTTGCTTCATGACCAAACTTGTTACACCTCAAACAACGACCCTTGTTGCACTGCCCACTATGATGCTTGCTGCATCGGTTGCACTTGGGGTGGTTCCCTCGGTATCCACCCTGCCCTTGACTACCAAAAGATTGATGACCAGGACTCTGGTAGTCATCAGTCTTTCGCTGCTGAGACTGAGACTGAACTGATGTTGAACCCTTGCTTGAGACTCCATCCCATTTGCGCTTATTGTCGCTGGGGGCATCAGAATTAGTAGTAGCAGTGGTAGCACCAATACGCTTGGGCAGCTTGTTCTGCTCGACCGCCTGATCAGTGAGACGATGAGCCAAACGAATAACTTGCTGGATAGTGGTGAGGTTTGCTGCAGTCACATGACTCTGGATCTCTGGCACTAAGACTTTAAGGTACAGCTCGATACGTTTAATAGGAGGATCTACCATAGTAGGACACAAGATAGCCAGCTCGTTCGATCTTTTCGTGTACGCTTAAATTTCTGACCCCGTCATCTTTAAGTTGAAGAACTCTACCTCCAGCTTGTGGATGTCATCACGATTGCAGTGCTCTTCCTTGATCAATTCCTTGAAATCGTTCCATGGGGTGGCATTAGCAGCTACCAACCCCAGCATCTGAACCTGAGCGTACCACCACGTGAGCGCTACACCTTCAAGAGTACCAGTAGCATACTTCACCCTACGAGCCTCAGGGCATTCACACATCTCAAAAACAGATTCGAGTTTCTCAAACCAGTGGAGGAGGCCTACAGCTCCTTCAGTGCCGCTGAAAGTAGCAGGTCGGCAGTCCATAAAAGTTTTGAATGTACACACAGGAGGCTGAGCATGTTGACCTCCTGCCTAAGCGGCTGCGAGCGCTGCAACAACTTGCTCATTGATTAAATCCGTCAGCTGGGCTTGAGTTAGGTTGATACGTCCACTCATGATCTTCACAATAAAGAGAGCACGGGTGAGAAAAGTGTCGTGACAATGTGTAAGTTGAAAGCTTTGAGAGTTCGTATTATTTCTGAATGACTGATACAAAGCAAACGATCCCATTATATAGGGATAAATACAAAGATAACCCTAGACCTATTTTAGGAACAGATATACATAATTACAAGATAATATCAATTATACAAAAATATAATTAACTCCTAAATTAGTGTCGGCTAAGACTCCCCCGCAGTTTGAGCGGTCGGCGGACAGACGCTTAAACTGGATCGAAAGGACTGAAATAACTGCTTGGAGAGTCCTTTAGTGAAAATATCAGCGTATTGAAGTGAAGATGGAACATGAAGCACACGAATGTCCCCAACTTTAACCTTTTCTCGCACAAAATAAATGTCAATCTCAATGTGCTTAGTCCGTTGATGTTGAACTGGGTTATCAGATAAATAGACCGCTGAGACATTGTCACAATAAATCACAGATGCTTGCCTGAGAGGGATCTGTAGCTCGAGTAATAAATTTCGAATCCAAGTAGCCTCTGCAACTGCGTTTGCAACCCCACGATATTCTGCTTCAGCACTGGACCGAGAAACTGTAGGCTGCCGTTTAGAAGACCAAGAAATCAAGTTATCTCCAAGAAAAACACAGTAGCCGCTCGTTGAGCGACGTGAATCAGGGCACCCACCCCAATCTGCATCCGAATATGCAACCAATGAATGCGCTGCAGATTTAATTATTCGAACTCCGTAGTCGATTGTACCCTGTAAATACCGAAGTATACGCTTAAGAAAAGCGTAATGTGGGTCACGAGGCTCGTGCATAAATAAACACACCTGCTGCACAGCATATGAGATATCTGGTCTAGTAAAGGTGAGGTACTGTAAAGCCCCTGCAAGGCTTCGGTACAACGTAGGATCCGAAAACAAAGCCCCATCTGTAGCACTTAATTTAGCAGAGAGATCCACAGGAGTAGTACATGGTTTGCATGTGGTCATGGAAGCCCGAGCAATGATGTCACGCGCGTACTGAGATTGATCTAAGAAAAGACCATGAGACTCACGAGTAACCTTTATACCCAAAAAATGGTGTAACTGACCCAAATCTGTCATAGCAAACTCTCGTGAGAGCAAGCGAATAATCTCCTGTAGAAATACGTCTGAGGAAGCTGTAAGCACAATATCATCAACATATAATAACAAATATGCTGTGTGAGGACCCTTGCTATAAATGAAAAGAGAGTTATCACAGGCACTGCTTCGAAACCCCTGTGATAAGATGTATGTGGCAAAACGGGTGTACCAAGCACGAGGGGCCTGTTTAAGTCCATATAAGGACTTCTTAAGCCTGCAGACATATGTGGGGTATCGTTTGTCAACGAAACCTGGTGGCTAATGCATAAAAACAGTTTCATTCAAATTACCGTGCAGAAAAGCGTTTTTAACATCAAGCTGGTGAATAGGCCACGAACGGGAAACATCAACTAATAACACAGTACGAATAGTTGCCGGTTTAACAACCGGACTAAAGGTTTCATCACAATCAACACCTACTGTTTGAGATTTCCCGTTAACGACTAAACGTGCTTTATACCTTTCAAGTGAGCCATCAAATTTAAATTTGTGGCGAAATAACCACATACATCGAATGACCGGTTTATCAACCGGGCGGGGGACCAATTCCCAAGTATCATTTACCTGTAGTGCACTAAATTCTGCCTCTATGGCATGTAACCAATGAGGATCAGTAAAAGCTTTCGAGTAGGAGGTAGGCACTGGAGAGATTGGTGTGGTTAGGAGGGTATGTTTTGATTTAGAACGAGTGGTCATGGGATGGGTGTTAAGCTGTGGTGGGGCTGTAGAAGCAGAAGGAACAGCCGTAAACGGGGTTGTCGCAGCTGCGGTGGGGCCAACCGAAGCTGGTGCAGCTGCTGTTGGAACTGCAGCTGATGTGGGACCAGCCGAAGCTGGTGCAACTGCTGTTGGAGCTGCTGTGGGGCCGGGCGAAGGGCGGTTTTTGGGACGGCGAGTATAGGTAATGGGGAAGGGTGATATAGAAGGTATGTTAGGTTGGGCCGGGTGAATGTTGGATGGATGTGGTGATGGGTTGGGTCGAGAAAAATTGAAGCCGGGTGGTGGTTGGTCATCAAGGAAGTTGAAAGTGGTGGTGGGTGTAGGGATTGTGTAAGGGAAGGTGTGCTCGTCAAAGGTGACATGACGAGAGATAGAGACCTTGCCGGTTGTAGGGTCGAAACACCGATATCCCCTGAAATCAGGAGGATAGCCAAGGAAGATGCAACGAACAGAACGGGTGTGGAGTTTGTGAGGCATGGTGGCCGAAGAGTTGGGGTAACACGCATATCCGAACACGCGTAAGTGTTCATATGTTGGGTGACGAAGGTATAGGGCAAATGTTGGTGTAAAGAAGTTAAGGCGTTTGGTGGGTAGGATGTTGTGAAGGTAAGCGGCAGTGTGTAGGGTTTCCACCCAAAAGAAAGGTGGAAGATGTGCATGTATGAGTAAGGCACGAATGATGTCATTTAAGCGACGAATCATTCATTCAGCACGACCATTCTGGGATGATGTTTGAGGGCAAGAAAAACGGAATAGAAGGCCGTGTTGAATTGCAAAGTTTTTAAAAGCATGATTGTCAAATTCACCACCCAAATCACACTGGAAGGTTTTGATGTTTCGATTAAATTGGGTGGCAATCATCTTGTGAAATTTAACAAATGTGGGAAAAGTTTCGGATTTGAATTTTAATGGGTAAACCCAGATAAAGTTGGAAAAATTATCTATTAAAACCATATAATATTTATATCCGGTTTTACTGGGTATTGGGGAGGTCCACAAATCACAGTGTACAATGTCGAAAGGAGTAAAAGTAAAAGAATTTGATTCATAAAATGGCAATCGTTTACTATTCGACAGTTGACAAGAATCACAAAAATTAGAACCATGGTTTTTATTACATGAAAAATTAAAACGACGACTAAGAAGATCTAAGACTTGTGCGCCGGGGTGTCCAAGTCGATCATGCCATGGTAAGGTAGTTGTGGTGATAGAGCAAGCTTGAGGCGGAAGTGTTGGTGGAGTGACTGGATAAAGGTTTCCCGTGCTATTGTGGCGGGAGAGGAGGCGTCCCGTTTTAAGGTCCTTCAAAGAAAAACCAAAGGGATCAAATTCTATTGAAACGTTATTATCACGGGTAAATTTACGAACAGATAAAAGCTTTTTAATGATTTGTGGACTATAAAGTAGGTCGGGTAGGATGTAAGTCCGATTATGAATCGGGAGAAAGCCCGTACCGGAGGCCTCAATTGGTAAAACATGACCATTGCCAACAAGTAATTTAGTATGTACAGGAAAAGAACTAGGATGTTTGATCATACCTTGAGTATCAGTGATATGTTTCTCAGCACCAGTGTCAAAGTAAGAATTCGGGTCCGTGTATTGGAGCTGCATTGCATTGAACGCGGCGCTCAGTGCTGATGGATTGAGAGCATCAAAACCTGTGTATTGAGGGCCGCCTAACTGTCCCGAGGGAAAACCTGCATAATGGGCCGCTGGGTTGGTATTATGAGACGGGTAGGTCGGTGGTTGGTTTGGCCTCCATGATTGTTGGGTTGGATAAGGGCAGGGTGGAGTGTTCCACCAAGCCCATTGGGGGTAAGAGTTGTTTTGAAAAGCCCAGTTCGTGTGAGAGTTCCGATTTCCCCTACCACGTCCGCGCCCGCGAGTCTGCTGTCCGCGGCCCCTGCCCCTGCCCCGATAGTAATTCTGCTGAGAGTTTTGCTGCTGTTGGGAACTGTTCTGCTGCTGATTCAGCCATTGTTCCGGAGGCTGATTTGTCTGCGGCTGCTGATTAAGCGGTAGCTGGTTGGAGGCGGCTGTGGGGGCTGCAAGAATGGAAGATGATTGTTTGTTTCGTGCTTCTTGGCGGATTACTTCATCAGTAAGCATAGTCCGTGCAAGATCCCAGTCAGCCCCTTGAGAGTGAATAAGAGCAGCGGTGGTGTCAAACTCTGGGGATAATCCCCGAACAAGTTGCAGCACGAGTCGTTGGTCGGTAATAGGTTGGTCAACATCAACAAGTTGGTTCGCCAAGTCTTTCAGTTGTTGACAATAATCATCAACTGAACTGCAGGCAGCGAGGGTAAGATTGACGAACCGGGTTTCAAGGGCTGCGGCTTTTGCTTGCTTGTTGCTCAAGAAGTGTTTTTCGAGCCGAAGCCAGGTCTGACGTGCAGACGCCTCTGTGTCCAGGAACCGACCTAGAAGATCATCGGAGATGGTACTATAAATCCATTGAGAAACTAGAGCGTCTAGTTCCTTCCATGAATCATAGGATGGGTCTGTTTTAGTGGGGGCTGGGGTATCGTCAAGATGATCTAAAACCTTATAGGCTATGGCGTGAAACTTGAAAAGTTTCACCCAAGAAGAGTATGTGACTTTTGTTCCGTCTAGAGTACGGATCTTGGTGTTTATGTTAGAGACAGAATATGCTGGGTGTAAGGTTTTGGCTGCAGTGTTATTTTCTGATTGAGAGGCTTCTGGTTTATCATCAGCTTTGGAATCCATGGGTGCGGCTAAAACAGGCTGAAAAGGGGTAGGATAGTGATCGAATTTGGGGCTGCAGAGGTATTGAATCAGAAAGAAGAAAAAAAAGGAGAGGGATGGCAAAAGTTGCTAGGATGTCGGCTGCAGTGGGCTGTAGTCAAGAACCGAGGCTCTTGAAAAAGAAAAAGAAGGAGAAACCGGGTAGTCAGAACCGAAGCTCTGATACCATGAAAGCTTTGAGAGTTCGTATTATTTCTGAATGACTGATACAAAGCAAACGATCCCATTATATAGGGATAAATACAAAGATAACCCTAGACCTATTTTAGGAACAGATATACATAATTACAAGATAATATCAATTATACAAAAATATAATTAACTCCTAAATTAGTGTCGGCTAAGATAAGTGTGGAGTGACAGAAGAGAGTAAGCACATAATGAGTGTCTAACAATAGTTGCTACGTTAACCAAAGCATACCATGAACAATGTACTATGTAACTAACAAGTAGGTAATATAAACATAAACCATATCACCTAGAATGTTGAGTCTTGCACGTGGAGTGAAGCGTCGTTGTGGATCGTTGAGCACTGTACAGGTTATAGTCTGGTTTTATTAAAAAGCTTTTTCCCTTTTAAAAACCAAGTTCACTATAACCAATGACTCTGATACCAATCTGTCACACCCCCAAAATCCACAAGCGGAGTATCACCGCATGAAGGCGTGACTGACCAGGATCAAGCCACCAATAATATTGAACAACATAATTAAGTAATAAAACCAACCACAATATAATTGGTGTCTAAAGAAAGTAACCAACTTTTAGTTAACAGCGGAAGCATATAAAGTAAAACCCAAACATAAGTTTAAATGTTTAAAATGGAACTCATCAGTCCATGTCCCACAACGATCACTCCTCCCTGTGCAAGCTCCATGTGTACCTAACAACCTGCATGGCATGTAACAATGAGTCAACAACAAAGTTGAGCAAGTTCACAGTTGGTTGTTTAGTTTTACAAGTTTGTTTTGAAAACCATAAGTTGTTTCGTAACCACAAGTTAACCAGTATCGTTATTTCCCAATCCATATCCATAATCAGTGGGGGCTTCCCCATGTGAACCACTAGACCGTTAACATATCGACGACTGACGAACAATAGTTGTGCCCTACGTCAATGTCTATCATCATTGACAGTTTGCCATGATCCATTAGTACACGCCCGTTCGAACGACACGGTGTGAGGTTTGTCAAACCTAATAGCGCTATTAACTAATGACCCGCTCGCCATCGGCCTCGGCGATTAAGTCGATATAAAATGAGGGACTTCGGTGATAGAGTTTTGGCTAGTAGTTTAAGGTTGTTGTCCTACCCAAGGAGGACGAACGTACGTATTCTACCCAAGGAGAATACACAGGATTTATATTGGCATCCTACCCAAGGAGGATGGCCTTACATATCCTACCCAAGGAGGATATGTAGGTTCCGTTTTAAATTCTTTAACCCATTCCCAACCACCGGGAATCCCATGCCTTAGAAAGTGTGTGAACTCACCTCGGTTTGCTCGGCAGATACACAAAATGGTCACTTGAGCTATATGTGGTCAACCACGTCCTAACATGGTTACCATACAAGTCAGGTCTAGGTTCAAGTAGTGCACGTAAGTTTACACAGAACTAACAAGTCAAGAACACGTAATGATCATGGCATACACATTGAGCATGATAAACAATTCAGTTAAACACATAAAACCCGAACTTGTGCGATCAGGATGTATTGGGCTGAGGTAACAGTGTAAGCGCAATAGCATCTTGTGCGATTGGGTAGTTGGAACCCAAACAACTACCCGGCCCAACATGTTGTGCGATCCAAAGTTCACCCGGCCCTGTTTATAAATAAGCCCAATAATATCTACACAGCCCAATTAATAACAGACATTGATCTTGTGCGGTCCAGATGGACTTGTGCGATCCAGTTAAGTTGTGCGACTGGGTTGGGCCATTCGGCCCAATAGCATATGTTAAGTCTAACTACTGTGTGTGCCCCAAGACTTATGCGATCGACACTGGCTTGTGCGATCCACATGCCTTGTGCGATCATGCAATCTAATATGTACACATTGCTTTAATAGTTGTACCCTAGAATATCCTATCTTGTGCGATTGGGAGCTTGTACGACTGACTTGTGCGACTAAGCTCTTGTGCGATTAGTTACTAGTTTCCTTAATTTCATGCAGTCGGTTTCAATCATTCAATAGTTTCCTATTTTGCATCAAATCGGTCAAACAATCAAACAGTTTCCAACTTGAATGTGGATCGATC
Source organism: Helianthus tuberosus (assembly GCA_030545235.1). Taxonomy (NCBI): domain Eukaryota; kingdom Viridiplantae; phylum Streptophyta; class Magnoliopsida; order Asterales; family Asteraceae; genus Helianthus; species Helianthus tuberosus. Next base: position 77,265,443 of record CM060424.1, on the reverse strand, counting down.
AAACTAAGGTTTTTATCCTCTAATTCATAAGAACCCTAATTACATTCATAGCATAAACATCAACCACATCTTCAAAGACATTAACAGGTTCATGGCCTTGATTACTAACATGTACCCTATCATAACATTGCAACATTTATCCGAATGATAACATATCACAGCTGATTATCATGTATTCGGTTCTTTAACATCATACGATTATCAATTCTACAATGATCTAAATGTACTACACATATGAACCGATTTTCATGAACATCATACCTCACCAATCATAAACAATCATATATCATTCGTAAATCATTGTATGAGAACGTATAAATCACAATAACATTTAACAAAACAATAACTATGAAACACTAACCGGTTGAAGATAGAAAGGATGATCCGAATCAAAAGCTTCGATGGAAAGGGGGTGTGTTGCCGTCGACTTTGAGAGGGAGAGAATAGGGTTTGGTGTGTATTTTGAGTGTTTGCAACAAATGAGAAACAAAACCCCACAAAGGTGTTTGTATGCGTATAAGAGGAGTGGGCCGAACCCATACAAGGGCTGCCCTTTTGGGTTTCGAGTACAATAAGTGTAGGCCGAGAAGAGTGTGAAGCAAAAAGACCAAAGGCTTGTGCGATCGGGTTAGAGTTTTATGTTATGCGATCGCATCACATAATCATATAACATATTTTACACAATCCACATAACACAATATCATAACATTCCATTAAATCAATGCATCACATAATCACATAACGTTCAGACATGTTACATCAAAGCACACAAAAGAGTTCTAAAACACGAGTTGTCACAGCGAGGGCCACCTAGTCTACAACTAGGGCTAGCGTGTCACACCTAGGTTTGCCACGTGTGTGACACGTGGCCTGGAACGCTTATCCGGTCAACTTTAAGTTGACGCGGCCCGCGTAAGCCTAAGCTTACGTTTTACGTGGCCCGCGTGAAACTCAAAATTCTTGTTTTCTTGGTTTTTCATGTGTATTAGGGTTTCAGGGGTCCGGGTTTTCACTTACGGGTCGATTTGGGGCATTTTGTAGGTCCTTACACATACATACATACATACATACATACATACATACATACATTATTCCTTTGTGTACATTCAATCTCATTTAATACATACGTACATACTTTCATATATGTATACTCATACATCTATTTACATACACCCGAAAACATACATGCAAACATAAACACGTCTATACGTACATGCTTACATACTTACATATAGTTATACGATGCATATAACGTAGTTAGATAGCCTTCACACAAGTTTGGAGTTGAATAATGCGAAAAATATGAAAGAACTAGCGATTGGCACAAGAAGAATCCCATCTGGCGCAACCTTGTGCCAGTTCTGGCGCAATACAGAAGACATCAGTCAGGGGCGCAACCTTGTGCCAGGGGGCGCAACCTTGCGCTAGGTTCAGACCTGTAACTTTCAGCTTAACGAATTTTTACAACTTCGGTCATAACTTTCTCATTTCTTGTCCGTTTTACGATCCGTTTCTTCCCATATGATCGTAATTTGGTCCTCTATCATATGGACTCAAAATCTAACATCCGAACTATGGAAGTTCTTAACTTATTTGCTTTCGGTTTAATATTCATTTACGAATTATTCGACCCGTTCATGTTTTTATCAAACAACTCATATGTTTATACCCAAAACTCACATGAACGTTATAACTATAACACATTTACATTATCCGGAGTTCCGTACAATGAGTTTATGAACCCGATTCCCGGTATACGTTAAACTTATTCATTTCAATAAATTTTACGTAATTGAACTTTATTAGCACAATTTCCTTACACGAAATTGTTCCCATTGGTCACGTCTCAAACCAAGTCCTTTGCCCAATAACCCGCGTCCCCGTCTCTCGGTTAGCGCACTTATGAGAAAATTCTACCCGTTACCCAGATTATAATACTGTCGTCTATACTTATGCAACCATTCTGTAATGAAATAAATTCTTATTTTGACCCGTTGGTCTACATAGTGAAAACCTTCACTTCTAAATAACCAAATCCTAATAGGCTTCGATTATCATACTTAAGTGACTAGCACATAACTTTGCTTAAATAATCTAAGAAGTGATTCGGAAACCACTTACCTAATACTACTCATTTGATATCATCTTCAATAACGCATTTCAACATAACCTCTAACAATTATCATACACTTAATTCCATTACTACTAAAGAGGGAGCCCAGGAGTTTACTTACCTCGTGCATCCGAGTTCACGCATAGCTTCCGTGTTTACCTTCGACATGTGGCGCTTTCATGCTTATGTCCATGTTAACATGACTCCTATCCGTACATGTCGTCATATTCATAACATAGTTAGCTCACATACTTTCATTCATTCGGCTTTCAAATCATGCAATATTTGACTTTCGTTAATTTATTAGCGCATATATAGGATATGTATCATCACACTTCATTACTACCATACATGACACATAAATTAGTTAGTTCCTGACGCATAAGTTCTTGCATACAGATTTTTCTTTTACCTTCTAACTACAATCCTATACATAATCCATTCTCATTTTAGATTACGCCATTCATTTACATAACAATTACATTCACGCATCATTCGCATTCCATAACACATTTCACAAAATATCAACTTTACATTTTCCATATACAATGCAAGACTTCCCAATTCATTCATCATTTACAAAATCAACCATTCAAGCATTTAATCGAACACTTTGTGTGCATACCACATTTCAAGCACTATGTACATGTGCTTTATGCATAACCTCGAGAGCGGCATGGAACTTATTCCTACCATAGGCTTGCCAAGCAATCAATCCTCCTCCTTTTTAACTTTTATACCTTTGTAAATATCAAGAGGACTTTGTGGGTTAAGGGTTAGGCTTGGGTTAAAGGTAGGTGGTTGGGATAGTGGTTAGTGGTTAGTAGAAAAAGGGCTAAAAGCGTAACAAGTGTCGGTTTTCGTAAGACTTTCTATTTTTATTTTGATGAAGCTTTTATTCAAACAAAGTTATTTTTGATGAACTTGTTTGTTTATTTTCTTTTTGCTTCATCATCAACAATTCTCTCTCTCTCTTTTTTTTTTTTTTTTTTTTTAACGAAAAACCGAACTTGTTACTAAAACAAAGGGTTAAAAATAAAAAAGGTTTTGGTGGGTAAAAGGGTTTTTGGTTTGGGTGATGAAATGAAAAGGTTTGGGCTCAAATGGGCTAACTAGGGGGATTTTTTTTTTTGGGTAGGTGGTAAAAGAAAAAGAAAAATAATGGTGTAGAAATAAAAAGGGTTAGTCCTAATTCCTCTATCATTTACTTACTCGGGTTTAAGTTGATAAGGACCGGGAATGTATCGTCATGGCAAGTTCTAGAGTCGTAAGAACCAAGCGGCTATTCACACAAGAAACGAAAAATGAGCATTTAGTTTTAATGATATGTAATTGTGCTCAATAAAGGCTCAAAACTCACTTTTGTGGGAATGGGTTTTTATGTGATCAAGTATATATAATCAAATTTTAACTAAGTTTGTCATGCTTTTTCATAATTTTCTTATGTTGGTTCTTTTTATCACTACGCTATTGGTTGTAAATTTGTAAAAATATAACCTTTTTGAGAACTTGAATTTCCCGAGTTAAACCTAGACAAGTAAAAAAATGAAATTTTTGAAAAAAATTTGGGGTGATTAGCGGTTCCAATAGAGTTTTGTGTAAGGCTTGTATTTAGGACTTGCAAAATTCAAGGTTTTAGCATCCCCCCACACTTAAATTACACATTGTCCTAATGTGTCCCAAAAATAAATTTTTAGGTTGATTAGATGTGTAAAATAGTGTTTAAAAAGCAAAAATTTGTGTTACTGGGCACTGAACACGGCCCCGTGTTATCCGGGCACGGCCCCGTGTTCAAGTGCCAGTAACAAAATTAAAATAAGAGAGACAGAAGTCTGGACACGGGGGCGTGTTGGGTGAACACGGCCCGTGTCCAGGTACCTGAACTGGGCGTTTTTCTGCAGGTGGTTCAGCACGGGGCCGTGTTGGTTGGGCACGACCCGTGTTGAACCTTCTGAAATGGAGAGAATTGTCGGGTTGCCTTGTTCTTGTGCATGAGTTCATTTTTCTCGTTCCCCTTTTCATCCTTTACCATCATGAGTGTGTTTTATTCCTGAAAATTAAAACTAACTAGAAAACATAAAAAATAATCTAAATTAAACTAAGGATAGTTCCGTGGAATGCCTCCATGGTGCGCCACGTTTATAAGGGTCCTTGGCTAGACCCAAAGCCTGGTCATATGTTACTCAAGTGGGATGTGTTGCATCCCATGTTACACCGTCGGAGAGCGTCATCCAAGCTTGAGTCTATGACCTTCATGTAGTTGACCGGATCTTCTTCCTCTACTCGCTTTCCACATTCAAATTTCACTTCCTCATCCCCAAACTTCAATGTTAGAGTTCCGTCATTCATATCCACCAATGCTTGGGCGGTGGCTAGAAATGGCCTCCCGAGGATGAGAGGGACATCGGTGTCTTCTTCCATGTCTAGGATGACAAAGTCGGTTGGAAAGACGAATTTGTCAACCTTGACTAGCAGATTTTCGGCGACACCTTGTGGGAATTTGACGGACCTGTCGGCGAGTTGTATGCTCATCTTTGTAGGGCTTGTTGTTCCTAGGCCGAGTCGCTTGAACATTGATGTGGGCATGAGGTTGATGCTAGCCCCAAGATCGGCTAAAGCATTTCGGACGGGGGACTTCCCAATCGAACAAGGGATTGTGAAGCTCCCGGGGTCGATTTTTTTTTGTGGAAATTTGTTGAGTACTAAAGCTGAGCATTCTTCGCCTAAGTTAACTAATTGCAATGATTCAATTTTCATTTTGTGAGTGAGAAAATCCCTCATGAATTTTGCATATTTAGGCATTTGGGTTAGGACCTCAATAAAAGGAATATTAACATGCAATTGTTTTAGTAAACTTTCAAACTTTGCGAATTGCTCATCGGTCTTTTGACGATTTAACCTACCGGGGTACGGAATTGGAGGAGTCTTGGTGGGCTCTTGATTTGGTGTAGAAGCCTTTTCTGGCGCAGGAGGAGTCATAGGCTGGCTAGAATGGCTTCTTTCATTTGGCGGCAATGGAGCATCCTAGGGACCCACGGTTCGATTTCTTAATGTGATGAGATGTACTTGTGCCTTCGGGTTCGTTTCGGTATTACTAGGTAACGCGCCTTGTGGTCTCTCGGAGAAATTTTGAGCTAGTTGATTTAATTGTTTTTCAACGTTTTGAATGCTAGCTTGTTGATTTCTGAAATTCGATTCCAATTGTTGAAATCGATCCGAGTTTTTCTTTTCAGTGTCAGAGATGAGGCGAGATACAATATCTTCAAGCCTTTCTCTTCCACCTTGTTGTTGAGAAAAATTTTGCGGTTGTTGAAAATTAGTTCGTTGGTTTTGTTGGTTACTACTATTGCCGGGATCTCTCCAACCAAGATTTGGGTGGTTACGCCATCCTTGGTTGTAGGTACCCGTTGGAGGACCCGACGGCCTAGGTCTATTATCCATGTAGTTTACCGTTTCAGTTTGTTCATCTAATTCTTTCATACAACTCCAATTTTCATGTGACCCACCACACCCTTCACAAGCCATAACCGAGGCCGTTTTTGTCATTTCTAGCCTTTTGATTTTTGAAGAGAGGGCCTCGATTTGGGCTTGTAAAGAGGTGCTTTCATCAACCTTATGGGCGCCCGGGGCAATAGATTTATTACCTCGGGGAGTGTGCCATTGAAAATTGGTTTGAGGAATTTCCTCAATTTGGTTATATATTTCATTTGGGCGACGATTACCTAAGAGTCCCCCGGAGCTTGAGTCAAGTGTTTGTCTTGTGTGTGGCAACAACCCATTGTAGAAAGTGGATACTTGTTGCCACACCGCTAGACCGTGATGAGGACACTTTCTTAGAAGCTCCTTGAATCTTTCCCAAGTTTCATATAAGGATTCCCCATCCTCTTGTGAGTATGTATTAATTTCAGTCATTAATTTAGCCGTTTTAGCAGGAGGGAAATACTTATATAAAAACTTTTGGGCAAGTTCATCCCAAGTGTTTACCGATCCAACTGGGAGGGTGTTAAGCCAAGCCTTAGCTCGGTCTTTTAGTGAAAATGGAAACATTCGAAGGCGGATGGCGTCATTTGATGCTCCATTGATTCGAAAGGTATCACATATTTCTAAGAAGTTAGTAATATGTAGATGGGGATCCTCGTCCGCAAGCCTGTGGAAGGTTGCGGAGTTTTGGAGCATTTGTATCAAATGCGGCCGAAGTTCGAAGTTGTTGGCCTCGACATTCGGTGCATTGATAGCAGCGCCAAGATTGCCTACGGTAGGCCGTAGGTAATCCATGAGGGTACGTTGGTCCGCCATTGGAAGTGGGTCCCCCGAAGCTTTCTCTTGATTTTTAGCTTTAAGTCTTTTTCTGAGAAAGCGCTCGGGTTCTTCTAGGGGTTCTTTTATGTCTCTACTAGAACTGGAGCTCATGCGCTACGTAGGAGGTTCAAATGTGGCGCCTGGGTTCCAAGTCCTGCAACAAAAACAGAAAAGAACGTTGGTCAGAATGTTCACCACGGCCCCGTGCTCAGTGAACACGGCCCGTGGTCAGAAGTACAGTAATCGTTTTCTGTATCCCAGTTACTGGGAGTTGGACACGACCCCGTGTTGCACCGACACGGCCCCGTTTTCAGCTCTCTGTAACTCAGAAAATAAAAACTGCCAGTGATGATGCTGGGCACGGCCCGTGTCTGACCGGGCACGGCCCGTGCTGAGCTCTGCAGAAGCTGAAAAACTAAGAAAATCCTAAAAAAAAATAAAAAGAAAAAGGAAAAATGATTAGGCCGTTGATTCCTAACTTTCTTAAAATCCTTGTGTCCCCGGCAACGGCGCCAAAAACTTGATGCGTGCGAAGTGTCGTATATATTAGGTGTATATTTTAAGCCCTTTTTAACACTTATTTTAGCCAAGTTTTAAATTTATAAAACACGATATTTCACTAACACTAAACACACATATGGGCAAGTGCACCCATCGTTGAGTGTAGTATAGCGTTGGTAAGATACCGAGGTCGTCCAAGGACACAAGAGCTTTTAGTACCGGTTTATCCTCAACGTCTAATCAAAATAAAAGTTTAGAAAAATGTTTTAAACTAAGAAAAATAAAAACTAACTAAAATGCTGAAAAATAAAATAAAAAGAAAAACAGATAGACAAGATGAATCACTTGGTTCCGACTCGTATCTAGTATAACCTTTGATTATTTCCGCACTTTTGCACATAATTAAGAGATTATCTTAGTTATTGTAGTAGGCCCCTCTTTTGAAGGTGACGTTACTCTCACCCCAGTAGTTTGAGTCAGCAAGGATACAATCCTAAAAGGGTGGATTATTGGAAGATAATGAATTAAGTTATTAATGCAGTATTGTGGTAGGCCCCGCTTTTGGCGGTGACGTTACCCTCGGCTAAGTAGTCTGAGTCAGCAGGGATACAGTCCTAAATAGCCGGGTTATAGTATTAATAGTAGTTAACTTATGAGGGGATCAAAGAGTTTGGACCCCCGCCATCCAATACCGTGAAGTATTGAAGGAGGTCCTACTAAATTTGACCCAGGTCCATTGCAGGACCTCTAAACGCTGAACAATGGCAAGACCTTTACCAAACCGTTCCCTTAACCCCCGACCAGGTAGCCAACATACCTCCATATAGACCGTGGAGATATGAATGGTGAAAATCCTTTATTTTATATAGACAGTAAAATAATGCCAAGACACCACGGACAAACGATAAGGAAAGATCACCTTCAACATAAGTAACTAGTTATTAAAGTCATTAATACAAAACCAAATAAAAAGTGCAAAAGATTAGAAATAAAAAGTATTATACTAGACACTTTGTCTTCACCAAGTGATGTAAGAGACTTAGGCAAACATGGCCTTGATTGTCAAGAACTCTTACGATCAATCTTGGATCCCGAGACGACTCACACACTCTATGATGGACAATGGATGATGGTGTTGTGATGGTGGTGGGTGGTGGATGAAGTGTGAGAGAGGTGGTGTGCCAAGGGATGAGATGAAATGAATCCAAGCACTCCTATTTATAGGCTGAACAGAGAGCTGGGCACGGCCCCGTGCCTGTCTGACACTCTCTCTCCTCATTAATTGTAATTCGCAATTACAATAAATGCGCCTGCTGTACTTTCGACACGCCCCCGTGTCCGCTGAGCACGGCCCGTGGTGGGCAATAGAAGCTTCTATAGGTTTGTCTTTTCTGCTGCTTCTTGGGCACGGCCCCGTGCTGGCTGAGCACGGGGCGTGTTCAGTCTTCTGACTTCTCTATTTTGCTTTGGAAGGTGCCGTTGAGGGGTCGGGCAATCCGCTAATGTTCCTTTCCTTGTATTTATGTTGGAATTAGCTGTCTTTTTGCTTCTTTTGTGTTTTTGAGCTCATTTAATCCTGAAAATACAAAAGGAAGACAAAAACACTCTTTTTCCAATATTAGTACTTAAAAAGGGTTAGTTTTATGCCTTATTTGATGTAATTTATATGTTGCATTTTGCACACATCACCTTGTACATACTTTTATTGTCATTCTTGTATAAATGTTTCATTCTTTATAACTTATATCATAGTTATTAAACTTAACTAATTAAATTAAACTCTTAAACACCAAAATAATCTATTATAAATTTTGGGGTGTTACATCGTGTAACAATTACATCGTGTAACAAATAACTCTGACTATCCGCTATCTCTACTTCTAGGGGTACATGCATTCTTTCGATTTTAAAAAAGGGGTGTGATGCTAATTCACTTGATACAAACGATCTACTGGCTCCGGTATCAAATAACACATACGTAGGCATCGAGTTCAATAAGAATATACCTAATACAACATTCGGGTGGTCCTTTGCTTCTTTAGTTGAAATCTGAAACACTCCCCTTAGCCTTTGGGTTGTCCTCCTTTCTTACTTCCTTGTCTGTATTCTGTTGAAGCTTGGGGCATTCGGCTTTAACATGAACCGGTTGAAAACAGTTATAACACGTTCTGGTGGGATTAGGACATTTATAGTATGGATGTCCCTCTTCACCACAATTGTAGCATCCTTTCTTTCCCCCCAAGCACTCCCCCATATGTAACTTCTCACATGTCTTCCATTTAGGGATGTTACCTTTCGCCTTATCTTTCTTGCCGTGATCTTGAAATTTCTGCTTCTTTAACGGGCCTGAGTTGGGGACATTCTCAGACACTTTCTTCTCGCCCCTTTCCACTTGTCGTTTTAGTTCAATTTCCCTATCTCGGGCTCAATTGATGAGCTCGTTCAAGGTTTCACATTTAGAGGGAGTTATGAACTCCCGATACTCAGCCTTGAGCATGTCGTGATAGCGGATTATCTTCATTATTTCGGTTCTCACTATTCCTCGACAAAATTTTAGCTTGTCGAGAAACATATTGGTGATTTCATCGATCAATTCTCCTTTTTGGTGAAGACGTAAGAAATCTTATTGGATCCTGTCAATGGCAGATTGTGGACAGTGATATTTTAGGAAAGATTCCTTGAACTCTTGCCACGTCAAGGTTTGAACTTTATCTCCCCCTATTTCTTTACAATAGGCATCCTACCAGCCTTTAGCTTAGAGTTAGAACAATCCGGTCGTGAATATTACTTGACCTTCCTTTTCACAATGACTTCTTACGAACACCGCCTCCGTGCTTGCAATCCACCTTTGACATGCTATAGGATCAATCTCTCCTTTATAGGGTAAAGGATTGCAAGCCATGAATTCTTTGTACGTGCATTTACGAGTTCCTTTCTTTCCTTGTATCTCGCCAATCATTCCTTTTAGTTCGTCCATCTTACTCGTCATCATTGTTTCCACCAATTCCAGTACATGACTCTCTACTTCTAGGGCTAACCGGGGAATATTTGCCTCGATTGCCTTTCCAACTTCTTTCGAAATCATAGTTTTTAATTGTTCTTACCGTGCCACTTCGTCATTATTCGTGTCTCTACTATCCGCCAACTACACAAACACACCTTTCTTTTATTAACATTCTACAATTTATAGATAATTGCATTCTCATACATTCTTTATACCATATGGTAAAAATGTCCGAAGAGCATTCGTGTATCAATCATAAGTTTGAGTTACTTATCATCCCATACATTCTCGTTCATTCTTTCGGAAAACTTCATTTCCGACATGCCTTACTAAGTTAATATAGGTGCACATACTTCTTTTATTAGTTATAGACACCATTCGGGACTAAACAAGGGTCACAGGATGGGTTTTAGAAGGTTTGGGTCGCGTCATGGTTCAAAACAAGTTAAACAACGTTTCTGGGGCATCACTGGGCGTCGGCGACGCATATGGGGGCCGTCGGCGATGCCCCTTGCATTGTTGCAACGCTGGTTTTTGCCGTAGGCAGGAGATTAAGGAGTTGAGAACCCAAGCAGCGTCGGCGACGCACCAGGGGGCCGTTGGCGACGCCTCCTCTGTGTTGCTGACGCTGTTTTGCCTTGTTTTCACTTGTTTGACCCGTTTCCAAGCCCCGTTCCAACCCGAACTGTCCCCAAATGTTCCGAAATGACCCGTATCAACCCACACCCTTCTGTAACATCCCATAACCATCCCATAACGTCATATAACATTCCGTAACTATATTTATTCATTATGCAAAATTTTAAACTTTAAAGGTACTTACTTGCTTCGCACCTCGGATCGAACTCACACTACGCACGAGCTTTCGGTTTGAGTTCAAGCACTTGGTACTTAAATCCCTCAAACCTAGGCTCTGATACCAACTTGTTACGCCCACTTTTTCACATTCGAAAATAAAAGTAATGACTTACTATTTTTAATAAAAATTGGGCATGACCCGTTCGAACTATGAGTGGTTCCCTGCTTTTAACAATCTTCATTCACTAATTCTACGACACGTTCAAAATACATAACAACAACCGTAAACGAAAACCGTAACATTACGTTTTAAACATTTACCATCAACTAGGATTTTGCAAAAGACATAGCATGCCAAGCTTTAAAGTCTAGCTACTAAACATAAGTTATTTACAACAAAAGTATCTTTGACCCATTGACATCATTACAAAAGTAGCGGAAGCGCATGGTGGGCATTGAAGCGTGTTCGATCCGAGCGAAGCTTGACCATTAGATTTGAGTTTTACCTACATCACAACATCAAAGGAAACTTCATTATAATCTAAATTTCTTCCTTCTGACATAAGGTTTTAACTCACGGATTTATGACAATCATGCCATTCGCGTAACTTACAAGTTTACTTGTTAGATTAGTTTCATCATTCTTTTACTTGAATATGTTCCTAAAATGAACATCATACCTTCATTCTTATTCTTACATTCTAATCCTTTCGACCCGTTCATAAAGGGGTCTACATAATTTCCTTCTCTTGCATATCATTCTAATATATTCGACCCATATGCAATGAGTTCTAAACATGGTTCTTCTCTTGATTATTACAATTGCCACACTATATTATAAAAGTAAAACTATAATAAAACCATGATTCGTACAAGTAATGTACCTCGTTCTTGATTTCCTTGTTGCTTCGCATGACTTGAACTTTCTTCCTTTACACCTATACATAACCATTCATACTTAGAATTCATGCCGTATACACGTTTACATACATTCTTTGATAAGACATCATATATTTTTAACACCTACTTCATAAGCACATTCAAATCACGATTTTTACATAATGTTTATGGCTAATATGGCTGAATTCTTAATTGAGGCATTTCATCAAACACTTGGTGTGCACAACATCAACAAACCACAAGGTACAAGTGTTCATAGCATAGTTCTACTTGTTCATTTTCTAGTTTAACAAGATTCAATCAAATTCATACCTTTCTTTAATCCTACATCAAATTATTTAATTTCTCTATCACATACAAGATCATGCATCAATTCACATCTATTAGCATTTATTAAAATCATCATGTTCATCATACTTTTACAACAAGTGGGTATAAACCTTAAATCATCCAAATAATCAAAATCAAGCAAAATTCTCAATCTATTGTGAAATCCTAACTCACAATTACAACCTTTCTTTCATCCTACATCAAATTATCTAATTTCTCTATCACATACAAGATCATGCATCAATTCACATCTATTAGCATTTATTTAAATCATCATGTTCATCATACTTTTACAACAAGTGGGTATAAACCTTAAATCATCCAAATAATCAAAATCAAGCAAAATTCTCAATCTATTGTGAAATCCTAACTCATAATTACACAAGATTTCCACATGAATTCATGATTGGGTTAAAACCCACTTTCTACAAATCACCAAATCAAAAATTTTGACTTACCATTCGTTGAACAAGCTTAGATGGTTAAAGATTTGAGTTCATGCATTAGTTTGGGCTCTTAATTCCTCTCTAACCTTGTGAATTTCTGGAAACTAGGGTTTCTCCTTGGTTTCTTTGCTCCTGGTCGATCCACAGAACACACCAGAGTGTGTGTTTTGTGTTTCTTTTTTGTTTATTAACAACTTTCATCACTTTTACAAGTTCAACCCCTCTATTTCTAATTGTTATTTATTATCACATTAACTTTCATTCTTGTTGAACTAATATCACATTCATTTAACTTAGTTAATATTACATAATTTGACATTTAGTTAATATTACATAATTAGGTTGGTCTGGCACCACAACTGCAACTTCCTCACCATTACCACCTCCTTCTGTCACACCCCTTTCAGAGGTGGAAGCGCGAGGTGTGATCGTGATTGATTCTCATTGCATACGATAAGTAAACATACTACATGATATAAAACAAACTCCAATTTGCCATTCAATGTTCAACATCCAAAATAGAAGTTAAGTTTTGAGTTCACATCTCAACAAAAGATAATTGTTTGAAAAGTTCACAACATCATTTTAAATTAAAAGATCATGGTTTTGCTTCATATATCTCCGCGAGGAGGCGGGATATAGCAAACAAATCCATCAAAATGTGGCAAGGAGCGTAGACACATATCATCTTGAACATGAACCTAACTTCTTAAACATAAGCCCGCAGCATCCACTAATTTCCTGAAATACATGTAAGTTTAAAAATCATCAACAAAAGTTGGTGTGAATTCATGCAGTTTGTGTAAATCATAAGAGTAGTAGTTGTAAGAATCATGGTATGTAATTGTAAAATGTACTTGAAAAATGTATTATGTAAATGTAAGGAAATCGAGATCGCTAATGGTTTGCAGGGCCATTAACATGTGTGAAGACATAGGATCCAAACCTTAGGCATTTTTCCATCAATTTATGACTCGAGACACAAAAGCACCCTTAGGTAAAAAGTGGCGCATAGTGTGGCTGCCTGAAACCCATTAGATATAACCTTTCGCTCCCTGGTCTAGGTATATAGTTGATTAATGGTGCTTAAGTCTCACCCTATTCCTAACATGATCTATGCATCATTCCTTAGTTTTGTTCCAACATACCATAGTACATGTATTTTCCCCAAAGTTTAGAAAACCAAGAAAATGTTTAAAAGTGGGGACATGAACTCACAGATTTGCGTCTTCAGCGTCTAAACTCCACCGGTATCTTCTTCGTCGGGACGTAACCTATAAATGTCCTATGTATATTAATCACCTAAACTTGTAACTTACTAAGTACAAGTTACCATCTTGTCTTATGTATTTGCTTTGCTTTAATTGCATATGTTCTTGAATCGTTATGATTATATATTTCACAAAATATATAATTGTACATGTGTGAGTTGTGTTAACTAATTATGTTCTTATTGCGGCTTCATGCCTCGCACGAATAAGGTGCGTATATTCGAGACATGTGTAGGTCGTATCCATGGTCGTCGGGTTTCGCCCGTTCGTAGCATTGTGGTTAATTTAAATTGTATTTCAACTTGTAATTATATATATTTTTTATCCTAAAAACTATATACATATATAGAATTTAAGAACGATGTATGTTAAAAATAATATATTTTTAACTTGTCCTTGTATTTGTTTACTTGTATTATTTCTCAAAATAAATATAAGTTAATTGTTTAAATAATATTTTCAATATTATTTTTAGTATAAGTATACTTAGGCAAGTATACATGTATTTATCTATAAATACTTATGTATTTTGTGTTAATTTCCAAAACCATGTCTTGTGATTTATAATACTTTCCGGAATTATATTTCTTAAAAATAATATATTTTTAAGGTTTGTTTGATATATATATTATCACTTGTCTGATTTTGTATATATATTCGGACAATACTTGAACAAAATAAATATATATATTTAACAATCATGACAAAAAATATATATATATCAAACAAACCTTAAAAATATATTATTTTTAAGAATAACAGTTTTTTGTCATGATTGTTAAATATATATATTTATTTTTGTCATGATATATATTTATCTAAATATATATATTTTGTTCAAGTATTGTCCGAATATTATCCAAGTCCAAAATTGCTAAGGAATATATTTATATAAATATATTTTCTTGTATTTGTTCATATACCCTTTCATGGGTTAATTTTGTATATATTAATTATAAATATTTCTTTGTGTATTTTTTTGTGTATTTTTATGTGTATTTTGGTAGTTATACTCCTTTGGAGTATTTAATGTATTTTCGAGTTCCTAACATATACTAATACACATAATATACACTTAGTACATAATTTTTGTGACCACTAAATATATATATTTTTCCTAAAAATATAAATACTTATAATTGATTTTATCTTTGGAGAAAACCTTGTTTTCTTGACTTGAAATTTGTATAAATTAGGAAACGTTGGTAAATATTTTTGGACAATTTTTGTAAAGAAAGTTTCACCAAAACTTATATTTTTCTAAGTGTCAAAGTTTTATAAAAATTTTGACATAGTTTCCCCTAAAAATGGAGGTTTCCCATGTTTTTAAAACATGTGTTTATGTTCTTTAAATCATCAAGATTCAAGTTTCAACAAATTTCATAAGTAACATTCACTAACACCATCATGTTTAACCATATGATGAACTTGAATATTTTTAATAATGTGTAGTCTTTCAAAACTATACTTTAAACACTTAGATCTTTCCAAATCAAGCATTCTTGTTAAACTTTAGTAAACTTTTATGAAACTTTATTTCACAAAATTAACCATCCACAGGTTTAATGGTTTCAAGATAATGAGAAACATACTTTAAAACCATTTTCATACTCACTTTGAAGACCTTCAAGTTCATCATCAAGTTTCTTCATGGATCTTTCAAGATCCATGCTTAAACTTGTCAGATCTAAGCTTCTAACAAGCTTACACATGATGGATCTAACTAAAAACACAAGATTAACAACAACTTCATAACATACATCAAACAACACTAAAATCACTTGTTTTTCTTTAGATTATGTTAGATCTTTATGTGTTCATCTTTTAAAGTTTAGTTTCTTAGATGGTGTAACTTGTACATAACATTAACATGAAGTAACATAGAGTTTAGGAGGCTTACTACTAGCTCTTGTGGCTAGGGAAGTGGCAAGAACAAGATGAAGAAGAAGATGATGAAGAATTGGTGGTTAAAAGCTTCCTAGAGAGGTCCTTCCACTTCTTGTGCTTGAAACCTTCTTTGATGATCCTTATACACCTTTGGAAACCCTTAGATTGCTTGTATATTGAAAGGAAAAATTGATGGTGTTTTGGGTGTGCTTGACCGAAACCAAGGGGAGGATGAGGGGGGAGAAGATGTGCCTTGAAATGTTAGATGAAAAGTGATGTTGGTTTAGTGTTCATGATAAGGTTCTTTATAATACATGTCCATCCTTTCTCCATTATATAAAACTAATGACCACTAAGCACATATGCAACTTTAGGAGACAACATGAGGGCACGTGGGGCCCTCATGTTGACCGTCCACTTCCCGGGGGGGGGGGGGGTAAAGTGTAAAAGTTTGGAAGGTGAAGGTTTAAAGTGTAAGTTAGGGCTTAATGTTAGGTTAATTGTGTTTATGTGTTTTTAAGTGTTTTAATGTGTTTATGACCAATACTAGCTTTAAAACACTAAAATAATGTTTCAAGTTCGTTTTTTATGTTTCCGGTAGTGTTCGGTTAATTATTCAGTTATCGGTTCATTAAAGTGCTAAGTAGTGAAATTTACAAGGTACGAAGTTCCTTTTGTGACATGTTTTCATTCCCGACACTTTGCAAGTATTCCGGATGTTTTATACCACTTTCTGCATGTTATTTTGATGTTTAAATGCTAAATTTTGCTGAAATATGCAGAATTATGCGTTTAAAGTGCGTTTCGGATAGTTTTTAGTGCTTATATTAGCTTCTGGAAAGTGTTAAGGTAAACCCTTCATCACACACTTGGGTTTTAATGTATTTTTGATATTGGACCTACAACTAAGTCCTAAATCTATCGTTTAACTGCATGCTGAAGCTGTGCTGACACAGCTTGTCTAACCGGTGAGTTTACTAATCGTTTCGACGCAACGCTTAATGTATTGCACAATGCGATAAGTGAAGTATGAATCATAAATGAATTCAAATAATGCAAGCATATAATGTTGACGTTTAAACACATAAATGCAGGAATTAAATAATAACTATAAGAATAGTACGAAAATTACTGGTTTCGTGCCAGTTGTCACACCTTCATTCACAACCTCTTGATTTGCTACAATCAGCTCAAAATTCTACCCAATATGGTTATTGTAGGAGGCCTGTTGCTGCAGCACCATATTATCATTTTCATTTTCAATTGGCTAACCTGCTAATTCCTCACCATTCTCTACTTCATTCAAATTCTAGCCAACTTGATCATTTCCTACTTCATGCACATTCTGACCAACTTGATCATTTTCTACTTCATCTACATTCTGACCAACTTGATTATTTCCTACTTCATCAACATTCTCACCAGCCCCATCGTTTCCTACTTCATCAACGTTCTCACCGGCCTCATCGTTTCCTACTTCATCAACGTTCTCACCGGCCTCATTGTTTCCTACTTTGTCAACGTTATCATTTGCATTAGGCGGAACTGGAACTACGACTTCGTTCTCGTTTTAATCAATTGCACTAGCATCCGAGTTAGATGACGAACTGACGTTTCAAGTTGGGCACCCTCATCTTCATGCGCATCTTCAAGGTTGGCATTAACCAACTAAGCCATTGCAGTGAACATTGGCGCAGCTTTGAAGAGGCAAGGAGGGGCATCCACCCCGCCAATGTTTCAGTTAATAGTGTAATTTTTTTCTAATTTTCCGTTCGAAAATTTTAAAAATATATAGGTCCCCCCCCCCCCCCCCCCCCATTATTTTGCCTAAAAATTCCTTGCCCCAACCAAGTTTATTGTCCAAAATACTTATTCGTATTTTCGTATTGAGTTAAAAAAAAACACATGAAAACATGGCTGTTAGTAAGATTTTATAATTGTTTTTAAAGTAGATGTGAGTTTAAATAAAGTGTAAAACTAGTTTTTTTATAAAAAAGAAAGTGGTTATTCGTCCTGGTACTTACCATTTATCTCGCATCATTATAAATATTTTGATTAAACAATATTTAGCTTTTTTTATGTGTAAGAACGTGTCATTTATTAATGAAGATTATGTGGTTTTGGTTGGAGTTATTATTGTTTGACACGACCCGGACATATAACCCGAAACATAATGATAGGAAGAAAAATATTTTGGTCCCATAACTTTTCCCCTCTGCGAAACTTTTGTTCAAACTCCGCCACTGGCAGTGACTATTCCGTCTTCCAATGATCCCCTTTTGTCCTACCCACATAGCCTCCACGGAAGCAACACCGCCTCATCATCTTCTCTCACCATTAAGGACTTCGTTTAGATATTTGCCGTCCCATAGAGGTACCGAATTTTCTTTACTTTTATAGATTGTGTTTCATTTGATTCATAGTTTGAGTCTGCTCTTTTGGGTTTGATTTCATCTCAGATGTTCGGGAATGTTACTTGGCACCTTTAAGCCGCAAAATAAAGAAGTTTGTAGTATATTCGTTTTTTTGGAAGTTACTCGTGAAGTCATCCATGAAGATAATAAGTTTGGTGATATTTTTCTGTTCATAAAAACCACGAAAAACAAATAAATAACGCTCTACTTCTAACAAAAGTTTATAATAAACATGTAATTATTATGCTGAATTTTGAACATACCTGTTAATAAAAGACGAAGAGTGGAGAGAGTGAACATGAAGATGAAGAGGATGAGGAACAGAGAAGCACGTTTCCAGCGATCTTTCATGGCGTTAAAAGTTGCAGATCATCAAGAATTGGTGAGTATAAGACATGAGAATAAGATTTGAGGTTGAAGTTTACCGGTTTAGTTGGGAGGTTTCAACTTTCAACAGATAGTTGAGAATTTTGTAGAAAAGTTGAAGGTTCAAAGACCGGTGTTGAGAGTGAAAGGACTTTATACCAGTACATCACACACTAATATTGTGAGTTGTCAGTTGTGGGTAATGAATATATTATTATTATTAAGTTTTAGATTGCAGATTGTCGAATAAGAGAAAAAAATAGCACTGGTTATCTTTGTTGAACAAGAGAAGAAAATATCATTAGTTGTCTTGATTATTGATGCCGGCTTCATGCACATTTGAATGTAGTAGTAGCCATATCACGATTGGTTCTCCATCTAGTTTTAATTATTTTGTAAGATAAGTAGACTTTTTGTTTAATGATGTTATGGTTAAGTGTAGACTTATTTTGTTACACAAGTATACTTCTTTCTTAATATATCCTCCTTCGTGTCCAATCCTTCCTAAAAAACATTATTCACAAAACATCCCTCTTAACTAGAGGTGCATGAAACGGGTTTTGGGCCGTATTTGAAACCGGGTAGGGCCTGATCGGGTATTAGGAAGAACCGGGTAGGAACCGAAATCGGTTATAATAGATCCCAGTAGAACCGATTCGGGTATGACCGGGTTTAGGTTTCCCGAAACCAGTACAAATCAGGTATGCATGTTTTTTTTTTTTTTAATTTTACCGTTGGGAATAGGTTCCTAACGGTAATATAGCCATTTGGAACCGGTTTTTTTTACCATTATACCTCTCTAACATAGTATAAATAGCCAAATAGGCCTAGAATGTTTAGTTTTAACCACACCATTTTTCTAATAGTTTTAACCACACAACTTCTCTAACTCTCCAACGATGACAAGCAACAAGAATGTTGTTTTGGTTCTTGAAACCAAAAGAAACCCAGAGGTTTGGAAACCCTTCGACCTTTGTCTTATGTCAGATAACACCAAGATAGCTCGGTGCAAATATCAGGAGAAGTTCATGAAAGTGATGGCAAACTTGACTCTTTAAAATATAAGGAGAAACATTTTCTGGTTAAAAAGGCAAAAAAAAGGGGAGTCTTTTGGATCGGTTGAACCGCTGACCAAAAATAGTGGTGGTGTTTAACTTCTACTTTATGTGTTATTAGTTTAAGTTTATGGTTAATGTTTAAGCTTAAGCCTTAGGATATTAGGATGTAACGTTTAATATTTAATGTTTGAAGGTGTAATGTTTGAATGTTTAATGTTTAACTTATATAAAATTCTCCTATATATTAATAATTCATTGAAATGATCAGTACTTTTATTTCTAAAATTTTTGTCTTCACCTACAAATATATGAATAGTACTTTTATTATATATATGGTTTTTTTAATCATTTTATTTCTTTGTTATTTTTCTTAACTTTAATTATTTGTTTTATGACGGGTTGGGATAAATGCTACCGGTACCAATTGCCCATCCCTTATCACGGGTACCGTACGAACAACAACGGCATAGTACAACTTTTTTTTGTTGATTTTCTCCAACTTTTAATGATTTCCTTTTTTTAGTTTCAGGGGTAGGGATGAGCTCGGTGCCAACCAATACCGAATCGGTACTGGTACCAAAAATACCGGTTACCGTACCGGTATATAAAGGTAAAAACGGGTAGCGTACTGGTACCATGAACGTCAAAAGTCGGTACTGAATTGATATTTAAGATCTTTCAGTTCGGGAAATTTGGTACCGGTACCCAGTACCATTTGTTCATCTCTGACCATGGGGTTTCATACGAACAACATCATTACCGTACAACTTTTTTGGTTGATTTTCTTTCGGTTATCTTTTAGTGTTTTTTTCTACATTTTCTTTTATTCTTGTCAGCGGTTCCGTACGCAACGCGCTTGTACTGATTTCAAAACACATGTAAACACAGACTAAATAACAAAAGAAGTTTGCCGCAACGCGGCGACGATGATAAACCTAGTAACATTAATATTTAACATTACACATAAATACTAATATTAAAATACTTAAACTAAAACTAATATACTAAAACAAATATACTAATGGTAACCACAATTTAACATTCATTATAAGGTTTCAAATTTCAAGCTTAGTAAACGGTCTTTCAATTAAATTGTTCATACTCGGCTATTGATTTTTCAATAACTTGCTTATCGTCATTTGCGTCTTCCAACTCATCCATTTGTCAACGATAAATTTCGTGAAATCTTCCTATTGGTTGGGTCATGTTTAGGATATTTGCTTTAAGAGAATTACATCTACTTTCGGTTGGATAACCCATTTTCTCGTCAAACCTCTCCTTAACCCAAGACCAAAAACCCCTCCCAAAGTTATTACTTGGACCCTCCCTGCTTAAGTCTTCGGTCCCAACATGTATTAAAGTTAGACCAACGTGTACTCCTCATCGTCAATCCAAGCTTGAGACATTTTCGTAAGTTGTTTGTTTTGGGTAGGGATGTCCAAAAAGCTCGGAGCTCGTTTGAAGCTCGCTCGGATTTAGCTCAGAAAAAGCTCGCTCGATATGGCTCGGTTTGAACTGAGTCGTGCCGGCTCAGCTAGGTTAGAAAGTGAGCTTAGCTCGGCTCGGCTCATGACGAGCCAGATTAGCTCGGTTTGGCTCATTTGCTAGCTCGGCTCGGCTTGGCTCGGATTATTTTACTTTTAATATTCTATATTTGTATATACATTATAATATATCACAAATAGAAGATTATGATATACATGTATTTAGGAGTTTAATTTGATATCTATAGCATATTTGAATGTTGATTACCATGCTAATGAACTTATATTGTATTTCGTTGAAATTTAGAATTTAGTTTGTGTTGTTAAACTTGATTTTCGCTTGTAATGTATTACGTTGAGCTTATTTTTTATATGTTCTTTTGAACTATTGAAAAAAAATTAGACTACTGAATTTTGAGAGTTATGTATTAATTTTTCTTTTCAAAATCGAGCAAAACCAAGCCGAGCCGAGACAGCTCGGTTTAATACCAAGCCGAGTCCGAGCTTAGATTTCCAGCTCGGTTTTCAAATC
The DNA here is from genome assembly GCA_030545235.1 of Helianthus tuberosus. Lineage (NCBI taxonomy): Eukaryota > Viridiplantae > Streptophyta > Magnoliopsida > Asterales > Asteraceae > Helianthus > Helianthus tuberosus. Next base: position 77,244,040 of record CM060424.1, on the reverse strand, counting down.
CGAGCCGAGCCAGCTCGGTTTATAATCGAGCCGGGCTCGAGCTTGCTCTAGCTTGGCTCGGTTCGGCTCGTGAACAACCCTAGTTTTAGGATTTTTGGGTTCGTTTAAGTGTTTTCGAGTTGGGTAATTAACAATAGATCCCAAATGTATTTATATTGATTTTGGATGTCAAAGAACGGTTCCAACAATTAAAAACGGTCAATGTACTATTTTTAACGTTAGGAACCGATTTTGAGTTTTTTTTACCGTTAAACCTGTTCGTACCCGAGTAATTTCAGGTCGAGTAGGAACCGATGTTGGCAAAAAATAGTAGAACCGGGTAGGACCAAAATGGTATAAACAGGTTGGGATCGGTTCCTCTTACTAACACGTAGGAACCAGAACCAGTTCTGGGTTGAGTATTAAACCGGTTTTTTTTCACCTCTAATCTCAACTAGCTTTCTTATAATCCTTTTGTAACCACAAAACTTTTGCTTTCCTAAGCATGGTGAAGGTTAGAAACCCAATCAAATTAGTGTTTCTATTGAAAAAAGATTATGATTAGCTTCACAACTACCTTTTTTAATAGTCTGTGTCTGTGTGTTAAACCAAGTTAATTTGTTACTAAATTAATATATTTGTAAACTTGGGTTAGTATCAAATACAAAGTCTCCTAAAAAATAAGAAGTTGTAAGGATGGTATCAAACGGATTCCGATTGACCTCATTAAAGCGGTATTGAAACCGTCTCATGGAACTCTACAATATGAGATTTTAGGTTTTCACTTTTGGATTTATAGTTTATAGATTTTAGAATTTTTATTTACATTATTGTCTTTTTATTTAGCATTGTGTCTTTTCTATATTTGCATAACTGTGTCTTTTTGCGACGCATTGTGTCTTTTTTTCCTCGACATTGTGTTATACTTTTCGGCATTGTGTTATATTTTAGGATCCATTGTGTCTTTGTACACTTCTTAGATTTAGGAGATTTTGTAGGATAACTTGACCCTTTTTATCTTTGATGATAACATTTTTTTTTTCGTGTCTTGTTAATAGTAAGCAAATTATCATACACAAATCGTTCTCAATAAGATTAATCATGTTGGTTTCGTTACTTAATATCCTTGTAGAAAGTATATAATCATTTGATATATTGGAGACGAGTACAAATGTAAAGGATCATGAATGGGCAATTTGTAGTAGACATAAAGGAAAAGGCATGAATGGCCCTTGTAGAATGTAGGAATTGGTAGAAATGTCATGAAAACATGTTTTAACTCTCTTGGAGACCATATGTCTGACGAAAATTGTGTTTTGCCTGATCCCAGTAGTTAGCACTTAGCAATGCATTAGTAAGGTCTCTATGAGTTCTTTTTTATAATGGGCTCTTACGGTTGAAAAAACACGATGTTGCAAGCATATGTTATACATGGCTTTAAATGAAGTAAGCGTTCTTGAAGAATGGAGCCACATCTTGCATATAGGTTGCAAGTTTTTTTTTTAAGATTCAGCCAATCAAAGGAATGTGATGAGGCTAAAGAGTGAGTGTCCAACAAAGCTTCATCCTCCTTTAGAGTATATAAACATGTTAGAAGACCTAAATATAAGATAAGGAAGACTAATTAAGAGAACAATGGTGAAAGAACAATTGATGTTGACGGCAAGTGGGTAGATACATTTATCCTTTGAAGTTAAATTATACATGACTTGGTCATGTTTATGGTGTTCTCAAAATTTTAGACAATTTTGGTCATTTTATGGTATCCTGTTTTTACTAATGGCCATGTATGATGTATATAGTTTGTCATGTTTATGTTAGCCAACTAAACACCAAAATAACAATGGCGGAAAGAGCATCATCCAACCTTAATATGATCCATTGGGCCCTAGGATTGGGCCTAAAGGTTTGATTTTATTCTATTCAATTTGGAAGGGCAAAGAAAAAATATATACTAACTTTTTTTTGCTTTTTCATTTGTAGTTATAGATTATAGGAATGAGATCAAATACAAACACTTATGTTTGTAAGAACCGTAAGAACTAACACATAATTGACAAGTGTCTCTTAATAAAAAATTAGTTTAGTGGTGATTTAGACTTTTTGACCATATTTATTTATAACTAATTAAAAATAATTATTAAAACATCACTAAATCCATGCAAGTTTAATTCAAATCAAAGTTTGAATTTTTTAACATATTCATGATCTAGTAACTCTCCATGATCGAACCAACCTGTAGGAACCACCACAAAAATATAATCAGCAAAACACTATATAATTAGCATAACATCCTTAATCGTTCTCCATTATCAGCACATCGTCCTCAATCGTTCTCCATTATCAACATAAACGACATTAGCACAACATCCTCAATCGTTCTCCATTATCAGCACATCAGATGTGTTGATTATATCTACTTTTGGTGTTTGTTTGTATTATATTGTAATTAACACATAATCAGCACAATTATAAAACAACTTTTGGTAACTTTTTTAAAAGTTACTTTTATAAATAAAAAAAAAGGTATAGCAATATGGTACTCATATTAAAGATAAAAAAATACTTAATTTGATGGTATATTTTTTGAACTATGGTATATTTTTTTTAAATAATGAAGTATATAAAAGTTATTTTAGTTTAAAAAACCTTGGTGGAATTTGTATTTAATTGAAAATGGTCAAATGACTAGCAATTTTACGAAATTACCCCTAACTTGTTAATACCAATTTTTAATTATAGGGTTTTATTTATAATCAACCCCAACCCTTGATTTAAACTATCAATGGTTCAGATTTGTTCTTACGATTCTTACAGTTAGCACTGTTTGTACAGGATCTCAACTCATAGATTATATATACCATATAACATATGTTTGTAGTAATTAATGCTTAAATGCTTGATTATTAGGCTAGTGGGTATGGTGATGGTCCATCCTTGGAGGATGATCCGCCACGTAGGCGCCACGTCATAGTCCTCCCAAGGATGGTCCATCCTCCAAAACTAGAGGGTATGGGAGGATGGTCCTAGTCATAGTCCTCCACCACTTTTATGTTTTTTTATTTTTTTTAATCTTCTACTTTTTTTTAACATTTAACAAATAAAGTAACAAAATATTTTCATTAATATTAAAAAACATTACATAAACTTAAAAAAAAAAACTTAAAAAAATAAATTTAAAAAAAACATAAACTTAAAAAAACATAAACTTAAAAAAAACATAAACTTAAAAATATCATAATATATTAAAATAAGCTACTAGTCTTCGTCTTCCATGTCGTGGTCGGGTGAAAAATGGTATAAAAATGATGAGTTTTTATAAAAAGGGAAGAGGGGTTATAAAATGTGAGAGAGATGGGGTGGTAGTGGGTGAAAAGTTGTGAAAAAATGGTTAAAGAGGTGAGTATTTATAAAAATGGAAGTGAATTGGGTGAATTTTTGAATTATAGCCGTTATTTAATTAATATAAATTCTGAAATTAATTTTTTTTTAAACGGTCATATCCCATATGGTCCCCACTTGTTTTTTGGCATTTTCTGCGCGTCGAGAACGTCGAGTTAGTGCCGTTGAGGACGGGACCGGGGGGGGGGGGCACGGTGTAGCCACCAGAGACGATCCAAGACGGTAGGGGGACGACCCCCATACCGTGTAGCCTTAGATAAATTCATAGGATCAATTTTTTTGAACGGATTTTTTTTTTCTTTTGCACGGTCATAGGATCAAAGCAAGGGAAAATTTATATGAACACATATTGAAGAAAGTGCCCAATGTTACGTTGAGTCCTCATTTTCAAAATTTTGCTGCCTGAGTTCCCTGTGTTGCAGAAGCGCTATAGATTATACGTGTCAAAGAACAAAACAATATAACGGAAAGGATTTGTATTGAAGAGGACACTATAGGTTATACGTGTCAAAGAACAAACAATATCTTCAAATGTAATCGTGAGCAAGTATCAACCCTAATCATGATATCTTAACTATTTTAATCAGCTTAATCATTGATACTTAAAGTTATATGAATCTCATTAAAGCTTTAATAATGTAGCCACAACACAAAACTCCATAGAAAAATTAAACCAAATCAAATTTTTTGCCATAGATTTACATAAAATTAAAGAACTTACTCGGTGATTTTTATACCTCGAGGAACCACGGTTGTTCTTATTTTGGGCGGGCAGATGTAGGGATGAAGAGAAGACGTCCATGCTTTTTTGGAGTGTTTTGAGGCGGAGCTTGTCTTGAAACGCCTTCCAATTCTTCTTTGGTCCAGGTGGACTTTGTTGGAAATAACTGGATCAAAACCGCAAAACACAGAAGGATTTTGTGATTAACTCGATCACGACTCTCTTCCTTCTTTAATAATATTGAACCAAAACAAAACAACCAAATAATTACATACCCTAACACATCTATTTATACTAAACTAATTACTTGCTAAACAAGCTATCCTAAACCAATACTAACTGTAATTCTTAATTAGCCAATAAATAAAATAAACTAGCTAGATAAACATATTACTTCAAGATTAGCCAATAATTATCTCTAATTATTTAATTATTTAATTACTCCTTCCTTCCTATATCAAGATTACTCTTCAGACTTTAGAAACAAAAATATCAAGATTGTAGAGGATTCACGGAGAAAGAAGGGTTGGGTGTAGGGGTGTGAATTTCTAACACGACCCGAAAATACGACACGAACCTAACACGAAATTCGCGGGTTTGGGTTTAGTCTAAACAGGTTCGGGTCAACCCGGTCGGGTTGGCGGGTTAACCCGTTTAAGCCATTTCTATAATATTATTTTTTTTCAATATGTTTTATGTTATAAATAAAATTTGGTGTGTATTTTATGCTATACTTATAACTTAAAAATAAGATTTTATGATTTTAATGTAATTTTGCTATCTAATTTTTTTTTTGTAGTAAATGTTAATTTTAATATATTAGTTTGCTGAAAACATAAAAAAATAAAAAATAAAATCGGGTTGAACAGGTCGGGTTCGGGTCAGCCTGCAAATATTCGGGGTCAGGTTCGGGTTCATCTAAAATTTTTGGGTTCGGATCGGGTTGAACCTGGCAACCCGCGAACACGACCCTAGCACCCCTAGTCGGGTGTGAGGAAAGGTAAAGCGGAGCGTGTGTTTTGTGGATCGGAATAACATAGTTGGGTCGGGTAACTCAAACGGGCTTCACTAATGAGAAAAGAAACCCGAAGATATAATTGATCCCCCGCTGTCACAAGAATATATATATTAGTATTAATAACAGATAACAGATGGTCGTTTGTCTTCCATTAGGGTTTCGCACCATTAAATTAATCATCCGCTCTTTGGACGTTTGATCATCCGATTACACTTGATCGATCACGGTATGAAATCATCAATTCAGTGATAATTTAATTGCATACTACACCAGTATATCTATCTATCTATCTGTATTCGTCGTATCTGCGTGTTGGTTGTTTTTCTAAGTAATTGATTGATTCGTGTGTTATTTGAACAAGACGATGAGGCACCCGAGAAGGCCGGAGGATGTTTCTCAGAGAGTAAGAGCACATTCAATAAAAATATGTCTTAACGAAGAAGTTATTGATGACTGAGTTTAATTGTGCAGCATCGAGATCACATTAAAAAGTATGGCAAGATGCCTCTTGGACTACCATCAGATCTTAATAAGAAGAAGAAGAAGCCATCTCAGCTGGAGGACAGGTTTGCCAAGATGCGTCTTACACCATCTGGTACGCATTTTCTAACTTGATGGATGATGATACAATTGATAAATAACTAATATAAATTCTCTTTATACATACATACATACATACATAGATGAAATTCCACTTCCTGTATATGCCAACATTAAGAAGGCAGTTGACATCATGAGTGGTCCTAAGGAAGCCAGTAGTAGTTATCTCGATGATTTGGAAAGAGCTGAGTATGGAATTCGCGTGGCTACTAAGGTCTACAGATTTTATCTTCCACCTGGCTGGAAATAGTATGTCCCCTTCCTTCCTTCCTTCCTTCCTTACTCATATTTAAGTTTTATTATGTTTAATGATCATTCTATTTTCCTTTTCTTTTTGCAGTGACCGAGAGACTGCTAGCTCCTTTATTTCCGGCTATGACAAGATTTATACAACGGAGGACGGGAAAAAATTCATTATGCGTTCATTAGCTTCATAAATGTCAACAAACAAACTATGGTTTTTAATCAATGCATGTCTTGTAGTTTTTCAGTCACATTCAAGATATATATACATATATTTATTATTTTTTCAATACATGGTAGATTTTATTTTATTTTTCATTATGCGTGTAGCTTCATTTTTTTTTTTAATTATTTATTGGCTTGCTATTATTGAATGGTATGTCGGAGATTATGTGGAAACATCCTCAGATAAGATTACTTGGTTTGGTTTAGAGGTGATGAAACTACTTTAAACTTTACATGTGTTGATCTGCATGCATTGGATCAGCAGGGTTTAGTTTGATGGAAACTTTTAAAATAAACTAACACAGGAAGTAAATATACTATACTGTCAACTGGAAACAAACAGATCAAAGCTTAAGAAATAGCTTCTTTGAATGTTGTGTCTATTGAAATTATATGTATGATTGTTGTACTGTGGTTTATGAAGATTGGGGGCTCTTTATGGAATGAAATATTAACTAACTTCAATGTTAAGTTTACTGAAAGGTACTATTGCTAAAGGGTGTTCATTTCTTAAACCAGACTCACGAAGCTGAAATTCAAACAATTGATGATTCTACAGCAGCTTTTGATGGGGGGCATTAGCATAAAAGCTTCTGGTGGGCATTGATATCTTTTAGTGTTGGTATGCCATTGGCTTGCTACTTTCTTATTTTAAAAAGTAACTATAAGTGAATTTACCATCCTGCTTTATCTGTTAATCAAATATCATATTCCTTTTCATTCCTAAATTTTCTGATGAGCTGAAGGAGGAAAAGCTGCCCGTTTACCTGGATTATTTTTAAGGATTTGAATGGGAATTAAGATTAGTGAGTCGGAAGAGACAATGTATGATTTGTTATATGATTCCAGAGTAAAAAAAGTATGGTAGGACCACAAACGTGGGCGACATTGGCTTAAACAAAATCAACTAGGGTTCTGTTGTTGGGTATGTATCGGGCTGAATCGTCAAGACAACATGTGAGAGCGCTCAATAACCAGTTTGCTGATATGTTTTGTATACAACTTGCTGTTCTTTCTTTGATGATTTGACTGGTTAAATAATGTCTATGATAGTGTAGGCTAAATCTGTATTTTGATTGTGTTATTGTGAGCAATTGGGTTCAATCTTAGTTACATAATCATTCTGATGAACTTTGAGTGGGTTATAGCAGGCTCAAATCAAAATGTTATAGATAGTGTAGGCACTTCTGTTTGTTGAAATACGTATTATTTATGTAAAATGATAGTTTGCCTTGTGTCAAATGGTTCTTGTTTTAAAGATACTACGACATTATAAATGGTTTCCGTTTAAACCTGCCTTATTTTCAGGGAACTTGATGAAGGAAGTTGCGCGTTTGGACAAAGAAAGTAAAATACGCCCCACTCCTGAAATTGATACGTTTATTAAGGTTACAATTCTGAGATGACTCTATTTCCATGCTAAATACGTTATAATCTGAAAGTATTTTATTTTTTTCTTACAATAATTAGGCATACTCTGTTGCTGGGGAAAGGCATAGCATCTCAATAGATATGCTCAGGTGGTCAGAGAAAGAGATATACTACAGGTCAGTTTCTCTCTTTTCCTATGTTGCATATATGTTTTCTGCTTGGGGTGTTTTAGGTCTTAGCATCCAGGCCTCACTGTACATAGGCAAATCTGTCATGCATATTTGGTTACTGTTTATTATAATGGTTGTTTATGGAAATCTAAAACACCAAAAGAAATAGTTAACAAGTGACTTGATACACCCCCCCCCCCCCCCCCCCCCCCCCTAAAATGACCCATTTTGACCCGAACCCCCATTTACCGGTGTTAGTAGATATGTCTGATTGGCCATCTTTTAAATGCAGCAGCCTACTTTAGAGTGTTCCTACTTATGTACTGAAAAAAGGGGAAGGCTATAGCCGATAGGGGTGTTATTCGTGTTAGTTTATTAGTATTCTGGTTAATCGGGTTGGGTTAATTAGGTTTTAAAAATTTAAGATTAAAATCGAGTACTGACCCGTATGTTCATTCAGTTAGTTAGGTTTGGGTTTTTTTTGGCTTTCGGGTTGCAAATTGGGTTTGTTGGGCCGGTAATCATTCATCAAAAGCCTAAAAAACTGAAGTCATTTTTTTTACATACATACTTGTCCATAGTGAAACTGAGGGCATGGATGTGCTTCTAATAAAGTATTATAAAAGACAAAAGTCATTATTTTGGACTCGCCTTTGCATGGATGTGCTTCTAATAAAGTATTATAGGAGACGAAAGTCATTTTTTTTACTCGCCTTTGCAGTGAAAATTTGGTCCAGAATTTGATGTTGGTTTGAAAGTAGTTTCTTTTGACACAAAAGGTCATATGGTATGATAGGCCATTTATCATTGTGAAAGGGGCCAATGGTAAAATGGCGCACCTAAATAGTGTAAGAATGTTCATATAAGGATCCTTTGGCTCTCGATTGGCAAGAAGCTGGAGACAACACAATTTGTACTTATGTCCTTGTTTTTTTTAAAAAAGGCGAGACAATCTTACATAATGGTAATTCTTATTGTAGAATGACACCGACTTGTTTATATATAATGGGATTTTTAAAAGGGTAAACATGTCAATTCTCAGCTCATTGTGTTTGTGCCTCTTTTAATACATACTTGCACATGATGTTTCTTTTTGTAGATACAATCCACATGCCTCTTGAATCCAGGATCTTTGACTGTTGTCAAAATTTTGAGTTGAGATGTTTGAAATCAATCAATAACTTTCATGTCTCGGTGGCAAAAATGATTTCACGTGTAATATTAAGTTTAAGTTCAATGTAGTTATCAAGAGTAAACTGCCAAAATGGTCCCTGAGGTTTGGTCACTTTTACCACTTTAGTCCAAAACTCAAACCTTTTGAATCTGGGTCTCTGTGGTTTCAATTTTGTTGCCATTTTCATCCAAAATCAAAAGCTGGTCAGATTTTTCAGTTAACATCCAGCTTTTTTTTTTGTCTTTTTCCTCTGTTTTAACGAATGGCAAAACGGTTTTTTTAACGTTTTATTATAACAAATTAAAAAATTTGACAATTTTGCCTTTTATTAAAAGGGAGGAAAAAGACAAAAAAAAAAAAAAACTGGATGTTAACTTAAAAATCTGACAAGATTTTGATGTTGGATAAAAATGGCAACAAAATTGAAACCACAGGGACCCAGATTTAAAAGGTTTGAGTTTTGGACTAAAGTGGAAAAGTGAGCAAGCCTCATGGACCATTTTGGCCGTTTACTCATTATTTTGTGAAAATTTGAAGAACTAAAGTCAACATTGAAGTTAAAATTTAGTCTCTTTTACCTCTAATTCAAGTCAACATTGAAGTTAAAAATTAGTCTCTTTGACCTCTAATTCAAACGTGTTCTAATATCTTGTTACCTATGATATGTTATACAATGGAAAGAAACTTGAATTAATTTACTTAATGCCATAAAGTTTTCCATGTTTATCTGTCAATTTAGGTCCACATGCATCTTAATACAGATTTGATTATCTTTGTATCTTGTTCGTCTTGGTTTTGGGATCACAAAAACTGTTGGATAATCAGACCCTTGATTGAACACAAAAACCAAGATTGAACAACTTGTTCGACTCTTTTATTATAGTGGGAATGCCCGCGCGTTGCCACGGGTATTTTTTTGTAGCACGTTGTTCTATGGAATTTCCGAATCTTTTTAAACTATGTTGTTGGATTGCCGAACCAGAGAAGGTGGTTGATGGACCGACCGGTACAGAAACGACAAGGGCAGCAACGACTTCTGCAATTGTGGTCGGCTTGATGATGGTTGTGGTTGTCGGCACACGGAGGTGGTAACACACACGGTTCAGGATTGAAGGAGAGAAAATACGAGTGTGGGTCAACAATGTAGCAAATGATTAAACAAATGATTTGAGGGGTTTCAAATTAGTAAACGAGTTTTAAGACTAATCAAGCACTCCGAATGATTACTCATTGATGGTTGTTGAATCGCCCAAGCATGCTCAACCAAATCCGCCTTCAACGTGTTATGTATTTCCTTAGATCGCAATAGTTGAGCATTTGCGAGTCTCTCTTCCATTGTTGCTTGGGTTCCTTCGACTAAATCTTCCGGAATGTAGTTTTGGCATATCGCTTTTCCATCATCCTCAATGATCATATTATGCAAAATGATGCAAGCATACATGGTCATTCGTAACCGCTTCTTCCTCCTCCGCGTCTTCTTCGGGTGAAAAAAATCTTCGGTAAATATCGGTGAACGAGTCTTCCGACGGGGAACCCATTTTTTTTAATAGGGTGGGAGTAGCTTAAAAACTTTTTAAAAAATATATAGAGAAGGAGAGGGTATTTGAGTATGATTTGTTAAAAAAATGGAAGAGTTGGGAGTTATTTATAGTGTGAAAATAAAAAAAATTGATTTTTTTTATTGAATATGACCGTTTTTTAACGGTCAAAAATATTAAATAACATTTCATAACCGCGCTATAGACATCGCGCCTCCCCCAAAAATCCGATTGATGGCGCCCCTCGTGGCGGTGTGCCCGGCGCTATACCGGCGCTATGCTTGGGCATACCGCCCCACTACGTATAAGCTAAGGGTTATATAAAGAAGAGTTAATTACTGTTTTCGTCCCTGAGGTTTGTAAAAAATAACGGTTTCAGTTCATTAGTTTAAAAATTGCGATTTCAGTCCATTAGTTTCATTTTCGTAACCATTTCAGTCCACTAACTTAACTCCATCCATTTATTTTGTTAACTTTGGGTGAAATTACCAAATTACCCCTGCTAACTTAACAAATTGTAATAAAAAAATTCAAAAAAAATCTAAAAATAAAAAAAATTCCAAAAAATCAAAAAAATTCCAAAAAATCTAAAAATCAAAATAAATTTAAAAAATCATAAAAATTCTAAAAAATCCAAAATGTTTCATTAAATGTTTCAAACCCGAACCGTTTCGATGCGAACCGTTTCGACCCGTACCGTTTCGAGCCGAACCGTTTCGACGCGAACCGTTTCGACCCGTACCGTTTCGACGCGAACCGTTTCGACGCGAACCGTTTCGACGCGAACCGTTTCGACCCGTACCGTTTCGAGCCGAACCGTTTCGACGCGAACCGTTTCGACCCGTACCGTTTCGACGCGAACCGTTTCGACGCGAACCGTTTCGACGCGAACCGTTTCGACCCGTACCGTTTCGAACCGTGTCGAAACGGTTTAGCTCGAAACGGTTCGGGTTCGAAACATTTAATGAAACGGTACGGGTCGAAACGGTTCGCGTCGAAACGGTTCGCGTCGAAACGGTACGGGTCGAAACGGTTCGCGTCGAAACGGTTCGGCTCGAAACGGTACGGGTCGAAACGGTTCGCGTCGAAACGGTACGGGTCGAAACGGTTCGGCTCGAAACGGTACGGGTCGAAACGGTTCGCGTCGAAACGGTTCGCGTCGAAACGGTTCGGCTCGAAACGGTACGGGTCGAAACGGTTCGCGTCGAAACGGTTCGGCTCGAAACGGTACGGGTCGAAACGGTTCGCGTCGAAACGGTACGGGCCGAAAAGGTTCGCGTCGAAACGGTTCGGCTCGAAACGGTACGGGTCGAAACGGTTCGCGTCGAAACGGTTCGCGTCGAAACGGTTCGCGTCGAAACATTTAATGAAACATTTTGGATTTTTTAGAATTTTTTTGGATTTTTTAGAATTTGTATGATTTTTTAAAATTTTTTTGATTTTTAGATTTTTTGGAATTTTTTTGATTTTTTGGAATTTTTTTTATTTTTTAGAATTTTTTTATTACAATTTGTTAAGTTAGCAGGGGTAATTTGGTAATTTCACCCAAAGTTAACAAAATAAATGGATGGAGTTAAGTTAGTGGACTGAAATGGTTACGAAAATGAAACTAATGGACTGAAATCGCAATTTTTAAACTAATGGACTGAAACCGTTATTTTTGACAAACCTTAGGGACGAAAATAGTAATTAACTCTATAAAGAAAGTTAACAAAGTGTGAAGCTGTACGTTACTTCTCTCTCTCTCTCTCTCTCTCACTCTCCCTGTTGCAGACCACACTAGCCGTAGCACTTTCAAATCTAACGGTACAAACTGGGTCAACTTGATCAGCTCCAGCACCCGACCCGTGACCCTTAATTAATTTCCAGTTTGTTTTATTTATTTATGTAATTTTAATTCCAGTTTGTTTATTTGACTTTGTCTCCTGTTTAACAGGAAGTAGTGGCTTAGGCAGTTAGACCATGTTTTTAGCAGTTAACGAAATCATGTTGTAATTCCCTTTATGTATGGATCGAAGGAATGAAAATGGACAGAGAGAATTTACAACAATTTCAGTTTGCAAGTTTTGTGAACTTTTCCATTGCTATTTTACCTGTGGCAAGGGAGGTGTTCTTTGGAAACCTGGTGTGAAGCTAGTGGTGTACTCTGTATCTAGTCGTCATTCTAGGTCAGCCCTGCGTCTCTAATTCGTGTGGTGTTCTCTGTATCACGAGTTAGCCGTAGAAATTTCAAAACTATCTGTTGATCCTGGAGTTGTATCTGATTGTATTAGTCAGACTGCAACATCTGGTATCAGAGCCAGCAAGCTCTCTTTATTTCATTCGAAAACTTTTCTGCATTTGTAGGTATCATGGAAACCCGTAGTAACACCGATTTGAAGAAGGTTCTCGAGGTCATGGAAGCCGATAAGAAAGAACTCGCCCAACAGATGAAACTGATGCAGGAGCAAATTCAAGAACTCAGCGTTAACCGTCGATCGGGAGGCGATAAATCCGATGATGATGAGCGGTCTGTTCACAATCACAGAGACGGTGCTGCGAATCGGTTTTTCAACGAGATCAAAGTCACCGTTCCTGAATTTGATGGTAAACTCGATCCTGACGAGTTTGTGGAGTGGATGAGGACGATTGAGAGGGTCTTTGATTATAAGCAGACTTCCGATGAAGACAAGGTGAAGATCGTTGCTCTTCAACTTCGAAAATACGCATCCACTTGGTGGGCAAATACTTGCTTCAAACGTGAAAGGGCAGGGAAAGACAAGGTCAGGACGTGGCAAAAGATGAAGAAGTTGCTCAAGCAGAAATTTATGCCTACCTATTATGTTCAGGCAAGTTTTTCTGAACTTCATGCTCTTAAACAGCGTTCACGACCGGCTGAAGAATATTCCCGTGACTTTGAATACTTGTTGATGAAATGTGACCTTCCTAAGGATGATCCTCAAACCTTAGTTCGATACTTGGGAGGCCTAGATACTCACGTAGCCCAAGTCGTTGAACTGCACCCTTATTCATCCCTTGAAGATCTAACCCAACTAGCCCATAAGGTTGATACCCAACAACGGGTTTCAGGCAAGTCCACCTATTTTCGGCCATTTACAAAACCCAACGCAACCACAAAATACAACCCCACTTTCCGGCCCAACTCCTCAGCAAACCCAAAAACACCCAGCCCAACTGAAACATCCTCCACCGGCCCTAAAATCACACGCCGTTGTTTTCGTTGCCAAGGGCTTGGCCATATCGCCTCTGAATGCTCTAACAAGCGGCTTATTACCTTTACAGATTTTGAACTCGCCGGTCACACTTTTGCAGTAGAGGAACTTGACACAAAAGAAGAGGAAGATGTTGAGGTCATTGGCCCTGATAATGGCCCGTGTTTGGTTGTGCGTCGAGCCCTTTCTAGTACCTCTACTCCCACTGAAACTTTACAACGTGAGACCATCTTCCACACTAGATGCACTATTGCTCAACGGGTTTGTTCTCTCATCATTGATGGGGGTAGCTGTACCAATGTTGCATCTCAGACCCTTGTCTCCAAACTGAATTTATCCACTGAACCACACCCGTCTCCTTATGTTATTCATTGGTTAAATCAGGGCAAAAGAATACAGGTCTCTCATCGGATTCTCCTGTCTTTCAGCATTGGTAAACGGTATGAGGATCAGTTGTGGTGTGATGTTGTACCCATGGACGCGTGCCATGTCCTGTTAGGAAGACCTTGGCTGTTTGATCGGTCTGTTAAGCACGATGGTCGCCTGAACACCTATGCCTTTACCCACCACAACAAGAAAATCGTCCTTACCCCCATTTCCCCTCAACCTACTACCACTTCCCGTCCATTACCTCTAAGCACTCTCATCAAAACTGAACATCACGAGTTCAGTGAAGTCAAAGATTTCATTCTGCTAGGCCTTGATGATGAGGAAGTTTCTCCACCTATTTACCTTAAACCACAAATTCGACCTTTACTTGACTCCTACACCCATGTATTCCCCACAGAAATTCCATCTGGCCTTCCCCCTTTACGTGATATTCAGCACAAGATTGACTTTATACCCGGTGCTGTTTTACCGAATAAACCCGCTTACCGATCCAACCCACAAGAAACAGCAGAAATTCGTAGACAAGTTGATGATTTGCTTTGCAAGGGACTTATACGAGAATCTCTAAGCCCTTGTGCTGTTCCCACCTTACTTGTTCCAAAGAAAACTGGTGAGATGCGAATGTGTATGGATAGTCGTGCCATCAATCGTATTACTATCAAGTATCGTTTTCCCATACCAAGACTGAGTGATCTACTGGATGATTTATATGGATCGATGGTGTTTTCTAAAGTCGATCTCCGTAGTGGGTATCATCAAATACGAATATACGAGGGAGATGAATGGAAAACTGCTTTCAAAACAAAGGAGGGTTTATATGAATGGTTGGTGATGCCCTTTGGCCTTTCTAACGCCCCAAGCACTTTCATGCGCCTCATGAATCAGACACTAAAACCTTTTCTTGGTAAGTTTGTCGTTGTTTATTTTGATGACATATTGATTTACAGCAGGAGCGAGCAGGCACATCTCAATCATTTACAGCAAGTTTTCAATGTCTTATCCAAAGAGAAACTATTTGGCAACTTGGAAAAGTGTGCGTTCCTTACTGACCAGGTCTCTTTTCTGGGGTATATCGTATCTAATGAGGGTATTTCTGTTGATGAGAAGAAAGTACAAGCAATCCGAAACTGGCCAACACCAACGTCTATTCAGCAGATACGAAGTTTTCATGGGTTGGCTTCGTTCTATCGCCGTTTTGTGAAGCATTTCAGCTCTATCGTGGCCCCAATGACTGAACTCACAAAGCTGAAGCACTTTGAATGGAATGCACAAGCCCAATCTGCTTTTGAAGAACTCAAAGAGAAGCTCACTTCTGCTCCCGTTCTTGCTTTGCCTTGTTTTGATGATGTGTTTGAGGTTGAATGTGATGCTTCGGGTGTTGGTATTGGAGCTATTCTTTCTCAACGAGGGCGACCTATTGCTTACTTTAGTGAGAAGTTTAACGATGCCAAGAAACGGTATTCAATCTATGATAAGGAGTTTTATGCTTTGATTCGCGCCTTAGCGCATTGGCGACATTATTTGATTGCTAAGGAGTTCATTCTCCATTCTGATCACGAGGCTTTAAAGTACATTCAAGGTCAACACAATTTACAACCACGCCATGCCAAATGGGTTGAATTTCTACAGGCTTTCACGTTCACCATTAAGCATAAATCCGGCTCTTTGAACAAGGGTGCTGATGCTCTTTCAAGGAAACATATTCTTCTTACTGCACTAGCTCCAAAGGTTCCCGGCTTCGAGGCCATCAAAGAGGCATATATTAATGATCCAGACTTTGGTGAAGTGTTTATTCAATGTACTACCCACCCCACTGATCTCTTTCACTTGGAGGATGGATTTTTATTCCGGGCAACACGTTTATGTATTCCCAAGACCAGCTTGCGAGAGGCTTTAATCCGCGAGTTACATGAAGGCGGTCTTGCAGGTCATTTTGGTATTGAAAAGACCTCCTCCCTTGTTCGAGGCTATTTCTATTGGCCTCGTTTAGCTCGTGATGTTGATCATATTGTTAAACGTTGTCTGCCTTGTCAACGCGCTAAGAACCATTCACTTCCTCAAGGTTTACACCTTCCCCTTCCTGTTCCACAAACACCATGGGAGGATATTAGCCTCGATTTTATTGTTGGTCTCCCACGAACAGCCCGCCACAAAGATTCCATCATGGTTGTTGTTGATCGTTTCTCCAAAATGGCTCACTTTATTCCTTGTCACACCACTCATGATGCTGTTCAAATTGCCTCTTTGTATTTTCAGGAAGTTGTCCGTTTGCACGGTGTCCCAAAGTCTATGGTTAGTGACCGTGATGTTAAGTTTCTCAGCCATTTTTGGCTTACTTTGTGGAAGAAAATGGGTACTAAGCTTACCTTCAGCACATCTAGTCATCCCCAAACAGATGGGCAAACTGAAGTGACTAATCGTACTTTAGGTTCTTTGCTCCGTGCCCTCATTCATAAGCATATTCGCAAATGGGATGAAATCTTACCCCAAGCAGAATTTGCTTACAATCGTGTTCCTCACAAGACCACTGGTCATAGCCCTTTTGAAGTCGTATATGGTTCTAATCCCTTGACCCCTATTGATCTCATGGTTCTTGATACGTCCACTACATTTAGTAAGGCAGCTGAAACCCGTGCTCAACACATCAAGGATCTGCATTTGGAGGTTACGGATCGGATTTCTCGTATGAATGCACAAGTCAAGGCTCGTATTGATAAACACCGCAAGGATGTTCAGTTTCAACCTGGTGATTTAGTTTGGCTTCATCTGCGAAAGGAACGTTTCCCTGCAAAACGTCGTTCCAAAATCAGTCCCCGCTCAGATGGTCCTTTCAAAGTGCTCGAGAAGATCAATGCCAATGCCTACAAACTCGATCAGCCTAGTAGCTTTGGCAACGTCTCTGGTACTTTTAACGTTACTGATTTGCAGCCGTATTTTGATCCAGATGACGACCTACCAAGTTTGAGGTCAAACTTCTTCGTTCTTGGGGAGGATGTTGCAGACCACACTAGCCGTAGCACTTTCAAATCTAACGGTACAAACTGGGTCAACTTGATCAGCTCCAGCACCCGACCCGTGACCCGACAACATGGAAGCTTTGAAGTTAATTAATTTCCAGTTTGTTTTATTTAGTTATGTAATTTTAATTCCAGTTTGTTTATTTGACTTTGTCTCCTGTTTAACAGGAAGTAGTGGCTTAGGCAGTTAGACCATGTTTTTAGCAGTTAACGAAATCATGTTGTAATTCCCTTTATGTATGGATCGAAGGAATGAAAATGGACAGAGAGAATTTACAACAATTTCAGTTTGCAAGTTTTGTGAACTTTTCCATTGCTATTTTACCTGTGGCAAGGTAGAAGGTGTTCTTTGGAAACCTGGTGTGAAGCTAGTGGTGTACTCTGTATCTAGTCGTCATTCTAGGTCAGCCCTGAGTCTCTAATTCGTGTGGTGTTCTCTGTATCACGAGTTAGCCGTAGAAATTTCAAAACTATCTGTTGATCCTGGAGTTGTATCTGATTGTATTAGTCAGACTGCAACACTCCCCTTCCCCCCCAAAACAAACAACAATAATACGGAAGGAATGGTGTCGCAAACTGATGATATCTTCAAGCTTCTTGGTGGGATGACGTTAGAGGATACGTCATCATCATCCGGGAAGTTGAAGAAAACGAAAGGAGAGGTTTTTCTGAGGAAGTGCGCTGATGGTGGTGTGAAGAAGAAGGAGAAAAAGAAAGGAGAGGTGGTTGTTCGGAAGTTGGGTGTTGAGAAGAAGAAGATTGCAATAAGTGCAGGGACGGTGGAACATCGTCGGAGGGTGGAGCGTGTGAAGATGTTTAATGAGCGACGAGGGAAGCATCTTAGGCCATCCGTAGTCATAAAGCCCCTTGTGGGGCGTTATGCGACACGTGTCGTGCCACGTCACACGGGGGCTTTATGGGGCGTTATATCACTAGAGCCCGTAGTCATAAAGCCCCTACCCATCATTACCTATTTAATAATTTTCAATTTTATTAATTAATATAAAAAAAGCATGCTTGTTTGTGATTGGTCCATTTTTCAAAATCATCCCCCCCCATCCGGCGTTATATATATAGCGCTAGCCACCCATTTTTATCTCATAAAGCCCCTGCGTAATGGTGTTTGGGCTTTATAGGGGCTTTATAGGGGCTTTATGGCGTTATATGGAGCCCCATTACACATACCCTTAGGAGGATGTACTACGGGGTGGAGAGGTCTGCATTGGGAACCATGTTTTTGGCTGAAATCTCACACCCAGATGGTCGTTTGCTCTCCCTCGGCACTTTTAAGTCAGACCGCCAAGCAGCTATCGCTTACGATCAAGCAGCAATCCAGATTTACGGCCCCAATACCCCCCTTAATTTCCCCCCTCCCTCCGGCTAACAATTAGGGTTTTAAATCGTCTCATCATCTAAGGTTTCTAACTAATT